>JAGXJF010003027.1:0-381155 GCA_019208055.1 Stipa capillata
TCCCCACTGCAGAATCCTTATTTCATGTGAAGGGTATTTTTTTTGCCCCTTAAGAACCCTAATAAACAATTAGGTCTAGCGCTCATCAATGGTGATTTCACGAGTGTATGTTGGTTCCTATCTGGTTCTTCCTCGCCTTGTTGTTTATTCGATGTTTTTCGACGTGTAGATACAGGCGTTATGAAATCTCACATGAAGGATTCCGCACCATTATCGTATCAAGCTCAAGCTCGAGATCCGGTCACTTTTGCCAGGCAAGCATTCCCACTTTGATCATGTTGAATCCCATATGTGTGAAAACTTAATTACTTTGTTTGTAACTCTGCATGCTATGTGAGTATCAACGATATTTTATGCTAGACCTAGCTACACCCTATAGTTGCATATGACTTAGGTCCGGCCGATCAATCCTCGTAACCCTAGCAATACTAGCCGGTCATCATATGACCAGTAGAATATTAGGGATATAGGCGATAGCCATGCTTAGCCTGCTATAGAGAAAAACATGTTTTTGTCCGATCCACGTGAACTACCCCTTTGGTTATGGGATTAAGGTGTGTACCTTCCGAGGTGACTGTTGAAAAATATTGTTTGCCAAAACCCCAAATAAAATGGAGGATGATTTTGATTCTAGTGAGAACAGTAAGTGGTGATCGGAAGAATGGTTGTAGCATGTAGTGACATGGCTATGACGTGATGATATGCAGTCTTGGTCGAATCAGTTAAGAATCGAGCCCAAGTGCCGCTCGACCAAGTTCACCCCGTACGTCCACATGTCCTTTATGGGAAGGACTTGACTAAATACCCCGTCTAGTACTAGTGCCTGGACCCGTGGGCAGTAGGGAGAGGGTGCTAGGTAGATTGGCATCCCTAGAGGACCTCCACGCGATTACGTGGGTAGAGGCTTGACCTCCACGTAAATCCGTGGGTAGAGATTCGACACAAAGATAAGTCCACTTCGGGTTGTGGGGTCGGGCATCACCAAAAACAAGCGAAGACTGGGTAGATCTTATCTAGCGGGTCCAGCTCTGGTACAAAAATGGGTGACAAGTCCCGTTGTAATACCCTGCCAATACACTTCGTGGAGTGTATCCGTTAACGTTCAGCAACAAGGGGGACTTACATCTTGTGGGTAAAGCCATACAACCTCTGCAGAGTGTTAAAATCTATTCGAATAGCCGCGTCCTCGGTTATGGACACAACTTGAAAAGGCCACACACTGGTTAGACTAAGTTTTGGTTACGAAATGTGGGAATGGGATTAAGGACGTGGGCATGACGTGTCCACAGTGAGCAGTTTAAGCTACAGTCTGGTAGTGAGGAACTGCAGAAGAGAAAAACCTAGCCCGGGCCGCAAGGCGGTAGCACGGGTAGGTTGTAAGGATTGTTCGAGGCGGAAGAAGGAGCTACCGGCCTCTAGATGATGACTGTTCAGCTGGATCATCCAGCACTGAATACTGTCTCGACAGAGATGAACTTGATTTCAAAAATGCTCTTGAATCTACTATTCCGTAATTCGATTAAGAACTTACTTTTTCGCACAATATTCAACTTAGTGTAGAGCCACTTCTTGAACAAGCCTTGCATGAAATACATCTGTGATTTCCCCTGTGGGTTGCTTGCAAGTACATTCAATGTACTCACCTGGCTTGTTGATTTGGCCAGACAAAAGAGACGTCAACTCCGAGGATACAATTGGGTTCGCAAAAGTTAGGGCGTAACCCAGTCAGTTGCCTGTCGGGTATAGCATATTGATGAGCCTCATCACTGCTTGATTTCCGCTGCAAGTTTATAGCCGTTGGGCTACAGGTATAAGACTTCGACCTGAATGGTCAAGCTACGCGTTATTTACTGATATATGTGTGTATGACAATGATATACAGGTTAACTTATGTGTACTGGCTACTAATCATGGGACCGGTACAGTAAACACAATGAGTTATCCGGTCTTAAAACCGGGTACGCCACACACGCAGGTACAGCTAGACATGTGCACCGTCGTGCCACGCAAGCCACAGTGGGCGCCGCCATGTTGAACTACCGCCCGTCATAGGCGCACGCACGCCGTCAACTTAGAAAGAG
This sequence comes from Stipa capillata, assembly GCA_019208055.1. NCBI lineage: Eukaryota > Viridiplantae > Streptophyta > Magnoliopsida > Poales > Poaceae > Stipa > Stipa capillata. The sequence goes on from JAGXJF010003027.1 coordinate 2,082, forward strand.
AAGTATTTATGGCAAACAACTTCTACTCCTCGTGTGATCTAAGTTACTACTCCTATTAAAACTCCAATCATTGTTGAAATTATCTAATTTGCTATAGTATAAAAGGAAGCAACTTTTTATGCAAGAAAGGCTACACAAACAATTAGGACTATCCCTATATAGTTATATAAAACTCTTAGAATGATTTTTGTAAAATAAAGGTATAACGTTGATGATGTATATAGCATGGTGACTACATAAGATAGAGGAAGCAAGTCCATATTCGAAGCCAGAACTTGAAATAAAATAAAAGAGATCTAGGTAAGATCGAAATATGTTAAACTTGCGTCTGAAACAAAATCCACGAAGCAATACAATTCACCAACTTGATCGATCCCGTCTGAATGGATTGTAACACAATGCAAACTATTTTGCACATGTGAGTCAAGAATACTTCGTGGAGAAACTCTAGTTCAGAGATCGGAATCCATGCTTTGGATTTTTCTATAAAACCATACACACAAATATGACTCCAGGTAATTAGTTGTATTATAAGAATGCATGAAGCCTTTTAACACAATCATCTGCCTTGCCGAAGTTTTCATGAAGTTAAAATGGCTTATATAACACAAGTGAGATTGGTTATATAATGTCCTGCATGTGTACAGAGTAGTTTGAAGCTAGTTTTTGATAAATAAGAGTATCATATACATAAGGAGTAGAAGGAATCAGTAGGTTTGCTTAAATATTGTCTCTTCACAGAGCCTGCAAGTGTTTTGTTAAGTACTAAAATGTCGTGACAGAAGTGGAGGCGTACAATATGGAGCAGTTATGGTGACAAGCATAAAGTAAAAGCAAGAATTAAAGTATGATAAAAGTAGAACGATTACAGCAATAAAATTAGCGTTCTTGAGGGGAATGGTTTCACCAACAAGTATAGATAGTAGATGAGAACAATCTATGAAAATGATAATGATTAATAAGAGTGGAGCCTTACAAAGATATGGCTCGAATATCGGACACACATCCCTCGCAACCACTCACCCCAATGTCCAATTGGCAAGCAAGGCAATTAAGGTCTCCCATGTAACAATATAAAATAGAGGGTCTCCGTGAGTCTCACACCTAGAAAATCAGTGGGTTCAAAGTAGCTTTTGTCAGCGAGACACTTTTAATCACTTCTCCTCTAAGCGTTGGCATTCTTCATGTCCCAAAGGCACTATGGTGAATAGTCAACGTTCGTACACCATCATGAGGAACATCACCACAATCGTATAAGATAGCACAAATAAATTATTTCGTCTCAACTATAATTTGATTTGGGTAATCCATAACCTCAAGAACTGAATGAACTACTCAAGAGATAGATCACAAGACATGAATGAAGTACGGAAGTTGAATATCATGATTGAATGTGTAAGAGTACTTTTAGAACGAATCCACAAACATGAAATACGGGATGAACAAGTTCGAAGGTCAATCTAGATGGAGAAACCGATGAAGATGATGATGGCATGATTCCTCTATCTTCTTTGTGATATCTCTTAACGAAGATGGATGCTCTTATAGTATAGATCCGATCTCGAGCAGCTTCCTTCTCTTCTGCGGCGTATCGATCTATCTTTTCTCTATTTCACTTTTCTAGTCATGTAGAAATGTATTCTCCCTATATGGCTGCCACCACCAGGTATAGGGTTTGACGAGACGTTCTCCTAGAGATCAGTACAACCAGGTGGTATGGGCAGGTGTGCCCGTACCACTGGTCAGCTAGCCTTCTAGAGTCTCCAACTGCGGCGAGGTTCCTTCGAGGAGTCTTGTTTTGGCGTGTAGATGACGTATGTATATTTAATCTGTCTATAAAACCTCCTGATTTAATTATTCTCCCAAAGAGCATTAATCTGTCTTTTAAGCGAATTTGCATCAAAGCAGTATTGATTATACCAAAAAGCAACTAAAATATAACTAATTATGCATGAATCGGAATAAAAACATGTATGCAAAATGCACGCATCATTATACTACACATTAATATCATGTACTACTCCATAGATATACCACTCATATTGATCATGAATGTAAAGGGTACACTAGAAACTCACGAGAGGCTCGTCACAATTTTTAAAGTTAATTGTGAGAAAGCAATCAATAAGATTATATATTATGTGATAATCATACTCTCACATAAATAATATCACCCATAGTATTCTTCTAAAAACATTCAAGTTAGACATGAAGATTCTAACGAGAGTCATCTTGAGGAGGAGTAATGCAAAAGAGAACATTAATTATCATACTCGAGCTACCGAAGTTCGTAATTTTAATTCACTCAGAAAAATAAAACAAAGATACTTATCTTGTTCTATGAAATATTCTCCATAAAGAAGAATGTAGATTAAGAGCATCAATTCTCGAAAACTTAAATAGAACAATAATTCGCTTTGTATGTGTGCAGAATTAGGGGGGAATTCCTGAATTAATAAGAATTAACCAAATGATATACTAATGATGAACGCTATAACAAATATCATTCATTGATTATATTAATTAAAAATTAATGAAACTTAGATAGTTGCACTATTTTTCCCTTTACTGAGTTTTCATCTACAAGATTTCTAGTGAGGCAACTGCTCCATTATAAAACAGTGAATGCTATGCGTTGTTTCTCTTCTTTTTTTAACTGGATTTCTCGAAGTCTTAGTGAGGTATGAATATTTCGTAGTGGTTGCTCAAGGTAGAGTGTTATGAAACCGGGCCTCTTAGGAGGTAGGCTGGCCGACACGTCACGCCCCCTCATGGTCCATGTGGCTAAATACTAAACTCTAGTTCTCATGTAGATGATTTAGAAATAGAGAGGTGATCTCTATGCTACTTGACACGTATTATTAATAGATTGTATTTATGAGAATAAATCTAATAAAGAAAAGAGCAACTCTTTGTATGTTTGTATTTGTTTTATTTTTTTATGTATATCTAATTTACTACTTACCGTACGATGTTAGTATTACGACAAAGTCTACATAGCCTATAATAAAGATCTCAAGGATATAGCCATGTGTCTCTCCCTCGAATCTGCGAGATCGAATATTACCGGCGTCTAGGTTACATTTTCATTTATGGAACGTACCAGATTATATATAGAATAGAACATAGAATACAATGGACCCGTACCCCATACCTCGGTGACATCGATAACACCATGCGGAGCGGAATCGTGGCAAGGCGCGCACGCAAAGCGCCGGAGTGCAAGCGACGGAGGCGATACGGGATCGTGCGTTCATGTGCGCACCTAACCTCAGCGTTGACTGTTGACATTTCTAGCATACCCGGTCCCGTCAAACCGCGGGCTCCATCTCGCCCGCACCGCGTCTCCTCTCTCTGACCCCACACCCCTACCACCATAGGACACACCGAGACTCGCCATCCCGAAACATTTGGAGCCAAATTTGCCAGATCAAATTCACACGAGACCGCAGCGCTGCGGTGGAGCGCCAGGATTCGGATCCTTGGTCTGTTTCTGACCCCGAATCCGCTGCCTGCAGCTGCGAGATTGGCCGCGCGCCGGATCAGGCGGTTCTTGGAATGGTGCAGATCCGAGGAACTCACTCCGGTTCGAGAGCTCTCTTCATCTTGCCGTGTTCTTTTTCTTTCTCGTGGTCGTGTTATCGGTTTCTTTGTGCTTGTTCGTAGGGTGATCCGTGTCTCTGTTTCTTGTCTGGATCTCTCAGGACGAAGCTGTATCTGAGGAATCCACAGGAGCGGGGCAGGCAAGTTGGACACGGGAAAATTGATCAAGCGGGAGGAGAGATCGAGTTTGATGCTTCTTCAAACCTGCTGAGGATCACCGCGAGATAAAGCCTTTTGATTCGGGCGAGCAGCTCTCGAAATGGTGAGGATCCAATGAGCTCAATTATTTAGGTTCAGTTCTTTCGATTCGTGTCTGCTGTCCACCTTCCGGTTGGCGGTTTGCTTTAAGAATGCGCAAAGCACGTCAAAAAAGGGAGAATGTGATGTGCCGAATGCTTTTCGTGGTTGGGAGCATTAATGCTATGTATGCTTGTTTTGGTTCTTGTTAGGTACTTGTTCTATATCATGTTTATTTGTTGGCATTTGGAGGATCAATAGATGTTTGTGTTCTTGCGGATATCCTGCTTGTATGAATGCTTAAGTTGCTTGTACAGTGATAGAAAGTGAGCTTTCGATGGTTTTGGATCTATCTAATATCGGCGTATTAATACTTAACACTCTTGTTATATGATGCGCGCGTTTATCAGTTGTTGATTAGTACATCTTGTTATTTTAACTAACCTATTGCAGAGTGAGACAGGGGAAGTTTTCCTCTCTCTTCTGTTCCATCTGTCTTTTTTTTTATGAATTATCATAGACATATGTGGCAATTTTTGTTTGGTTCTTGTTAGAGTTTACATATAGGTTAAGGGAAGCAAAATAGAGATGCTTATGCGAACCTGCAGAATAAAACGAAAAAAAAATGGAGGCACCAATTTTCCATTTCAGCCTTGCTCTACTCCGGTCAGATATAAGGAGATTTAGTCTGCTAGTCTGCTGGTTGCTATATGAATAACAAGTGTGATCGTTACTTTGCAGATGGAGGAGGAACAATCAGCCACATATACTGTGGATGACGCACTTCTGTCTTCAGGTTTCGGCAGGTTCCAAATATTGATTCTTTCGTATGCTGGGATTGGCTTAATTGCAGAAGCAATGGAGATGATGCTGCTATCATTTGTTGGTCCGTCAGTACAGTTAGAGTGGAAGCTTACTGCTCATCAGGAAAGCATGATTACAAGTGTTGTTTTCGTTGGAATGCTTATAGGAGCCTACTCTTGGGGTGTGGTCTCAGATAACTATGGAAGGAGGCAGGTCCATTTTTTACTTCTTTCATGTAATTTTGTTGCACAAATTACATATACCATTTCCTCTTTTGGTGCTTTGTAGCATAAAGTTACAAAAGCCGGTTCCCAAACCTGATTTCCATTGGGCAGCTAGTACTTCTTCCTAGTTGTATCTAGTTACAAACAGTAACCTGTTCGGAACTGGCAAAGCTCCCACGTTAATAACCAAGTTTGACATTTCTATGTCACTTTCAAAAACAACCTCAAAACTATTCTCAAAGATTGTGTTCCATGAAATAATGATTCCCAAGGGTATTGTTTCCACTCTAGATCCTAGAATAACTACAGATGGGGAAAGTATGTATGCTTATTTAAATTTAATGCAAAACTTACCTAATTTTAATTCTTCTTGTTTACATCGTACAAGCTCTTACATTCTGTTGTATTTGTATTTTACAGGAAGGGATTTCTCTTTACTGCCATTGTGACGAGTGGAGCTGGGTTCCTGAGTGCCTTTGCTCCGAACTATGTATCGTTGATGGCTCTAAGATTTTTAGTTGGTATTGGCTTGGGAGGAGGACCCGTTCTCGGTTCTTGGTTCTTGGAATTTGTTCCGGCTCCAAGTAGAGGAACTTGGATGGTGGTATTCTCGGCATTTTGGACTGTTGGAACCATCTTCGAGGCTTCTATTGCATGGGTATAAAATATTATTTTTTGATATGTTGAAACTGAAAATGCTGTTCAGACTTCGGACTAGTGCTTATGTCTATATCACCAGTAAACACTACGCATGATAAACATCAAAGGAACTTCTTTCATAATGGCATAGAAGTACAAATTGTCTAAACTTTTTGACATCTACTTATCCTTGTCAATCCCTTGAAACATTATGAGAAACTATACTCACGAAGATCTATCTTGGCATCTGTATTTTTACTTGGTGACTTAGATGCAAACATCTACTAAAATTTAACAAAGTCCTGTTCTGAGTAGGCAGCTCTTAGTTCAAAGAGGCATATATTCTCGCAATGAAATCGTACATGTGTTAGACTTGAATGATTTCACCATGTCGTTCTTGTGTCTAAGTTTTCACCGTGGTAATGGCAGGCAGTTATGCCCAAGTTTGGCTGGAGGTGGTTGCTAGCATTATCCTCTATTCCATCTTTCCTGCTGCTTCTGTTTTATGCTATCACACCGGAGTCACCAAGGTTCCTATGCATGAAAGGCAGAATAACAGAGGCTGAGGAGGTATTGGAGAAAATGGCAAGATTAAACAATGTACAACTCCCTTCTGGTAGGCTTGTTTCTGACAAAAACATAGAGCTAGATGAAGTTTCTGAGTCTGCAACACTTCTGTCTGCTGCTGAAGAAAATGACAACATCAAGGAAGATGAAGGTTCCAATTTTGGAGGCATCAAGTCCGTTTCTAAGCTGCTGTCACCAAAATTGATCAGAGCAACTCTGCTTCTGTGGATGGCTTTCTTCGGAAATGCATTTTCCTATTATGGGATTGTTCTATTGACATCAGAGTTAAGTAATGGAAATAGGATATGTGCGAAAGAGGAGGTTGAATCCGTACACTCAAACAACGCAAGCCTCTACAAGAACGTCTTTATCTCCAGCTTTGCAGGTCTGTTCTTACTCTTCACAATATATACATGGTAATCATCTTCCAGTGCATACGATCCCATTTTGATGACCGGTGCTACCATGTTTTCTTGAAACAGAGATTCCAGGGTCATTTCTATCGGCCATGATCGTGGATAGAATTGGTCGAAAGTTTTCAATGGCGTCGATGCTCTTCACTAGCTGTGTTTTCTTATTCCCACTAATGTTTTCCCAGACTGACATACTAACAAGAGTCTCACTGTTTGGTGCCCGGCTTTGTATATCCGCGAGCTTCACAATTGTATACATATATGCTCCTGAGGTTAGTTCAGTTCTACATCATTACCTGCTTCACTGTCACTAGCACATAGTGTTCTCATACCCTCCTTGTGACATCAAAATCAAGAAGTGGAAGCTAAATCCCGTCAGGTGTAGATGCTAACAGTACTCTCTTCATGCTTCATTTCAGATTTACCCAACCTCGGTCAGGACAACAGGCATCGGCATCGCCAGCTCTGTGGGCAGGATCGGGGGCATTCTGTGCCCTCTCGTCGCAGTCGCTCTGGTGCACAGTTGCCAGCAGACGACGGCGATCCTCCTCTTCGAGCTTGTGATCTTCCTCTCCGGCGTGGCCGTCTTGTTCTTCCCTTTCGAGACGAAAGGCTGTAGGCTTAACGACACCGAGGCCGATATGAATTGATGATGCGGCGGTTATACAGTAGCACCATTTTTTATGCCGAGAGCTGTGATGTGATAGTATATTGATTGAATATTTCCAACACGATATTGATTATGATATTGGCTTTAGCCATTGAGAATACTTTTTTGCCAGAAATGCTCCCCCTCACTTGTTTCGGGTACGAATTAGCTGCGCTACCGCCTCCCCCGTGCTCTGCCGCCGTTCGACTACGGCAACTTCAGGTGGCTTGTGCTGCAGCTTGACGGGCTCATGCTCTTTGTTTGGAATTGAAATGTAGAACAGAATAAAAGCCGCGTTTGGACACAATCGAATTTGATTCTTGTATTGATGCACTTGTGATTACAAGTATATATATGAGCACAAGGGATGGTAGTTGCTATTTCTAAAAGACATGTCCCTTTGAAGGGATGTGTCTCTTTGAGGAGACACAGGCGAAAAGACATGACTCCTAGAAGAGATGTCTGTTGGGAGAGACAACCGCTTGTGGTTAAGACAAGAAAAGATTACCCCATAATTAACACATGTTAATTCTAACACTCTTCGTCTCCGTTCCCCGAATGGAAGCGGTAGCACCACCACTACGGTGAATGGACCGTTCAAGGACTGCGGCGCGTCGAGCTGGAAGCATAGCTCGCGTGCATGGGTGGGGGTCGGGCTTTGCCGCCACGGTGGCGGGTGCTAAGCTCTTGTGCATGGGCAGCAGATGATCCTGCCTTGTCGAGCTCCTGGCGCACAAGGTCGGGGCGATTCGCTACTTCCCACGCCACCGCGTGCTCCGCATGGGGCATGACCGTGGTATTCCACCTAATAGTTTGTTGTATTCACCCATTTTTTGGAACAAATATCCTCCTTCACTGCAGTATAGCTAAATTATTATAACAAGTGGTATTTTCTGCTACTAGCATTATGTTCTTTAATTATCAATTATTCACTGTTCTATTTCGCTTATCAATTTTAGAAGTTGAAATTCGAGACGATAGCAACAACCAAGTACACTGGGAGAGTCGAGACTGCTAAAAGCTGAAGGGAAAAACAGCAAAAGCGATGTCCACCCCTGTCGCAGCAACTCGGAAGCACCAGATAGTTGCCAACAGAACCACAGCTAGATCAAAACAGCAAAAGCGATGTCCACCCCTGTCGCAGCAAACTCACAGCAATAGATCAAAACAGCAAAAGCGGTATTCACCTTTGCCGCAGCAAATCACAATAAAAGCGATCTCCACAACCAGTGGTACTTCACTCATATGCAAACACTAATTAGAACTCCCTCTTTCAGCTCAACATCACGGTAAGCTGAAGCCCAAACAAAATTTTAGCAACGTTGATGTCCAAACTACATAATTGCTGAAGCAACATGATACCTCGGTGTATTATATCCACCACATTACATACTGAAGATTGACACAGCAGAGAAATAAGAAAGAAAGTTCATACAAAGATAAAGATAAGCAAACAAAACTTCACTGCCGCAGCAGCAGTTCTTTGCTAAATGACTGAAAGGCACAAATGTTGTGCTAGGCGACTGAAACTTCAACGTAAGCACATGTAACTTTCCTTGCTCAAGATGTACCAGCACTAGTCTTTGCTTGACAGGACCGAGATGGCTGCAGTGGACACCAGAGATCGTTAGATTAAACAAATAAACACAAAAGCGTGCAGATACTACTATAAAAATTCACCACCCAAATGAATTCAAACAGGTGAAGGATCTGATAAGTTATAGAATATACTGAGACTAAAAGGTCATATCCTGACAGCGCTAAACTTCTGAACATAATACAAACATATGTTTGTTTTTTTATTACAGCGATGCAAATAAACAAACAGTGGTAAAAACTAGAACTCACAATTTCAGATATTTTTGCATTCAACGATGCCTCCTGTCTCTATACTCATCTCTCGAATAGCGCTGCTCATAATCCCTCCTTGTGTGGTGATAAGAGTCTTCATATCTAGACCTCTTTGAATCATGGCTATCTAAATCTCTAGTTCTATGTCGATCATGCACTTCATGCCTCCTCTCGTCTTTGTTTCGGTGGTCCCAGTTTTCATCATCGCTGAGTTTATTTGAATTTGGGTCATACCTATCTTCTCCAACTTTTCTTTTGTAGTCCCTCTCCACATCATGTCCAACTTTCCTTCTCTCATATTGTCTATCTTTCTGTCTCTCTTCCTCCCTCTCCCTCTGCTTGTTCAGCTCTTTCCTCTCTTCCTCCCTCTGTTTTTGCTTCTCCAGCTCCTTTCTCTCTTCCTCCCTCTGTTTTTGCTTCTCGAGCTCCTTCCTCTCTTCCTCCTCACGCCTTTGTTTCTCCAGCTCCTTTCTCCTCCCATCTTGACTCCTCCTTTCATCTAACTCATTCTTGTCCGAAGCCCTTTCAGCATAGTTCCAATCATTACTGTTCTTCAATCTTCTGTCAGATTTCCCAATCTCATGGCTGTCAGCACTCACATCTGATTCACTACTGCTGCTGCTGCTGTAAAATGAACTCTCACTCGAGGTAGTCACCCTTTTTTTCTCTTGGACGGTCTTTTTTACCGCTGCATCAAGGTGTCTTTTCCTATCATGAGCATATCCATCCGAATCAGAATCCGAATCATGCCTCATGCGCATCTCAACATTTTTGCCAAAGTTGTATTCCTTCTCTTTACTTTTTGGTGCTTGTTTATCATTTTTAGAATTGTGGTGAGAGGACTTTGCAGATTTCTTCTTTTCACTGACATGCGCCTCTGAGTCAGTCTCTGATTCATCGGCGTACTTGTCCTTCTGAAGGACCTTGCTATGTGGCTTCACATCTTCAGAATCATGGCGAGAAGTCTTCACAGCCCTTTTCTTTTTATGTTCTTCGCTCCTTGAGACACTCTTCAATTTATCATGGGACTGGTCCTTCCTAACATCGAGTCGGGGCTTATCATGTTTGGAGTTATGGAGAGAATTTTTTGCATATTTCGATCTATCACCATGCCCACCGTCCGAGTCACCCTCTGACCCATCAGAATACTTGCCCTTCCTAACAGCCTTGCTTCGATGCTTATCATCTTTAGATCCACGGACGGAACTCTTCACAGATTTTTGCTTTTGCTGACTATAGTCGCTCCCTGAGTCACTGTACGAGCCATCACTCTCCGAGTCACTGTATGAGTCATCCTTGTACTTGCTTCTTCTGGGCTTGTCATCTTTGGAGCCATGACGAGAGCTCTTCACAGGTCTATTCTTCCCCTCGTCATGGTTGCTCTTCGCATGTTTTGTTGTCTTCTTGCCATAATCACTATCTGAATCAGCCTCAGAATCATGACGAGTGCTCTTTCCATGTTTTGCCTTCTTATGATCAGTCTCAGCATCCACGTCTCTATCCAAGAAAGATTTATTTGTGTGCTTCTTTCCCTTGTGATCATCATAGCCAGACTCTGAATCGTTTTCTGAATCATACCCATGCTTACTCTTACCAGAACTTTTGCTGTGACGCTTCTCATCATTCCCTTTTTCCTTCTTCCCCTTCTTTACATGCTCCATGCCGTCCTTTGAAACCTTACTACCTTTCTGCACATCGATATCCAACTCTTCAGAATCCTTCCCCGGAACAAGCTCCCCAGACTCCGGATCACTGTGTACATCGTCGCTCTTCTTCTGTCCAACCTCAACATCTAGCCCAAGAGCAGCCCTCAGCGTCTCAAGCTGCTTCTCCTTCCGCGCAGCAACGTGGTGGCTCTGTGTGGCCGTAAATCTGAGAAGAATTTACCGTTTTGTCAGAAACTTATGACAATCTATCAACAGAACAAACAACTGAACATATGAACAGCAAAATAACAACATATACATAAGCAGGACTGCAGGAGTAGGAACCAAAATTATGCATCACTACAAATAAACATAAGATAAATTATCATATTAAACCAAAATTTAAGAACCAATTCAGCTTCAAATGTGAAATAACCTCGAACACTAAATCAAGAAATCAAACTAAAAATCCTAGATCCATACACTTTGCCCGGTTGCGATGGTCGTCCCCCGCCGCTGCCGCGGCCCGCCACCTCCGCGACCGCAGCAGCAGCAGCCTCGATCTCGGCTTCCTTGCGCGCCTCCTCGACGCGCTCCTCGATCTCGGCCTCCGTGTAGCCCTGGTCCTCGAGCGTGTCCCTCAGCACAAGCAGCCGCAGCTCCACCTGCCGCTTCCGGTCGTGCTCCAGGATCTCCTTGTTCGGCTTCCGCATACCGCCGAGGCCCCCGCCGGCCGCGTCGTCATAGCCTGGGGGCGGCGCCTTGGGGGGCCCGCCGGTCCGGGGCCTGATAAAGAACTTGTTCGTCTGGACGTACCCATTCGTGCCGGACCCCCGCGCGGTCTGTAGCCCGATGCCGTTGTACATGGCGGCGGCGGCGGCGGCGAGCGGCGAGCGGGCGGGGAGATGCCGGCTCGGCGAAACCCTAGGTTTCGATTGAGTCGGGTTCGTGGCTTTTTCGTGGGGTTTGGTTGCAACGCGACTACGCGAGATCCCCAATTCGAGACGACGGGATGAGGAGGTAGAGGGGAGGTGCGCGTGATTTTTAGTATTTTACTCCGTGGTGGGCCGACTAATTCTAGTTGGTTTTGGTGAGGTCCACTTGTCGGTGTCTGATAGAGTTCAAGACAAGTCTGATCGGGTGGGGAGTTCGGTAAGAAATTTCATATAAATTTCAGAATGAGTTTCGAGTAAAAAAGAGTTCAATTTTCACAGGATACAGGCAAGATTCGTATAATCAAAGAGGCCCTTAGTCCGACGTGTGTTTCAGGTGATGAGACCTGGTGAGAGTTTAGGTGCACCACATAACTTGTAGTCTCGTCTATTGTGATATGATTAATCCCTAAATCTATTGTTATGTTATTGCAAAGACAGGAGGAACATATAGTTTTCTGATAGTCTAGATGTTAAATATGTAGTTTTGCGAAATTTACCTGCAAGTAATATCGTTGGGTTTCAGTATAGTTTATTATATCCACTGATGCATATGAATAATCATAGCAAAAGTGTTGAGCTAGGGACTATAAAAAGTCAGGAATGACTTATATTTGTGCATAGAAAGAGTAGGGGCAAAACCAGCACGAGACTACTCGAACCGCTAAAACTAGCTCAGCCGTTCAAGTCGTCGTGGAGGATCAAGCACCATAAGAAGTAAGAACACCTCAACAGGAGAGCTTCACTACAGAATTGTAGATAATGACTGATCAGATTCTTTTTTCTTTGTTACATAAGGACTGATCAGGTTAATTGGAACGAAACATAAAAGAAAAGCACGATGATATTTATAAGGACAAGGGTTGCGACTGTACTGCACTCTCGTTATTCCTATCAACTTGGTATCCACATCATCGGCATCCACGCTGATCGGTGGACGATCACACGCTTTGTTTTCACCTTCTCGTGCTCGGCGTGATGTAAATCCATCGTTATCCTTATCCAACTAACCATGATGTTTTCACCCCTACGGCTACTCCATATGTATGCTGGGATCTTGGAAAGCATATTGGTAGAATATTACTTAACTGGATGCACACACAACATGCCAAAGATGACACGCCTAGGAAGATATGTTGGAATAATGCACATCTTGGAGCATCGAGGCTTGCAAACGAGATCATAAAAACATCGACTGCTGTTTCGTCTCTTGATATTGTAATCGACACGACGAGAAGAGATGGGAGGAGATGGAGAGGGGAAGGAATACGTGAAATCGTTGCAACAATTGGTTGGTGTTGAAACTCTTCTCTCCAGTGGAGGAAAGGTGAGAAGAATCGTAGAGTGTTTGGCTCTAATGTTCGACTTAAGTTTCTGTTATGTTTGTCATAAGCAAAGTTTATTTCTAGTTTGCCCATGAAAATTATTTCAGGACCTTCTTCAGTGTGAACTGGAAACAAACAGTCAAACATAGCATGTCATCTATGCCGAAGTTTAAAGTACAAACATGGCATACTTGCAAAATAGTACCACTAATTTTTCCTTTGCTATAGTTTACAACATGTCAATACTGCACAAAAGTATGTTGCTCAAGAAGAAAGCACTTGTTCTTCCAAATATGTCTCACTGAAAGCACTGGATGTCTTGTGCATGCAAAAACAGGCGGTACCTCTGTCCTCCATTGAAGGGAAGACGATCTGCCTCTTCTTCTCAGCTCACTGGTGCAGGCCATGCAGGAGCTTCACCCCAAAGTTGCTCCAAATCTGCACTGACCTCCGGAACACTGGCAAGAATATTGAGATAATCTTCATATCACTTGACCGCGACGAGAATAGCTTCTTGGACCACTTCAAAGACATGCCATGGCTCACCTTGCCATTCGACTCTAGCCTAAGGCGAAAATTGTGTATGCAATTTGACGTTGAGCATATCCCTCAGTTGATTCCTTTGTCACCAATAATATCCGATGAATTTGGAGTTGAAGAGGATGCAGTGAAGCTGGTTGAGGAGTACGGAGTAGATGCATACCCCTTTGGTGCAAAGAGGAGAGTAGAGCTGGAGGCTATAGATGATGCCAGGAGACAAGGAGGTAAGCTTCAGGAGCTTCTTGGCTGCAAGGAGAGAGACTATGTCATAAGTGCAGATGGCATAAAGGTGACCAAAATTCCAAAACTATAAATTGGTACTAATATATTTGATTGTGCATAAAAAGGTTTCTCAAACATGTAGAACATGATTCAGGTAACAATACAGGCTAGATATAGGCTAGAGGGATTGTGTGAATGTCAATAGGTACACCCTATGACAAGGAACAAAACAATCTCGCAGTAAATAGAAAGCACTATGAAGGACAACAATAGTGTGCATTAATTCAAGCTAATATGCAAGCACAATAATTAACATTTTTTCAATTACTAACATTCTTAATGACTAATGTACAAGAAAAAGTTCCATGTAAATTGGAAATGCAGGATTAATAGATGTTGTTAATTTCATTATGATTTTCCATATAGTTCTTGTCATGCAAATCATAAAACTCTAGAACAGAAAAGTAAGCGAAGATTTTTGGAACAAACTGTATGAGCAAGCAACACGAGATAAAATGTAGCCACCACTCACCAGTGGAGCACAGTAAATGTGATTGTGAAGCAAAGCATGAACCAACAAATTTCTGCACATAGTATGCAATATCTATCATTGTAATGTCACAATGAAGTACTGCATATATTAAGATTGCAGCCATGAGCCATGTCTCCTCTGCATTCTTCATTTTACCCCTCTAGTTAATTTGGCTCAGCTTTGCAGTTTCACCTCCTATGATAATTCTTTCAGACTCCTATAGCTGACCTTATTGGCAAGACAATCGGCCTGTACTTCGGGGCACACTGGTGCCCACCTTGCCATGCCTTCACAAAACAGCTCAGGGATGCTTACAGTGAGCTGACAACCTTGAGACCTGGAAGCTTCCAAGTTATCTTCATTTCCATGGACCGCAGTGAAGAAGAATTCCAAGAAAGCCTGACTGCAATGCCATGGTTTGCTGTACCCTACTCTGACACAACAACGAAAGAGCTTACCAGAATCTTCGCTATCAAAGGCATCCCAGCACTAGTGATACTTGGGCCTGACGGGAAAGCGCTCAAAACAAATGGCAGGACAATAATATCAAACTATGGTGCAACAGCATTCCCTTTCACAGAATCTAGGGCTTCTGAGGTGGAGGAACTGCTCAGGAAGGAAGGAGACAACCTGCCACGCCAAGTGAACGATCCCCGACACGAGCATGAGCTTGAGTTGGACATGGCTAAGGCTTATGTCTGTGATGAATGCCAGCAGCAAGGGAGGAATTGGGTGTTCTCCTGCAAGCATTGCAACTTTGACCTCCATCCCTCCTGTATAGGAGAGGGTACATTAGACAAAATCTGAGATAGTCCGGTGATACTTGACAAAACAATGATGCATGTAATGATGTACATTTGTGTTCTACAGTTCTAATGACAATGTAGCGCTATTATTATACGATTCAATTCAATGAAAGCAATGGATAAAGTTCTAGTTCGTCAAATCTGACAACTACTTTGTAGACCCGCAGATGGAAATAAGCAATCATCCGGTCTATAATATGTTTATACGATGATTTGACAATAAAACTGTTCGTGCCCAAGGAGGCTTGGCTACTCGTTGATGATTTAAGTCAGTCACCCATGGAGCATCTCATAACCAGCCCTGGCAGCTATTTCATCAAACACGTTGCGAGCAGTCTTAAGAACATCAAGAGAAATACATTAAAACTGAAAATTTTACATACAGAAAACACTAATATAGTCGCATAATTCTAACAGTACTGCAAAATGGATTAGAAATAGCAATTTCATGATCTATAATACAACAACGGCAGTTTCAGGTTTGAAGAACCTAAACATAGGAGCAAAGCATCGTTGCCGAAATCACCGAATGATAAATTCTTCAGCCAACCAAATGTGGCCATAGATGGGAAATCTGCGAGGGTTCTCTGCAGAAAAGGCCAACCTTTTCTTGATTCAAGTAGCATCCTACGGATTTTGTCCGGGACAAATTGGGGAAGAAGGTAAAAAACTGAACAATTTAAAACGGGAGAATTGCACTGAGCCCCTCGTACTTTAACTCATATGGCAGATGTATCCCTTCGCATGTGTTGGAGATGCCACGTCATCATCAACTGCGCCTCCTATGTTCACCGAGTTTTTATATATCTTCGCTAAAAAATGTTTATATATAATTAATTAACGGAAGCTTTTTTTTATAAGCGTTACAAAAAAAATATTACTATCAACTTCTTACAAAGAATTATTCTTCTCATAAAAAGAAAAATAATGTAACTATGAATAATATCTACTTCAAAAGCACTTTAGGACATACGTGCCGTTTTCAGGTTTGCCGAGCCAATCATGATATATCCGTTGTCCACTGCATATTAGAATAGAGTATCACGAGCAGCTGCAAAGAGCATGTAGATCATGAGCTTGGTGTGCATATAGGCTGAGTACCAATTGTTCATCTCTGTGCCCCCAATAGTCAACAATCTCATCAAAAATTTGAGATACAAATATTTCAGTACTTCTATAATCACTAAATTTTGAGATACAAATAGTTCATCAAAAAATTGGCAAACTTTAAGATACAAATATTTCAATACTCCTAGGAATCACCGAAATTTAAAATTTTAACCATAGTCCCAGCTGCCCCTGGCTATGGAGCCTATTGTCTTTGATCACCTTCATGACGATGTCGTGCATTATCTCCATGGTCATTCCGTTCCACGACAAGGTTGCACGAACAAAGTCACCAGCTAGGTCACCCTCGAGCCATGTACACCGGTGTTACAACATAGATGGCAAACCACTCACCACATTGGGTCTTGGCATCAACCTTGAGCTTAATCTTTACGGATAGACACCAATTCAAGCGGTCGAAGTCCTGACCCTAAGCCCACGACACATGCCTACCAAGGAAGTACTAGTTCTCATTGTGGAATCATAGATGAATCGTCGCGCCTGACAAATGACTTCAACATAACTGATTGCCGAGTGCCAACCTGTATGCTCTAATGATCCCCATCTTGAGGACCTCGAGCAGGATGTCCAGGAACTCCACCGTTGACGCATTGTCGATGTGACTTGAAAAATTCCACGTGCTATGAGTTTCCAGGTGATCGACTTGGGAACCCAACCACCAATGTTTATGCCTTGGAAACTGCAACCTAGAGGGAAATCCAAGAACTTTGCTAACCAGGCTTTGGTCGAGGCGGCACCCAGACATCTCTTCTACTGCCTGCTGCTCAAAGTTAATTAGGGTATGTTTGGTTCATGCCATAGCATGCCCTACCAATATTTGCTAACCATTGGCTAGCCAAAAAATTGGTTAGAGATTTCTTGACCCTTGGTTTGTCAAAATTTTGGTAATTATTGTGAAGAGAATGTGAGAGAGATGGGCAAGTTCTTATGGGCAATCAAAATTTTGATAACCAACCAAACAAGAACCAAAAAATCATAGGATGCTAATTTTTTGGTAGGGTAAATTTGGGCACAAACCAAACACACCCTTAATTACTATGTCCAATGTTGTGGGCCCTCGATCCTTCAATACACAATTGTGCCATGAATCTCTAGGGCTGGTTGTTGATGGCTTGCTCATGGGAAAGGGGTAGTCGTAGGAGGTTCAAGTACATGGGCAGATAAGGAGATTATGGGTTGACTAGTTTTTCTTTAATTTGGATTTTTACCGTGTGTTTTTTTTTCTGTATTTTAGTGATGAGTAGATCAAGAACGCTGAGATGAAGAGTGGGACGACGAAACTTGTCGAGACAGAGATAGAGAAGGCTAGAAAATAGCTACTTATCCGAGTCGGATGATATTTAAATCTGACCCCTCGCGCCGTCGCTATATTTGCGAACCGCACCTTATTCGGTTATTCCGTCTCGCGACGTCGTCGTCTCGAAGCAAACTCGCGACACACCCAACCCAAAACCAAACCAACCCAAAAGCAAACTCGCACTTCCCACCTGTCGGCGGCGCATGCAGAGGGCGCCCATGGCGGCGGTGGCGACGGTGAGCTCCGCGAGCGGGATCCTCGCGATGCTGCAGGAGCCCGCGGAGGAGCTCAAGCTGCACGCGCTCGCCAGCCTCAACTCCGTCGTCCACCTCTTCTACCCGGAGATCTCCACCAGCATACCCACCATGTGAGCCCCTCCGCTCCTCCCAACCCGCGGTCTCCCCCTCGCTTCGACTGCGCTGACTAGTTGCCGCCGCCTCGGCCGCCGCTGTTGCAGCTGTAGTTGGCTAGTTGCTCCGTGTCTGCTCGATTCGTTCCGGCGCCTTGGCTTGACCGGGGATTTTAGTGTTTCGTTCTGCGGACGAGGACTCCGGAGGAGAAGTTTTCCTAGATGCCATTGCTGTTACGCGATTCGTTCGGTTCGATCTGGTGGTTGTGTGGGGCAACCGTAGATTATGGTTTGGTTCTGATCTGTTAACTTGGGTATTCCAGGGTTTCAATGCGCTGTTTTTGTGCTCTTCAGGATGAATTCGCAGGCTTTGAAGCGAAATTTTACAGTTTTAGCTGATAATTCGTGTGTTCGAACTGGTAGTCGACATAAGGTTTAAACTTTCTGCACTTTTGTGCCTGTGCTTGGATATAGCGATAGTTCGGGTGGGGAGGATCGACTACTAAAGTGTGAACTGGGGAGTGGTGAGAATTCAGAAAGTTTTGAACTTTCAGGGATGGAGGGGTAGTTTTGTGATGGTTTTAAGATTTTGAATTGATCGGCTATCATGCCCGTTATGCACTAAGGGAGATCTCGTACAAAATGACGATTGAAACTTCAGTGTTGGTTTCAACAGACGGTGATGATCAGTGAATGTTTCTGTTGCGTCCAAGATAATTTGGTTGCAATAGTTTAAGGTTGTATTTTGGGAAGTTACTCTAGATCTTTGTTACTTCGGTTTAGAAATTTAGATTATAAATTTCTTGTTTTGATTATCATACGGTTGTTCCACTCAGATTAGAATGATGTGTCATTTTAACTTTGCTTTCTGTATGTAAATTATTTTGCATCTAGTTGTTATTTTTGTGGAACAGATAAGCTTTAATTTTAAACTGCATTTGGTTTTTGGAGCTATATACGTTGTAGGATCATACAAAAAATTTACTTAAGCTTTCCGTCGCGAATATGATTGATTAAATTTTATGATTGGAGTGAACTCTCAAGGGTTTAGGCTGTGGAAGTTCGAATTTCCAGTAAGTCAATGATTTGTTTCCAATCATATCCTTTTTCTTGCAGTGAGAGCTTGTATGAAGATGAGGAGTTTGATCAGAGGCAGCTTGCTGCGCTAGTTGTTTCTAAGGTAGGACCTCACATCATTTTATGGAAACGCCATTTTTTGTATTTTTTATATTTATGTTTGTTGTATATCATGTAGGTATTTTACTACTTGGGCGAGTTAAATGATTCACTATCCTATGCACTTGGTGCTGGACCTCTATTCGATGTTTCTGAGGATTCGGATTATGCTCATGCTCTTTTAGGTGAGGAATTGCCTTAAGTTCTGAGTCACTCTGGATGCTATTTCACACGAATTTCTTTTGGTCATTATGTTGAATTGGTGGTTCTTTTCTTCAGCCAAAGCATTAGATGAGTATGCGAGTATCAAGACAAGAGCTTCTAAAGCTACAGAGGAAGAAGAAAATGTAGATCCCAGATTAGAGACCATAGTAGAGAGGATGCTGGAGAAGTATAATAATATCCTACCATTTGCTTATAAATCCTCCCATTTATCAGATGAAGATTTCAGCTAATGCTCACTCTTTGTTGCAGGTGCATTCTTGATGGAAAATACCAACAGGCCATGGGTATGGCTGTTGAATGCAGGAGACTGGATAAGCTGGAGGAAGCAATTGTTCGATGTGATAATATTAACGGGGCTCTTTCGTATTGCATCAACCTTTCTCATCAATACGTTAGTCACCGTGAATATCGCTGTGAGGTAGGGCATGCTTTGCTAGATTTTCATGTTTAAAAAATTATTAGATAGTGTGGTTGTTTCGTTGAATAGAAATGCAAGTGTTATGTTAGTGTTGGATACATTTTTTTTCTTTGCATGCAATAATTACTGTGAAGCATTATTTTTACGAGTTGACCAAATAATTTACTTGATTTTCAGGTTCTTCGCTGTCTTGTCAAAATATACCAGACTTTACCGCATCCAGATTATATGAGCATTTGCCAGTGCCTTATGTTTTTGGGTGAGCCTGAAACTGTTGCAAACATATTGGAGACACTGCTTTCTGGAAGCAAGGTATGTGTTTGTTTTCTTACTCTGCTCACTGCATAGTAACATAGCAGTATCCATTGCTTACTTGAGATATTATGTTTCATTATTCAGGATGATTCTCTCCTCGCATACCAAATTGCTTTTGATCTCGTGGAAAATGAAAATCAGGCCTTCCTTTTAAATGTGAGGAATCGCCTGGCCTCGCAGACTCCTGTGCAGTCTGACCCTGATAGTGAATCAGCTTTGCCGGGCGATCAGACTGATAATGTGGGTACAACTAATACAGAACCAGCTGGTGATGTTCAGATGAGAGATGACACAACTACATCAAATGGAAATGCTCACGCAGTGGATCCAAATGAGGTAGCGCATGTCGATAGGCTTACAAAAATTAAAGGGATACTGTCTGGGGAGAAGTCTATTCAGCTTACGCTACAATTTTTGTATAGCCACAACAGGTAAACTGACTATTTTTTTGCTTGACAGCTATCCTCTTTAACTTTTGTATCTGAGATTGACCTGATGGGGTTGTTTGTTTCAATAGGTCTGATCTTCTAATTCTGAAAACAATCAAGCAGGCTGTGGAAATGAGGAACAGTGTTTGCCACAGTGCAGCTATTTGTTCCAATGCAATCATGCATGCAGGAACAACTGTAGATACCTTCCTAAGAGAGAACCTGGTATTTTATCTTTCTACTTGTTGTGTTGTCATCATGCAGCGTTTTCGCCTTTGTACTGTCTCATTTTGGCATTGTCTTGCAGGAGTGGTTAAGCAGGGCAACGAACTGGGCTAAATTCAGTGCAACTGCTGGACTAGGTGTCATCCATAGAGGCCACCTTCAACAAGGGCGGGCTTTGATGGCCCCATACCTGCCTCAAAGTGGTGCAGTTGGTGGTGGCAGTCCATACTCTGAAGGTGGTGCCCTCTATGCTTTAGGTTTGATTCATGCCAACCACGGTGAAGGAATCAAACAATTCCTCCGTGAAAGCCTTCACAACACCAGTGCTGAGGTGATTTTTTTCTTTCTTGTCCTTCTCACCTAATGCTATTCATTTCAAGTATATTTCTTACTTCAAACCATATTATACAGGTCATCCAGCACGGTGCCTGTTTGGGACTTGGACTTGCATCTCTAGGGACAGCAGATGAAGAAGTATACGAGGATATAAAGAATGTACTTTACACGGACAGTGCTGTGGCTGGTGAAGCAGCTGGTATTGGCATGGGCTTGCTCATGGTTGGAACAGCCAGCGAGAAGGCTAGCGAGATGCTTGCTTATGCACATGATACACAGCATGAGAAGATTATCAGGTTAGTGCTGTTTAGTTACCGTTGTGATATTTCTGAAGATGCATCCTGTTCTTGTTCTGATATTTTCTCTTTGTAGGGGTTTGTCACTTGGCATCGCATTGACAGTCTATGGCAGGGAAGAGGAAGCTGACACCTTGATCGAACAAATGACTAGAGATCAAGATCCCATACTTCGTTATGGTGGAATGTATGCATTGGCTCTGGCCTATAGGGGAACTGCAAATAACAAAGCCATCCATCAGCTGCTACATTTTGCTGTATCGGATGTCAGTGATGATGTTCGTAGGACTGCAGTTATGTCTCTTGGATTTGTTCTATACAATGAACCTGAGCAGGTATGTAGACTTTTGATGCCTTCATGTTTAAATAGATACTTTTTATTCAATTTTATCCCAAGAAACAACATGCATCTGCTATTCTGCTGTTCATTAAGCAGCATCTCTTTGCCATCCTTTAGGAGAAATTGCTAAAATAAACAAGCATCAATAGCTTTGATCCACGCCTTACATCTTCTGTTGTGATCATGCAGACTCCAAGAATTGTGTCCCTACTCTCTGAATCATACAACCCACACGTTCGTTATGGTGCAGCTTTAGCTGTTGGGATATCCTGTGCAGGAACTGGATTAAGTGATGCCATTTCCTTGTTGGAGCCCCTTACATCGGATGTTGTCGACTTTGTACGCCAGGGAGCTCTTATTGCTATGGCAATGGTCATGATCCAAACTAATGAATCCTTTGATTCTCGTGTTGGAACATTCAGGCGTCAGTTGGAAAAGATCATTCTTGACAAGCATGAGGACACCATGAGCAAAATGGGTGCCATACTTGCTTCTGGCATTCTAGATGCTGGTGGTAGGAATGTCACGATCAAACTTCTCTCAAGGAACAAGCATGACAAGCTCACTGCTGTGATTGGCCTCGCTGTTTTCAGCCAGTTCTGGTACTGGTATCCTCTCCTATATTTCATCAGCCTGGCCTTCTCACCGACAGCCTTCATTGGGCTCAACTCTGATTTGAAAGTGCCGAAGTTTGAGTTCCTGTCACATGCTAAGCCATCCCTCTTTGAGTATCCAAAACCGACAACTCAGCAGACTACAACTTCAGCAGCCAAACTGCCGACAGCCATTTTGTCAACATACGCCAAGGCAAAATCTAGGGCGAAGAAGGATGCAGACAGCAAAGCTAACCAGGAAAAGACAACGGAAGATATTTCTGGTTCTACTTCAGGCAAGGCAGCTAAAACTCAGGAGAAGGATGCTGATGCAATGCAGGTAAGAATAGACTTTACTGTATCTCCTTGGTTTCACTTTTTTCATCAATGTGTTCACATCCAAGAATGATACCGAACTTTGCTAAGATCATCAGCTCACAATTAAACCTCGCTAATTACGGTACTGCACTAGCGTTTCAAAAGCACTTGCTTATTTATCCTTTTGGATATCACAGTTAGTTGAAAGATATTATACTGGAATTAGTAAAGATTTTCCTAACTAACTAGATACCACAGCGCCACAACCGCAAACTGGCCCTTAGTTAATAACCAACCTTGTGTTGTTCAGTAGTGAACTTGTGATTCATTATCTACATAAAGTTGCTATTTTTGCATCATCTCCAGAGAACCATACTTGGTTTATTTGAACCAACTTCATTTGCTTTGGCTTCTTTGGATTTACCTGTCACAATATTTGTTCCCAGGTTGATAATACGGCAGAGAAGAAGGCTCCGGAACCAGAACCGACCTTCCAGATTCTGGCGAACCCAGCTCGCGTCGTCCCTGCACAAGAGAAGTTCATCAAGTTCATCGAGGGCAGTCGATATGTCCCTGTGAAACCTGCCCCTTCTGGATTCATCCTCCTCCAAGATACGCAGCCCACTGAGGCTGAGGAACTTGTGCTCACCGATGCCCCCGCGACTGTGGCCGCAAGCACCGGCAACACCACGGCTGCCGCAGGCCAACAGGGGTCAGGTTCATCTGCCATGGCCGTAGACGATGAGCCCCAGCCACCTCAACCCTTCGAGTACACGTCGTAGTGGTAGATCCCTGGATCCATACAGGATATGGTTATATTCGCGACCTGTACTCTCAAGTCCTTTCGACCCTGCTGTACGTTGCTCATTCCTTTTTTTGAGTATGTAGCGTGCGGAAATTTGTTGTTTGTTGGAAACATTGTAGAATCATCACTTCATCAGTAGAGAATTCACTCGAATGGGAATTACAGGAAGAGTGTTCGGAACTTGGAATATCGGCTGGCTCAAACCCAGCACACATATTTTCTAATTTTCCGATGATGTAATATGCTCAAGATGCTAGCATCAAGGGACACGTTTTGGTTATCTGGTGCAGCGCTCATGTAGCACCATTTTCCAACGCTTGGGTAACTGTGTATTGTGACTCTACCGGAGTACCGGTTGCATTTCTTTCTGATATAAATTGCATGCATTTACCCATGTGTTTGATGTCTCTACGCAATCTCAAGCTTAGCATTCAAATGTTGATATAATTCAACATATGCACAAGTCTAATACCCACAAGTAAACTGTCCCGTGAAAAACTGAAATGCTTGTTGCGCCATACAGACAGCCGCGGTCTATGCTCTTGTGCTGCAACATGGGCGCGCGTCGCATCATGGAGAGCAGCGGCACCCATTCACCCGAGGCAAACAAGCGCCGTGACGAGCGAGCAGCGACGCACGCGCCTGGGCGGCAAGCTCGCGTGGGTATGCAGCAGCACATGCCCAAGCGCTGAAGGACCCACAGCTGAAGAGTGAACTGAATTCCACGCAACCACGCCGAGCAGAAAGGCCAAGGACTAGCGGCGCGAGCTAACCCTCTTTGCGTCGCCGTGGGTAACCTTCCGCCTGCGCCGCCTCCCACGTCGGTTGCGCTCTGCAGCATCGCCATCCACGTCTCGTTCGCCCGGCCGCTTGACTGCTCGCGCTACCCACAGGCAAAACCGGCTATCGCGATCGGCCAGGCCTCGCGCTTTCCAGGCCACGTCCACGTCCATCAGCAGCAACCTAAGGCAGCGTTATTCTCAATGTTTGTTTAGAATAGGGAGTACATGCATGAGAGCGACCGCGAATCCAAATGAACCAGCAGAAAACCCATACAACGGGATGCGATCATGCAAGTAAACGATACTAAGTGAATTACACCTAAACCATAATTGTGCGGTCGAGATAAATGCTAGACCTTGCATGTCACGCTGCTAGGAATCTCCTAAACAGTTGTATTCAAATAACTGACTAATCGTCAAGGTCGACCACATCCTCAACCAACGACTCCATCCTGCCAGGACATACTTGACACTTCTTCCGTACCACTGGATCCATGTCTCAGCTCAGCAGTGTGGATCACACAGTGTAGTGTAGTACCGAAATGCCAAGACGGAATACCCACAATCCCCAGGATGCAGAAAATTACAGAGGCAAGTTATCAACAGGTCATTGTCAATAGTTACAACACGCCGATATGCACCTGTAGAGCAGTTAGGCTTGCTTGCTTGCCACAGGTTGCATGCTTCCCTGCAAGTTGAACCCAAAGATGATGCTGCATTCAGAGGGGTGGAGCCAGGCAGTAAGAAGGCCTAAACCTATCACCACACAGAAGAGTGATGGCAAGCGTATGAAAGCACAATCTGGAAGAAGCATGCCGTACAGGTAAGATCTGCCAACATTTCTTTTTTTGTTAGTGCCGAGAACAGTAGGTGCAATTTTCCTTATGAACAACGAAATATGACCTATTGTTCCTTGTTCTTGAGTTCATTTTCAATGACCCGTAGCTTCTGATTGTTCTCTTCATTGAGGAGTGAGAGCCTCTCAAGTGAAGATTTCATCAGTGACATCTGGGAGTCTGAAACATGGCTTCTTCCACCCTTTGGTGTCTGCCATGGTGGCATTCCTGTGCCAGCTGCACCATCCATGGATGGGTGGGCAAACCGCTTCATCCTCGCGCTCAGAGCAGCAATGGAAGAACGCAAAGCATCCAGCTCCACGTCTGCGAACCTATCTGCAAAAGTTTTAGCAGATACAAATTCTGTAAGACACGAAGCTGTAAGGAGAGAATGTAAAGTCAGCTTTCTCAGTTACAGACCAAGCTGTGACTTGAACTCCAGCTCTGCCTGTGACAATGGTTTCTTGTTTGCGGCAGGCAGCATCTTGAAGCTTTCGATGCGCTTTTCCAACAGATCATATACCTTGGAGGCTCGATGTATCCGGTTGTTGATATCCTGGTCTTTGGCTTCTATGGATAGAAGTGATTGCTTCACTGCTTGTAAGCGTTTCTGTTTGTCTTCAATCTCTGTCTTCACATAATCGCCATGTTCCTTGAGCTCAATGAAAACCTGAGCATCATTAAATAAACTCTCAATCACTGTATTTTTATTTTATCCCCTCATTTATTCCTATCTAATCAGTAATGGTACATTTATGTTGTGGCGATTAAAAGATGTAACTAGTTCAGGTATCTGCAGAACCGATTGATTTTACTTGTTCACCAACAATGGCAGATGACATATTCTAAGTTGATAAGAAATATCCACAAAATATCATAATGACAGCTATTACCTTGTGCCCATACTCCACATAGTACTCATGAAAAACCTTAATATAATGATGAAGTGTGGACTTCCCTTCAATGGAATCAGGAGTCAACGACCTCAGGCTTGACGAAGATGGAAGTATGGGTGGATCTGGACCGGCAATAAGCTCTTTGCTGATCATTCCAGTTGTGGATGATTCCACATCCTTAATGTTCTTGCTATATATGTCAAGCTGAAGAGGCGTTGGTTCCTTCCAACCCTTCATCTCTACCACAAAGCACTCACCATTGTATGTGATGCCAACTAACTGCACATGACCGTGCGCATCGGCTATGGTAACAAATCCAGAAAGGAAGGGAGAATTTGTATCATTGTTGCCTGTAGTGAGTACAGGATGCACCGAGGGTGGTGTCGAAGCCATTTCAGGGTAAGAAAATGGTAGGAAGTGCAACGTTACCATGTCAAGTCCCCCACCATGTGCACAATAAAATCTCTCTGGCACAAGGGGATCCAGAAACAATGATAAAGAGCTACCATTAGAAGTTTTTGGTAGTGCCAAATCCACAATTGCAAGTCTTAGCAAAGGAGGAGAGTGTCCCATCCAGACAGCTTCTGTATTGCTCTTCACATTTGATCCCGTACTGGATGGGTGACGTGATCTCAGGGCCCACGAATCTTGTGGATTAGAGTCACATATCATAGCAACACTCTTAATGTGTCCATGTGAATCGACATTAAGGCGGGTAGGAGTCCCAGTGCTCCATTGTGGTTGAATTTCATCAGCTAGAGCATCAATCTGGAGCTGCCCACTACCCCAGGCAGTTACAAGAACTGAATCTTTGCCAACAGAGCTGTACACAAAACCCACAGCTTTGCCTTCACAAGAGCTGCTCTTGCCTTCAAGTTCATTGTTTTCCTCGCAAACTCTACAAAGAGGCCCCTGCATGTGTGCTCAATCTGATTAATGTACATATTGATTCATGGCAAAAGCATAAAAGCATAGTTAAATAGACAATAGGCAGTCAGAATTTGGAATATCAAATCCACATGACAAGAAATGACGTTTCCTGGTTATCCAAGCAGTTCAGGAGTAAGCTGGTATTTTGATCGCTTTTCTGTCAAAAATTATAAATTTCAACATTTGATTACCATACTTATAAAACAGATAATCTGTTCTTGTTTCTTCATGAAACTTCAGAAGTCAGATTGTGTACTAGAAACTTTGTAGAAGATGTTGTACCTTAGTACCTATAGTAAGTCAGTCAAATATAACCACTTAAATGACTTTTGAAGAGAATTTATAAAATTACAATCAGTGCTCACTCTAGTATTTCCTTTCCTTTTTTACCCCGTCATACTCACAGCCCACAGGCCCACAGTGAATTGTCCCCAAACAGTTCTCACTGTCAGAACATTTAGCCCAATGTTTGGTCACGATCCAATCGGCTCCGAACTCTTACAAATCAACAATCTTATGTACTAAAAAATAATTAGATTGACTACGTCTACGAGCATCTACAGAATAAATTACTAGCTTAAAACACAATGCCCTTTGCAGCCTCTTCCTCATGGTTGGGCTACAAATCCTAATTTTATACACCCAAACTAATAGAGGTGCTGTGCTATTTCTATGCACAATTGAATCTCACCTCAAAATATTTCTAAACAATAGTTACTTCTTTCCTTCCAAAGGTATTTACTTGATATTAACAAGTTCAAACATAATTTAATAATGTATGATAACATTTCATATGTCTAGCCATCCCATGCCCCAGATTCAGACTAAGATTGAAGGTGAGAGAAACATCAGCCCACATTCCAATATCACAAGCTGAATTTCTCCAGTTAAAGCCGCACTTCTCTCAGTCATTGCTGCATAGCACAGGCTCTGCAATTCTCAGACAAATATTTCACCAAGTCAATAGAAGAAGACCTGTAGAGTTAGAGAATCGTCTACTGGTGCATATGGACGAGCTCTTGACATCAGTGTGATGGCACCTGCTGATTGATGTAACAACTCAGGGAATGTTGCCTCCAACCATGCAATGGCCAAATGTGAGTTCGTGACAACATTTGGATTTGAAGATTTTAATCCAAATGTATTAACATCTTCATAAATTTCTTGAATATGCCTCTTACTATAGTCACTGCATCGTAGAAAAACAAATTGTCAAGACCAATATGCCAATAAAGAAAGTACACTATGGCATTAAGTTTCCTTTACATAGTCTCAAGTCAAACTGCACAAACTGTATATATTGCCTAACAGATAGACAATAGTAACTTATATAAAAAACTAGCCAAACAAATTGTAGTTCTCACAATGTTAGGCATCAAAGAAATCATAACAGGTAAAAAGGAGGGTGGAAGATAGAAGTGCAATATTACCTTCCAAATGGAACAATGGGACAGAGGACAAAAATTGAACCATCACTGAATAAGATGAAAACCTGCATAAGGGATGGGCTTACATGTGAAACCAAGCACAACAATTGGCCACTTAACATACAACACATTAATCCTGATTCCCAATCAAGGTAACTATGAAGAGATTACATATGTATGTCCAAACAACATATCTGAATGGCAGCTTGAAAGAAATTTGATTGTATTTCTTTAACTCTGTTATGAACAGCATGGGCATAGATTTCCCACAAAAAAGTAATATCTCTATAGAAACTATAAAATCAGCATTGCAATACCAAGTTCGTTACATAGACACCGTGAAGACCATGTAGTAATATCTATTGATACCCTAAAATACTTTTTCTATGCTATAAGCTTAAATTAAGAGACTACAAAAATAAAATCCCATATGTAAAATTCACCACCAAACTGGTCTACAGCTGGTTTGATGTTACTTACTTACTTCAATATCCACTTTAGGGTGGTAAGTACCTATGCTATCATCTTGGTTGCTTGTTTACCATAATAATCATGATGAATGTGAAAACATTTCTGATTTCCTTTCACATAATAAAGACACCGCCAATCATCCAGTTTATTTTTAGGAGGCCTTTCTAATATCTAGGTGAACTACATTCAAGAGACATACCGAAAATCTATCCCAGAGATGATCACTCCCGTAAGAGAATGCCACTGGATAAATTGAAGAAGCATTCTGACATCTTCCAGGTAGAATTGGCTGTAGATAAAATTCCTGCTCTGGTTGCTCCAAATCAAAGGATAAGTCAAATAACCTGCAGAATATGGTTCTTGATTTTCTATCAAAGGATCATGGAACAATTGAAAGAAAACTCAGTATAAGCATCCCATTCAATTAATCTAAGAATGCTGTATCAGCTTTTTCAAGAAGTAATCAAGAATGGGCATAAATACATATAGAAAGGTACTTGGCGACTCGCAAAAAAAGGATACTTGATGGAGGACAACATCATAAAGGGATGGACGGAGGAAGATATATTTCCTATTTACATCAACTACGATAAATTGCAGGTAAAAGAAGCTTAAAAATAAATTTGTATTCCTCCATCTAGCACCAAGATCCACTTAGCATACCTGAAAACAGCATCTGATGTCAAAACTCCAAAATGGCTGCTGCTAAAAGGGTGCCAGGATGTCTGCATAACTTTTATGCCATCATTGTTGCTAGGTAAGATCTGAGAAGCAACTGGTGCAGTCCTGTAGTGAAATACAGGGAAATAAAACATTGTAGTAATAATGAAGATACGAATAATGGTATCGAACTAAGCAAAAAAAAAGCTATACGGGTCATTAATCTAAAGAGTAGAGGGAGTGGAAACTCTGTAGCTGCCTTCTTCAATAACCCAATGAGGAGACTGCTTAGGAAAACTGCTGTTGATGTGCAGGACTAACGACATGCATGAGAAATACAAGACCTTTTTGCCATTGATTTTCTGGCAACAATTTATATTTGCAACTTAAATAATCACAGAACTTTCAGGAAATAAAGGAGCATGAGTGCATTGCCAACATGAGATAATGTTGTAATGGAGCTAATACCTGCATATGATTGAATCGCCGTCTCCAGATACCCTCTCATGTACATAGATAACAGTTATGTTATGTGATCCAGCTAGGAGTAGTGATGAACAATCAGTATTAAGTGATATATGAGTGATCTCATAACCAAGATCCGTCTCTGGCAACAACATCTGGACAACACAAGCAACATCAGTTATGTCAGTACAAGATAGTATAGAAACAATCATCTCCGTAAGGAAAAACACTCAATATTGCAACTTGCAAAAGATTTCTGCTTCCCAAGCTTGGAGTACAAAACGTAAAACAGTGGGTTTTTCCTCAATTCAGCTATGAAAGGATTTCATGAAGAAATTGAGGTCAGATGAAGCAATACTGCTATAATTAAAAACAGCTGGGTAAAAAGAAAAATTCCCCTTATATTGGGATGGAAATTTCGCCGTTTTCGTGTTTATGGAATATCGCAATTATGAGGAGCGAATCAGAAAAAAAAATTTGCGACCCTAGTTGGTGCGCAACTAAGAAACGTACAACTATGCCTCCCCAGTCTATGTTCTCACCAAATCTCCAAAACATAGAAATGCACAACTAAGATGGCGCACTTTCATGTCTAGAAAAATAATAACTGATATTGTCAACCAATATGATGCCTAAAAATTATTTTACATAGTTCTATTATATGCTACTACAATAACTTTAGTCTTTATTTATACATGCTTTAAACACACAAAATGAGCTCAGGGAAACTTTAATGTTGTGGAACCATTGGAACCCCAATATCCGTAAAACATACAGGAAGGTAATCCCCTCCTCTTTCCCACCCTGTGGCCGTCAAACATAAGAATAACAATAAACTTCCCATTTATACAAATTAGAGAATACATTATCTTCCCTACAACATAGTACAAACCCCTTGGGAACATTGTGCTTAGGGTAGCAAACAATACTACCTAAATTCTAATACCACTAATGACACTAAAGAATTCCAATGTTACGCACTCAGTTCAGTTGCACAACAGTCCACACACAAAAGCTTCACCGGCAAAATTTAGTATTAAGGTAGCAGTGAATTGCAAATTGACCTAATCACCATTGTAATTTCTCAAACGTACGCCTCTAGTCCAGTGACTAGAAAGCAATTGGAGCAAATTTACGGAGAGAACCAGTGCCATCCCTAGCATTTCACTAGGCGTTGCTAGGAAAATGCAACCATGAGGGGAGATCACATCACCTCGGAAGGCACGGCGGCTTCCACGGCGACCTCCTCCCCGTCCCTCTCCGCCTCCGCGTCGCGAACTCGCACGCATATCCGGTGGGCGCCGCGCGCCGAAGGGTCCCACGCGTACAGCCGCGACGCGGAGGCGTCCCACGCGGCGCCACCGCGGCCCTCGCCGCCGCGCAGCGAAAAGGCGGGGTGGGAGGGGATAGATACCCACTGCGCCGGCGAGTAGGTCCTCTTCGGCGACGGCCGCGGTCTCGGCCTTGAGGAGGTGGCGGAGGTGGAGGCGGACGAGGGGGTGAGCGCGAGGGACGGGGACGGGGAGTGGCGGCGGCGCGAGGGCGGGGTCGCCGGGGCCGGGGAGTGGCGGATGGGAGGCGGAGAGTCCGGGGGCGAGGACGGCGGCGGCGGCGCCGTGATGCGAGTCATCGGCGACGAGGTTTGAATGCTGTCGGAGGGTCGGAGCGGTTGTGGGGTTTGAGAGGCTTGGAGGAGGGGGAGCTTGGTAAAAATTGGCTAAGACTAATTCGACAATCGGTCCCTCCAGGAAACTAATTCATCATCTGGTCTCCAGAGTCAGTGTCCGGATTGGCGCCTAGGTCTATGCCACGCTGGTTGCTAAAGTCCTAGGTGGCACTGACGTGGCAAAGGTTGGGGCCATAGTGCGTGACACCGAGAGGAGACTTAGGTGATTTATCGGTTTAGTGATAAGAACACACGAGGTTAACACTGTATTGTCTAACGCTAACCTCTTGACATAATTTGCGACCTGAGGCTGCGGGTGGGCCAGGCCCACTCGCAACCCCTGTTCTTCCTCAAGTCAACGTGCATTCTCTCCTCTTTCTCACCACCGCCATCAAAATCCACCAAATCAGCGCAAATTAGTTGCAGATTTTTTGGGGGGAATCCATCCCTAGAGGTAATCACCGCTACTTCCCTCACTTTTCTCCAATTAGATTTTGGTTTTTTGGTTGGATTTGTGAATTAATTGCAAACCCTAGTTTTGGTTTTTGGGTTAAATAGCTTCATATATTGCACTTAGATTGAAATATGTTACATATAAGATGTTTTGTGTGCAGTATTGGACTTTTTTAATATGCTTAACATCATTTAGATCAATATAAATCTGCTTAATCCGAAAATTGGAACCAGGTATAGTTCAGGTTTGTCTATAATGTTCTTCATTTATTTCAATAGATTGCTTTGTTAATTGATGCACTGTGTAAATCTAAGGTTTAATGTAGGCAATGGTAGATAAAAT
This sequence comes from Stipa capillata, assembly GCA_019208055.1. Lineage (NCBI taxonomy): Eukaryota > Viridiplantae > Streptophyta > Magnoliopsida > Poales > Poaceae > Stipa > Stipa capillata. Next base: position 34,250 of record JAGXJF010003027.1, read on the forward strand.
ATATGCAATGTGTAAATGTCTCAAATTGTTGTTAAAAATATTCCGTGTAGGCAATGGTAAATAAAATATCTCAAAAACTTAAACATTGTAATGAAATGGTGTATGTAAAGTAGTTTTCCCTAAAAATTTGAAATGAAATGGCATACCATATGTAAAGTAGTTTTATCATATCTCAAAAACTTGAACATAATATATCTCCATTTAAGTATGCATGTATGTTCAATCTTAGTCATGTAAATGTGTTCATATTTAAATTAATATATGACGTATATGAATGTGGCAGGTATTTCTTTTTGTCACCTAGGTAGCATATCAATGTGGAAGGAATTTAGTGGTTAGTTAGTTTTATTTTTCACCTTATTATTATTATGTCCAATGTTGGGTGTACTAATTGGTAGTGATTTATGTGTTGGTACTAATATGGAATGTTTTCTCAAAAGCATTGCATGTTGATCACAGACGGATATTGACCTCATCAAAGAGTATTGTCAAGTTTGAGGATACGATGGTTCAAGTCATGTTATTTTCGTCTAGTCCTAGTTTCCATGCGGTTGCAAAGAGAGTCAGAAATGAGTTCAGTTAGACTGATGATGGGTTCGAGGTTGTTCTAGAAGAAAAGTACGGTGCGGGGTGTGGCCTCTGTTCTTATATTCAGATGATTCCTACCAAAGGCGATCTCGAGTGGGGTATATGCAAGGAACTTGTTGAGGGTTCTCAAATCAAGTCTCTCGTGGTAGTGGCCATAAAGGTAGTCAGTCATGTGAGATCGGGTTTACTCATTGACTTGAACCAGTGTGCCAATGTGGGTCTTGAGCTTACAAGAAAGACTCTAGTTGGCCCTGAAGAGGTCTATGATTTGGGTCCTAGCCAACCACCCGTTGAGGAGTCAAAAATTGTTCCAACTGCAGTACCGCAACAAAGCAACCCAGCTGTCAGTCAAGATGCAGTGGATGCCTTGATTTATAGCCTTTCGATTATCAAGGAGACAGAAGCAGTGAATCTAGATTTTGCAGAGGCACCCAAAATCATGTTTGGACCTCCGAAGTAGGATCCTCTTCTAGAAGAGGGAAAGCAAAGAGAAGGCCAACGACCTTGTAGGTCCTTGTAGTGGCACATTCGTGCCATCGTGGATGCCACCAATCCATGAGTGGGACTTGCACATCCCCGCTATTAACTATTGTTACACCGCATGCTACGCTGCAAACGAATGGAAAATCAAAACACATGGAAAGTGTGGATTGTGGGATTTTGTATGCGGCCAGACGACCGGTTAGGCGCCAGACTATGTAAGTGTCCAAATGTTTTTTTGTCTCGCGAACCATCTCTTAGGGTTGAAGCTTACTTTCTCTTGCCCTTAGGAACGAGCAAGGTGCAGCGCTCAATGCTGGATCAAAACTAACCGTCGGTATGAAATATATACCGATATGGAGAATCGTATGTGACAAATAAAGAAGCTAAACTGCAAAAGGAGGTTGAAGATTGGGAGTACGAAAAGTCCAAGAAGGAGGAGTTCAAGCATTGAAACACCGAGAAGATGACCAAGAAGAGAGGCCATTAGGAAATATGTCGACTAGCTCGCCTTGTTTTATGTTTCGAGTTTTCAATTCCAAAAGGCACGCTTGTATCATCGATTTAGTAGGGTGTATGGTCACCATCACCAACGCGCCATGTATTTTTAATTTCAGCAATCAATGAATTAGTACACCAGGCTAGAATACTAATGCAACCTAAACAATAAAGTTTGAATATCTTTAAGTTAAAGTTCACCGATACAACATTAATAAAGTTCTAACTTGACTAATATTACATGTTCAGCATGACATATAATAAAAATTTCACCAAAATGATGGTTAAAAGGCATTTAAATCATCGTATTGCAACCTTCCTCATTCACTGAGATCGAATGATGAATAAGACTTTCTCAACCGAGACTAGTTGTCTTCCCTAGACTTCTTCTTCTTTTCTTCCTCTACCCTCTCGGCTTCTCTCTCTCTCTCTCTCTCTCTCTCTCTCTCTCTCTCTCTCTCTCTTTGTGCTTCAAACCCTCCCAAAGGCCAGCCATGCTTTCTTTACTCTTCAGCCTCTCACTCTGTGACTCCTCCTCAAAGACCTTCCAGGATTCTTTGTAAGTGATAGCTCCGTAGAGAGGGCACCACCTTGTCATATCTTGATAGTGCTCGCACCAAAATAGCTTTGGAGTCTTTGGCGTAGTCCTGTCTAGTGCCCATACTGCATGTGGAGAAGGTGGTAGGCACACGACATGCTTCCAATGATCCGTTGATTGCCTCCCAACTAGGATCCAAGTGCTTTCCTCCAGTAGGTAATCATCATAAAACTCGGGGTCATTGATCCATTGGAAGAAGTAGCAACTGCAACATACCAGAAACAAAAGGTGATAAGTCAGATCAAACACAAATGCTCCATGCTATGAAACACTATATATCACTCACACGATCATTAGAGCATAGGTAGTAGGCTCATCCAGCGGTAGCAGGGTGGGTCGATTACCAAATATGACATGGTTTGCGGCAAAATAACTGTTTGAGATAGGATGTGACGGTGGCACTAGAGAAACCTTGCATGTGTAGTTAGGGTACTTACCCTTTCTCTTTTCCACCCTCCTCATTTGCCTTGCGTACTCAACTGTGACAGAGTGGCGCAACAGGAGCATTGCAGCGGTCCATATGATACAAACTTAATTTACAAATTCGAAATACAATATAAGTCTTACAACACATTCCTAAAAGTACGGGGAATTTAAAACCGTTATTTTTTGTTACAGCAAAAGTCTTAACTACACCTAATCACTCTTACGACCTACTACTCTACTCGGCATTATCTTCGTCGTGGAACTCGACGTAGTAGTCGACGCCTTCGTCCTCCTTCGTCGTCGTCTGCTCCTCGGGAACTTCTTCGTCGACCTCGACGTAGACCACCTCCTCCTCCGTCGTCGGCTCACAGTCTACTCAAAGGAATTAGATAGAGGGATGAGTACAAAAGGTACTCAACAAATCCAGGAATAGCAAAGAGGTGTTTGATGCACTAACTACTGAGAACGACAACGTTCTCCAAAAGCAATGCAGTTTTGTAAGGTAAGGGAGTCAAGTTTTAATTAAAGAGACTAATGATCTCCTGTCCCACAAGCTGCTAGGATTCCCGATGAATCAATTTCTTGCCAGGTTCGCAGTTCCAACCGGGAACACGGAGTGACAATGCCACGATTCAATACACTCTGCAGAGGTGCACAACTGTACCCACAAACGATCAATAGTCATGGAGTTCATGTCGTCACATGCACTACCAGACCGGTAAATCACAGAGCCGTTTCACCGCCCGCTCGGTTATACCCCGCGTCGCAGTCCTGCACTACGGGCAAGGACTACCAGTCTCATGTTGATACTCCAGATACAACGTTTTGTGGATAGCCAACGGCTAGCGCCACCTTCCCAATAGCTGATACTCCGAATACAACTATTGAGGTCTTCCTTTCCCGAGGGAGTATAGACCTAGGGTAAAGGGTACTTTAGCTCAGCCCCGCCCATACAGGGTATGTGGTATGCGCGATCACTACGGCCCTTAAGCACAATCGATCATTGGTTGCATTAACCTTATATGAGACTTTCCCGTGTGATGAAATCTACCTTCCCAAATGTGCCATCCGGCACCCATACTAGGATTTCACCACCCGCCATGCTATCGCCCAAGAACCGGCGATCCAAAACAAAATAACAGTTGATTCATCTTTAGAAAATAGATTTTCGGTGCATGTTATAGACAAGAGGAAAGTTTTGCAAATCATTATCAACGGACATGAACAAGAAACTGGACTTGCCTGGTAACGGATAGGTAGTGGAGTTCGACGGTTCTGCTCGCTGAACTCCGGCTTCTGATAAAAGCAATAAAGATAACAAAGTCCGATAAGGACAAATCCGAAGGATTCAAAATATGAATGCAAATGATATGGCATTGTATACATGAAATGATGCGGTATTTAAAAATTATTATTAAAGTCCTTAAACTTAAACTTCTTTAACATCTCCTTAGGGATTCAGAATATTCGAAAAGATTATCTTGTGTTAGCCATATTTAAATCTTATGTTAATTTCACATAATAATATCAATCAATTTGGCTTTTGATTTGAATTTACTTAGAGTTCAATAGTTTCCCTCAACCTCCTTTAGTTAGTTTAGGTATTAGATCAAAAACTTTAGGAACTAATTTAAAGTTTAACTTTCTTAGAAAAGAATTATGAATTTCATTCAATTTGGAAAAATCTAAAATTCTAAATAGGTTTTTAGACTTTTTCTTTAAGAATTATCTGAGTTTAAGGAATTACTCTAAAATTCTCAGTTCACTCCTTGCTACATATGTGTATATATATGTGCATATTCCCTTTCTTTTGTGTTATTTCCATTCCTTTCTGTTTTAAAAGATTTAAAAACACATTTATCTATATGTGTATATACTCTTTTAATCCTCTTGCTAATTCTATGCCTTTTCCATATATATCTGTATATATATTTTTTTCATTCTTACCCCTCTGCCTTTCCTCTTCCCTCAAATCCCTAATCTCTCTCATTCTCTTTTTCCCCCACTCATGCGCCGTCAGTCCCCTTTCTCTTCGCCTCCGATCACTCACCGCCGCCTAGAGCCTCGGGCTCGGGTCTTCCGCGTCGCCGCCTTGCGCCGCTCCGTCCCCGGCGCCCTGCCCCGAGCTCAGCCCGGTGCCGCCTTGACCCCGGCCCCGTCCAGGCCACCCTGGTCGCCTCCGATCCCGGCGCCGCTACGGGGTCCTCTGGCGCACAAGCTCCTTCCGAGCGCCGCTCCGCTTGGCTGCTTCACTCCCGGTCGTCACCGCCGGATGGCGATGAGTTGGCTGCATCGCAACCGCGGTGGCGCGCCGTCTCCAGGTAATTCTCTGATCCTCTTCTTTTTCTTGCCTACTTCCCAATTGATTTAGGGTTCATACCAAAATAATTCCCCAATTTGCTCTAGGTTCAGCTGTGCTCGGCACGGTTGGAATTGGGAATTTTGGTTCTAGGATTCTTCCTTTTTAGCCTGCTTAATCGCTTGATTTCTAAACATTGTTTTACTTAAATCCCTATGATTATAATCTATGATGCTTGGTTTAAAAGAAGAACAGATGCTATGATTACTTGATTTTGCCAATTCCACTAGTATGATGTTCCCCAATTTTATGCACCTAAGTGTTTCGGTTTAACAAGGACAGATACTGTTCTTGATTCATTGCTATGCTATCCTGTTGTCTAGCATTTTTAAAGACTATGGATATTACTGCTGGATTACTCTGGTTTCTGCAGTTATTTACTACTACTTTTGTGTACATGAGTTCACCCAATTTGATGGAACAGATGCTATACACATTTGGTCTTAGCCTCCTTATGTTTCCTCTATGTGTATGTATATGCCAATTTGTTCAATTGGAAGAACAGATGCTATACTCTTGATCCTAGCTTTTCTTTGCTTCCTAAATATGCATATGTTTAGTTCAGTCGATTACCTAACAAGAACAGATTCTATACTTGATCTTTGCTTAGCTTAGTTGATTTATTACTCTCTGATTTTAAGTTCTTTTCACTGCTGATGTGTTTACATGCGCACCTATACCCTTCCCTTCTCTTCAGCTAGCTTAAGCTGATGTTTTATTTTTAAAGAATTGATAAGAACAGACACTATTCTTGAGAGGTTATTCCTAAGAAGCTGATAAGAACAAAACACTGCTATGCTGCCTATGTGTTGCCTTGGTTTGTTATGATGTTTTCTGAGAAAAGAATTTGAGAAAGGTATTGAACAATTTGATAAGAGCAGATTACTACAATGTTGCCTAGAGGAAAACCCTATGACGCAATTAGAATCTGAGGGTCTCATTATCATGCTAATTCTTATGCATGTATGTATGGGTTTTGTATTATCAGCAGTCCTTACCTTGACTGGTTTGGATGAGGTAAGATGGCTTCCTATTCTCCTATGCCTTGTCACCCTTCCGGTTCCTGGTTCCTAATCTCCTATGTCCTGGTGGCCTTCTCTTCTTCTTCCTCTGATCCTTGGTGGCTTTCTCCTCTTGGCACCCCTTGCAGTTCTTGGGGTCTTGTCTTCCTGGAGCTTGGCTCTCGGTTGCTCTAATGGCTGACCTTCCAACGGTCTCGAGTACCCATACTCGATGACCCTGGATGACCGCCAACATTCCCGAAGGGCTTCCCCCTTCGGCTCTCGGTGCTTCGCTACAGCTCAAGACTTGAAGATTCAAGAATTAGATTTAGATCTTGTATAGGTAGAACATTGAATATGTAATTTTTATTTCTTCTTCTTTATTCCTTTGTAACAATGTTGTATCATTAACTCTTATAATATTTCCTTAATCAATAAAGTTTCAATTTCAACTATGTTTATTTCCAATGCATATGAGTACGAAATGCCATGAGTAATGCAAATGACATGCGAATGCACAACAGATTTCCTCCCCCTCTCGACCTAACTCTCGACGTAGCTCAATAGGTTTGGATCAACTCAGCAGCGCGAGTTGCTCGACGACTTCCACCTCACGCCTCTCTCGACTAGCGCTAAAATTAGGGTTCTCACACCAACATACACATCATCCCTTTCTAAAGTATGACATAAGACATGCAATAGGCCAACACATGAATATCTGCTAAAATCATCATTCAAAATATAAAAAATATACTAAAAATGTTATGAAATCAATAAAAAATATGCCAAAACCATCCGTCGTTACACATAAAAGGATATCACGTCGCATTTACCATTGAAAAGATATATATATATTATTGCATATCAACCAATAATGTTCCAACATTACTCAACCTACTCACATAATTACTCTAAACAAGGATTCTCATAAACACCAGGTTTTGACTAAAGTGCAATTTTTATCAATAAACTTACACATGACATTGCATACATCATTATACTAGTGCTTACCAACCAAAATATACCAACATTACTCAAAGAAATTAGGGATTTGGAAGAAAACCACATATATAGGTTACTAGCAATTACTCCGAAATAAAAAGACTTTCTAATTGGTGGAGATGAAGGTACTGGATAGAGATTAACTCCAACAAGCATCACATCGGATTTATGGAAGAAATCGAGCTTCTATATGTGGATCCAATTTTTGAGGGAGAAGTGAAGAGAGAGAGAGAGAGAGAGAGAGGCTGTTGCACAAGAGGATGGGAGTGTAGGGAATGAGCAATTACCAGCCTGTGACCGTGTAAGTGTGTCGGCGGAATGGGGCCCAGGGTCCCCCGAACCGCCAGCGGAGGCCAACCAGATGCCGCGGAGCGAGCCAGTGGCAGTCGGGTCGGTGTAGACCCCGCCCCGGCGGCCAAGTGGGTCCGGCGGTCAAGCCCAAGCGCTCGGGGTCCTTCCCCAAGCAACAAACCCCGCGCACGACCATCTGAAAGGGCCTTGGGCTCCCGAGAGCCCAGGGCTCAGGAATCGAGGGGGCACTCGGGATCCTCCCCCGAGTGCCCGGTGTTCCCGGGTGCGTGGGCCCCAGGGGAGCGCTCGGAGCTTTCCCCCGAGCGCTCCTCCTGGAGCCCCGCCCGTAGGGGGCCCCGAGCAACCCTCCAACGAGCGCTCCCCGAGCGCTCGAGGTCACTCGGGGGCAGCCTGGGACAGCTGGCGCCCCTCCCAATTGAAGGAGCCGCTCGGGGACATAGTGCTCGGGGTCGTCGGGTCCCCCTGTGGGGCCCACCTCTGGGCACGTCATCGAACGGCTGGCTTCTCCCGCAAGCCTCAGCCCTGGCGGAGGCATTTAATGCTTGTCATTTCGGCAAAGAATCCTAAGCCCTATGAGGGCATGATGACGGTCAGGCCGGGCCCCACCCGCTCAGGCGATAGGTTCCGTTGGCTATCGCCTTCCGCCAAATGATGGGTCCGTCTGACAGCTTTGTTGACCGACCGGGCGCGCCGCTCCGCACGCCCCGGTCGCTGTCACCCTTTTTGCCCCCTTGGGTCGCGTCACCGCGCGCCCCGGTGCGCGGGTTTGGTCGCTGACACCCGGGGCCCAGAAGCGAGTGTTTCACCCACTTTGTCAGAAAAAGCCCGGTAAGTCTCCGTTCGCGGGACCCACTGGGCATAAAGGTGTCAGGATCCCTGTTCAGAAGCACGGCGAGAAGACGCCCGGCGCGGAAATCGGCGCCACGCATTAAATGTAAGGCGTGGGCTGCCCTGTTGCACCCACGTCGCCGGTAGAACCCTCTGGCCGCTGTGGTAAACCCCCGAGTATATAAGGGGAGGACCAAGGCTATGCAAAGGGTTAGTTAGCGAAATATTTTTCCAACTACACTCTCAGTTGCTCTCTTCTCCGGTGGGTTCCTTAGCAAGGACTCTAGGGTTAGAGCTCCGGGAGAAGAACACCTCTTGTAAGCAAAATAGCCTCTGTAATCCCGGATAGATCAATACACACACCAAAGCAGGACGTAGGGTTTTACACCTCCGGGTGGCCTGAACCTGGGTAAATCCTCTGCGTCTTTTGCATCAAATCCATCCCCCTCACGATCCGTCACCGGCTCATAAGAAGACCTCTATTGCGCCCCCGGCCGAATCCCAAAGGGGGTCCAACCGGACCACCGCTAGAGGCGTCTCTACGCCGACAAAGTGAAACAAGGTTGGCCCCGCGTCTAATGGGACCGACCCTACCAGACCGGCGCCAAGTCAGCTCGAGCCCGTGGCCAAGGGTAGGGTGCAACGTGTCGACTACCTTGGCCCCATACATAGCGGTGCCGAGATGCCTACCATTCACACTACCGGGGTTGGCCCTGACCAGGAGGGCCAGAAGACGAATTAGTTCCAGAAGAGGGCCAATTGTCGAATTTGACGCAAAAAGGGCCATTTTAGCCAATTTTTATGGGAGCTTGGGCTTCGAGGGGATGGCAAGAAGTATAGTTTGCACAATTTGACCCTTTTGTGATTTTTTTAAATAAACTAGTTTTAACACTATAACCACTTCTGACCCCTCACGCCAGTGCCACGCTTGACAACACCAATGTACAATGTTTTGGCGCCACGTACGTTGGTGCCGACATGCTTTGGCGCTGAGCTTGCTCCTTGAGGCGAGCTGTCACTGGTGGCTGCCATGGCGGAAGGAGGTGTGCAGGACACAACTCTATGGTGAGGGGGATGGGAAGAGTAGATGGGGTGAGGATCTAGGAGGATAGGGGATCAAGGATGTGGTTGTTGCGGCTTGACGGGCTCTGCAATGGCAGATTTACGAACGCTGAGATTTGACAGTCCATTGTAGCGGCTACACCTTGCAGCTAACAAGCACAAGAACAATAGCATCTGGCATTACAGGGACAATGAATCTCTCCCTATTGGCATGTGACGAGGGAACGAGGAAAGGAAGGACCCCAGGGATTTGAGGTTGGTATATCCATGTATGGTTGCTCACAGATTACGTGGGAGGGAGGCAAGGGTTGGATCTGGTCTTGGGGCAGGGAAGAAGGGGAGGAAGGAGCTTGCCGTTGTTGTTGTACTGCTTCTGCTTCTTGCTCCTCCCAACGAAAAACAAAGTAGCTAGGGCGGTGTCAGCCTGTTACTTTTCTCGGTTTTGGCTCACAAGGAAACTAGATAAGTGGATGCATGCGAGAGGTTGACTAGGCACCATCGATCTTGATGATGTTTCCAGTGACCTTGTGGAGCAATGGGTGGAGATCTCGCGGAAGTAGCTTAGCGCAAAGCGGAGTGGCGCTGAGGCATTGATGCTCAGCATCAAAGCAATTGGCACCAACTTTTGATGACATGGCGCATCGTCTTCCACGTTGGAGCATGTTGGTGCCGATGTCGCCGGTGTTGAAATGTTATACGTTGGCGAAATCGAGTGTGACGTCAATCCCAAGGATCAGAAGTAATTGTAATTTTAAAATCGGCTTATTTTCTAAATTTGTTATAAAAAAGTTAAAGTGCAAAGTACAATGATAGGAAGGGCTGACCTGTCTGTAGGCCTCGAGAACTGATGGGCTTTGACAACAGCGAGGGACTGGTCTCATGGGAATGAAAGGTAGGACCCACCTGTCGAGTTGGCTCTAAAAGAAATCATCGTGCACGAGCTTTGCTGACATGTCAACGTTTACCGCTAATATGAATATTACTAGGAGACACATTACAAGCATACAAACGAATACTATTTAACAGTGAAAGAGTGTCACAAGAAAATTAACAGTGTAAGAAGAAGAGATGGTAAAGACTACCGTTTACAGAGAATCAATATATCATCTAATTAACTCCAAAAAATTGATGTAATCTTTTATACGGTTGGTACTGAAACTACTTAAGCCGTGAATCTGCACAAACATCGTATGAAGTTCAAAATATTCTATTATATTATTAAACAATAGAAAAAGAAGCCACCACATTCATCCATGTAGGCTAAAATATTTTCACCCTTGATTATGGTGTGGGTCCAGATTATAACGATATCGATGAATTATATTGTTATAGAAATTTATAGTAGATACAACTCTTATTAGGTGAATAAGGAGTAGAAACTCATATTAGATACAACTCTTATTAGGTATATATAAAATACAACTCTATTTCTCTAAATTAAATTCAGAATTAATTTTAAATGAAAATAAAGTTGGGTTTATATATTATATGGATAAATAATATGACTATTTCCACATAGTCCACATATGGTAAAATATCTCCATAGTTGATCATGGTGTGGGTCCAGATTATAATAGTGTAGATGAATTAGATTGTTACATAAATCCATAGTAGATACAACTCTTATTAGGTGGACAAATAGTACAACTCTATTTAAAAACCAATAGTAGATACAACTCTTATCAGGTAGATAGGAAATACAACTCTATTTCCCTAAATTAAATCTTGAACTAATTTTAAATGAAAATTAGCAGTTGATTTTATATATTATGTGGATAAACAGTACGATTCTATTTCCCTAAGTAGCTAAATATTGGAATTAGGTTTAAATGAAAAATGAGCAGATTGGCTTATATATATGAAATTCAATCTAAAACTGAAATGCTGAATATAAATTAAAATAAGATTGATAATTTGAATATACATCGATGATCATATTGTCGTTGAGGTCCTGGGGTGACTCATGAGGCAATAACAAGGTAGAGGGGATCTTGTATCAAAGGAGGTTTACCAAACAAATTGATGACGGTGGTGGGACTCAGCAAGGCGAGGCTGGTGGTGATACGCCCCTAGAGGTGATTTTTGAAGAGGTAAGGTTGTTTGATGAGGAGGTGGTAAACGAACCACTGAGGTTTAGGTTCTCACAAAGAAACATAGTGAGATGCCCACCCGGGTCACTCTAATACACGCAGGTCCAAGAGCAGAAGCTAGGTGCAGTGCTTTGGTGCCACAGGATGTCAAGAAGATGTGATAACTTTAGTCAAGAGTCGGCTTAAGATGACTGTCATTGGCAGTGACGAGATGACCAAACGACAGAGGCAAGTAGAGTAAAAGAAGCATAGATGGAAGCATCTGAAGGTATGATATCGAACTAATCAAATAATATAATTGCAATACGACGAGTGACGAGATGGGTGGAGAAAGAGAACATAAGATTTAGGTACGAGTCATCGATGTTTAGCTTATATATTGGTAGAATTTTCTTTAAAAATTAGTGGTGGAAAGATAGATGGGATAAAATAAAAGACGAAAATGTAAAAATTAGTATGAGAATTCATAGTTTTTCATGACTAACCATCGATCTCAATAAAAGTATTTATAACGAATAAGATTAGCTACTAAATAGCTAAAAATAGATTTCTATCCAATCGTAACCATGTTTACTTATAACTTATAGCTAACATAAAAATAAATAAAATATACTAACAATTAGCAACAAAGAACCAATAACCTATAAAAAATAATATCAAATATAGTATTATACAATAAATCTAGCCGTGTAAATATGTGAGCCACTCCACTAGTCTATATGTAAGTTCAAAGAAAAAAAACCATTATACACTCCTGCCACTTGTTGCTCTGAAAAGTAAAGTCTTTCATCTCGGACGTTTCCACGTGCACCCATGATAGTTTCAAGCTTTAGACACATCGGTTTTTCCGTTTCATCTTAAAAGATCACGCGTAGCTAAAAGACTGAGGCAGCATAGAGTTCGCATGGAAAATTTTGGCGTTGCTCGTCCGTGCCGACCTTCCATCGCGGCGGGCTCTTGCGTCGCCTGACAAGGGAATGGGCCGCATGCAACCTGCAGCCATGCATGGGCATCGCGTCTGCCGCCGGCACGTATGTGCTTCAATTCATCCATGCATATGTCCATCGATCGGAGACGCATCGGCATGACGACGACATCGTCTGCTCTGACTCCAAGCTCCTATGCAGCCGCGACGCCGCGCATGTTTCTGTTAGGCTGCTGCGACACTTCATGTCGATGGTTTCTCTGCCTGCTTGTTTCTGGACATGCGCAGGCGCAGCTGCCCGTGAGATCTTTATGGCCCTAATGGCACCAGAAGACAGCAAACGTGAAGCCTAGAACACCAGAACAGTGATGTACGATGCATCTCTGTCACATGGATGGCATGGCCACTGTGTCTGCTGAATCCATGTGTGTTCCTAACTAATTAACCTGTGTCCTTTAAATGTGGCTAGGAACAGGCACTAATTAACCTGTGTCCTTCAAATTTCACTAGACCTCAGCTCAGCTGCTCAGCATCCTAACGACAGCAGACGTCATCTCATCTGATAGCTCATTAGCTTCTGCATGTGTGCCCCATCGTATCGGCGCCAGCCAATGCATCGTTATCTCATTATATGTCGCTGATGAAACCTGAAACTATACATGATGCATTTCATTATTCATCAGAGCTGACAGGAACTTGACATCCTTGGACAGCAAGATCACGCAAAATGTGAGCTAGGATCTTGTCACATGCATGATATCTGCAATTCTCTTCTGCATGCCTCCGACACAAGTTAGAAACAAGACACGGGCGAAAATCTTCCATATATCTCATCACATGCAATTGAATGACGCCTCCACTTGCACAAGCTTCTCATGCTTCTATGTTCTTGACAGTCGCAAACAACTCCACATGTCCAAGATTTCCTGTAACTGGGCATCCATACTTGGAACATAACAATGGATGCAAGTTATGTGCCGCCTTCTTGGAACATAACAATGGATGCAAGTTATGTGCCGCCTTCTCACATGTGCCGCGCATGGCGTAGAACATTTTGTTCATGCTTCAGTGCTCGCAAAACATGGAAACCTCTCCAACTTGTTGCTTCAGTGGCATTCGTATCAGGAGTCACCAGCCAGGGGCAGGGTGAACAGGGTGGGTTGAACACAGTAAGTCGAACAGTTTGCCCTGTGCAAAAGCATTCCCTACTTACAAGGAAACGGAAGAAATTTGCACAAGTAGATAAGCTCCTTGGTACTTGATTATGTCTTGTATTAGACTTGGAGTCTCCTTATAAGAATTTCATGTGATAACATCGTGCACAGATTGGCTTAAGGGTGAAGGTAATTCAGCTATAAGCTATAAAACGATAAGGAGAGCTCGTACTATCTCGATTAAAAACCACTTGATAATGAGGAGAACAACAGGAAGATCGAGCGTAGATTGAGCATTGTATTCTGAAACTGTAAAGCTTCACTTCTTGCAAGAAATTACCAATTTACTATACATACTTCTATTGCAAAGACACCTCAGATCAAATGAAGACCGCCTGATCTCGATCGCCAGAAATTTTGTGGAATTCTGCATGACTTGTATCATCATGGAGCTGAGGTCTGATTGTTAAGATTATGTTATATTTTTCATAAATAAACGATATTATACTTGTATAATTTTTTGTAGGTGGCCTTTATTTTTCATGTTTTTCACAACTAACTTGCCGTGGAATATCTGATTCTTTTTATGCATTATTGCGCCATAAAGAAGAAAATCTTCTGGGTGAACGAGAAAAACATAGCGGTCTCCTGACAATTCGTGCCATTGCCCCCTTATTATTGATTATTAGCTGCTGTGAACAACCAGTCTAACTTCAAAATTTGAATGATTCAGCATTCAAGCATAGATTAAGGGTTTCGATGGAAAGTTGACTCAGACGTCCTTTGCGTTCCATATACGATACTTCAGTTCCACCAGAGGCGAAATAACCTCATCAAAATCACTTATTTTCCACAAATCAGACTAGCTTTTCACAGTTCTTTTCTGTTCTCCAGGAGATTAATTCAGTTTTCTTACTGGCCTCAAATGCAGAGGCCGGTTTTCCCAGTTGACAGTCAGAGGCGCACATGCGGCGACTCGATTGCCCAAAAATAAGCAGTAGCAGCAACTACCAGTAGTTTGTGATGCAAAGCATGTTAGTAAATGCAATGCAAATGGATCTGTCGAATTGTGGATCCGATGTAAATCATGCAGCGCATTGCCAAGAAAGTACTAGTAGTACTAAATTAAGCAGCATATCTGTCCATCTGAAGGTACGTCCTTGCAGGTACTCGGGGGCGCGCGCGCCATTACTGGCTTGAGACACCTCGCAACGTGCAGAGCACATGCCGCTCGCCGGTCGCACGCCTCACATGGCAGGTTCTTGCGGTTGCAGAGGCTCTCATTGGGATCGGTATGCATGCATGAACCCTAATAACAAGTCCAGATGGTTAACTGTCGAAGCGAGTTCACGCTCCAAAGCTGCTCATCATTGGAGACCTGGAGCTAATCAGCTAATTAAGCTGCGTATCAATCACATAGAAGCAAATGAACCAAGTTAATCCATGCACTTTGAAATCCTTTTTAATTAATAGTTCAGTACTTTGGTTAAGAACACTGAACAATGCGTTTCGTGATAAACCGAGTTTATAGAGCCTCTTTTTTCCCTTGACACAATCATGACCGTTGACCAGCACAAGCCATTGCTTCTAGCTAGAGGTTAAACCCTCTCGAGCATCAAGAGACGTGTGTGCTGTGTGCAGGAGCTGAGGCCATGTTCTTGACAAACTGAGTTGGACTCGAGGGGATCGATCGGTATCTTAAGCTAAAGTGTATTGGGTTGAACAATCTTGTGCTCCTAACCAAGGTTTCAACCTATGCCTCCGTAGGCACGGTGGACCTGAAAACGCATCGGGATTTGGGATGAGAAGCAACGTCTCATCGAGATACCACTAAACCGCTGGGCCAAGAAACCTTCGGAGTTTTGAGAGAAGAAAACACAGAAGGTCGGCACCTTTTTGTTCGGGCTTCCAAGAAAGGAAGAAAGTAGCAGATGGAACAAAGAACCGGAAAAGGAGAGGGATTTGGAAAAGGAGAGGGATTTGAGCGCAGATCTCTCATGGATAAGTAGGATTAGATCATTGTATGTACCAGATAGCTATAACGTATTTCCATTTGCAACTACATCCGCAAGCCCGGGTTGTCCTGTGGAAATCACGACAGAAAGAAAATATTGTGCCACAAACAAACACAAATCCCTGAAGATAATGTGCCAACCTTTTTATTCAGAATATTAGGAAACCCTGAAAAAAGAAACATGAACATGCAGTACCCAGTGCAGGACATTGACTACGGCAGCCGAGTCTGCATTACACTGGTACAGTGATAAAGGAATAGTAACCTTCATGAATTCGAATGCAGTGTTTGTCTCTGTATCGCCTTCGTCGTACAATTGTGTTAGCAATCTGCGGTGTACAGTGTTTTCTGCTCATTTCTTTGCTCAGGTAAGTGTTGAACTGTGCTTATCTGACACTTTGCCCTCATGTGAATAGTAGTAGTAGTAATAAAGCAGTAAAAGGCAACAACGCAGAAAATGTTTTCTTCTGAAAAAAGATGCCTGATCGAATTATACCCAAATGATCCAAAGGTGGCATTCATTTCATCAGATGGTACAGAGGAGTACAAATGCACCTCACAATGTTGCCAATAGTCAAGATTGATATAAATGGCCGGTGAGATGTACTAAAAACATAGAAAAGCCATAACTGCAAATCGAGCAGAAAATAAAATCTTTCGGGTGAGAGGTAAATTCCCTAACAATGGGCAATGGCTGTTAAACAAATCAAGAGAAAAATCATTCAATTCCACATCAAATCTTGCCATGATTCCATCAATGAGGGCTGCACTGCATTACCCAATCCAGATCAGCTCAACTCAACAACGAAAAATGAAGCAGTAACTCTAAACCGCGGGGGGGAGATACCGTCGAATCATCCCTCACCATCACAACGCTTCTGAAAAACACACGCAAAAAGAAAGGAAAAAGAAGAATGAAAAGAACTTTTTTTTAGGGGGACAGCACTGCTAATAAACCAGCGGCGTTCTTGAGCTCCGGCGGCTATCTGCACAATGGGTTGTTGGGCGTGCCGCGGCCGACCTCGTCAGCGGCGTACTCGCAGCTGCAGTAGCAGAAGGCGGCGTCCTTCTTGTTCTTGACGACGGCCTTGAGGATGGCCTCGAAGACGGGCACCTCGCAGGGGATGCGGAGCACGCCCTCCTGCTGGAACCCAAACTCCTCCTCCGCCTCCCGAAGCAGCGCCGCGAACGCCTGGTGCTTCAGGTACTCCGTCGGGATCACGAACCTCTGCATCGCGGGGCCCACGCACACCGCCAGGTGGCCCTTGGGCGGCGCCGTCGGCGAGCCGCCCGACGGGCTCTCCGTGAAGGACAGCGTCCGCTTCAGGAACTTCTTGGCCTTGCTCTCGCCGCCGCCATTGCCGGCGGTGGCGGTGGCCGGGGCCGCCGTGTCCTTGGGCGCGACGGAGAGCTTGCGCCACTTCTTGAGCATCTGCTGCAGCCGCACGATCTCGGTGATCTTGTTCGACTTCTTGCCTCCGGATTGCTCCATTTGCGCGCGTTCCTTGGGCTACAGACTAGGGAAGATTTTCCGGGTGGTTCTTGGGACGTTTGCTTCAACTTCTCTACGGGTTTTGGTTGTGGTGTTGTGCTGCTTGGGGGCGTTCATGGAGGGGGATTTAAAGGGAGAAGTGGGGGTGAGACCCAGTTTAGACTTTTCAGAGGGAGTAGCAGTTTTTTCTTTTTATTATTTTCTGTGTGGATTTCTTCTCTTCTGAATAATGTAGTTAATTTAATTAATTCATTAAGTCAGAAGAGGTTTCTGCAGGTATAGGTTAGTAAAGAAAACAGAATGCCAGTTCGGGGAATCTGGAATAGACCTCTCTTTGTTAATGCCACCTTGGGGAAAATCCTAGCTTGCAACCGTCTGGCTATATGCAGGGCAAAATTTTCTTTGAGGTACCCTTTTTCCTGGATTGTCACGGTTTGACTCTTAGATGTTGAGGACTATATAACACAATCTCTGTTCAGTTCTTATTCAGACGGTTAGTTTTTCTATCCGCATTAGCTAAGGTAGATCAGGATGGACTATAGAGTTAACTCTCTGGTTTTTACTGTCTACAAAAAAAAATTGATTTTAACCCTATGGCTCCGTTTGCCATCTTTCATAGGCACCTGTTTACTTATCTTCTCGACCTAATTTTATGTTGAAATCATTTTTTATTAAGAGTAAAATATATTTATGATCACTTAACTTATTCTCCTTACTCACTTTAGTCACTATATTTAGAAAAGTGAAATTTTTGCTTATTTAGGTTGCTAAAAGGGTCCAACACGATCATTAGCTTGCTCACTCTACTATGTTCGTCTCCGGTCAACATATACTGGGGTAGACATGGTTGTAGGGGCTACTTGTCAGTGAGCATGGTGGACGCATCACCCAAGGCGATAGCCTTGCTCGGCCATGTGGTCGGTGACGTCACGGCCAAGGACGTGGCGGACCAGCTAGCGGGCCGTTGCAAGCAAGGGGGTCGAGGCAACTTCAACGGCCTTAGAATAGCTCATTAGCGAGGGCCGACACGTCGTTGGTTCTTGGTACCCACCATGGTGACGAATTCAAAGCTGCCGTCCTTCTCGTTGTGAAGCAGCTCCCAGTGATGCTTTGAGATGGCGGGCATGTCGAAGAACAGGTAGAGTGACGTGTTATGCCGCCTATGTGGGAGCGACATGATCGAAGAAGTGAGGTCTTCCACGAGCAAAGATGGATTCGAAAAAGTGCAATACGAACTTATGAGTAGCTAGGAGAGATCAATGGCAGGAGCTTGATAGGTAGCTTGATTCAAATTCCATGAAAAAACTTGCGTCTTTAGCAAAATAGAGGAGTTCCATCACATCAAAATCCAACTGCAAGTCAAAAGGGAATGAATGCACTAGCTAACTAGGAGATAGACTATCAAATTTGGTTTGCCTGCTTCACTAGCCTGTAGTGAAATGCTTGGTGCTGGCTAGATAGCGCAATTTCGTAGCTGATCTCCTACCATTTCAATCTGCTCGTCCAAATCTTAGGATGGTTCTGATCGATTCGGGACAAAAACCACCAAAGTGCTTCCGCGGAGGCATTCATGGTTCCTTTGGTGGTGGATCCATGGCTATGGAGAAGGCGCCACGAGCTTTCTTGATGAAGGAGTTACCGAGCCATCTCATCGGGGAGGTCCTAACCTTCAACAGGCTTGCCGCTGGTGACCTCGTGAGGCTCGAGGCATGCGTGGCTATGCACGGCTCACACGACGTTCGTGACCATGGGGCCTACGGTCCGCGCGGAGCTCCTTTCGAGGTGTGGCAACAGTTGGAAGAAGGTGCTGCTGCAGTCTAGTCAGT
Source organism: Stipa capillata (assembly GCA_019208055.1). Classification (NCBI taxonomy): domain Eukaryota; kingdom Viridiplantae; phylum Streptophyta; class Magnoliopsida; order Poales; family Poaceae; genus Stipa; species Stipa capillata. The sequence continues at coordinate 52,905 of JAGXJF010003027.1, forward strand.
AGACGCTCATTAACAAGTGGGGCCCATATATATGTTGACCTGAGTGTACGTTGATCAAAGACAAATATAGTAGCAAATACGTAGAGAAGCAAGCTAGTAACCGTATTGGATCCTCTTTAGCAACTTGAATGACTGTAATTTTCGTTTTTTCCAAATATAGTGACTAAAGTGAGTAAGACGGACAAGTTCAGTGACCATGAATGCATTTTACCCTTTTACTTATATGTAAATTACTAAAGATACCTCCAACTAACTAGATTCTATAGTTTAGGGTACGTCTGGCACTGTCTTGGATTACTGATAATCTCGTTTGGTTGAACCATTTTTTCTTCTTCGGATTTTACTGTTTGACTACCTGCTTTTCTTATCTCTACAGAAAAGTGATTTAAAATCTCATTCCAGCTAATAGAAAAAAAGGAAATGTATACCCAACTACGTGGTAAGCATAGTATTTTTGGTTTGGTGTATTTAAGAGTTACTTATATTATAATTAGTTTGCCAAACAGAATGATAAATTTTTCACAGCTATTTTTCCGCAGCAGCTTATAAAATAAATTCAACATAGCACAGTTCAACAACCATAAATTGAGTCTTAGCACATCACAAGCACATTACAATACAACAGCCGCAAAGTGGTCTTGCATGATCTATCTAGGTTATTTAAGGGTAGCAGCTCTCTCGTTTTAACTGGCTTGCTCCTACTCCTAGCAGTAATCTCCAAGGGAGCATACATTTGCTTCTCTGTCCAGGAGCTAGCATCTTCGGAGGTTCGGATCATAGGAAAGTGAGTCTAAAACTACTACTGTATTACCTTCACTGAAATATTCAATCAAACAAAGTTCTGTTAAATCATTGCTTCGATTAATGACCCGTTGACCATTCCTTTTTCCTCGCCTGCAACAGATCTACCACAGTTCAGATGTCAGAACCTCTGCATTTTGGGCGGCAAGGAATCCAGCAACCAGCATGCATTTCCATGGGCTCGTTATCCTTTTCCAACTGGATTTGTTGCTGGATGAAGAGAGAGACGGAGAGAAGAGCGTACGGACTCACACACGGCTGGCGAACCTGTTAGAACTAATGGGCTTGGCCCATGTGCAGTTTCTGAAATTCCTAATAAATCTCAAAGGCCCATGAATAAATGGCAAGAGGTGGGGCAAGAGTTTAGTCCCATATTGCTAGTGGAGGAGGTGGGAGACCACTTTATATAGTGAGTTCTCCCCACCACACTTAGTGATTGGTATGAGGAGAGAAAGGAAGCACCACACACGCGCGCGCTCGCCTGGCCTGGCCGGGCTCGGCCCCGGGCCGGGCCCGGGGCCGGGGCCGGGGCGAAGGGCGCGGGCGTGCGACATACGCGTGAATGGTCCGCCGAAATCCGGTCCGTGACCTTGCAGGAGCGCGGCTTCCTTTTGCCGTTTTAATGTAATCTACTCCATCCCGAACGCCGGCGTGCACCAGCGAGAGGGAGAGCAGGTCTCCGGAACCTCTCGTCCTTGTGATCCTGCACCGGGAGAGGAGGTGACGGATCGTCTTCCATCCAAGTCAGGCGGTGCCGCATACCGTCGTCGTCAACAACATCGCTTCTGCAACAGTCACGGCTACTTCATCTACAAACGATCAGTACGTGCGTCGTGATCTGATCCTGTTTTTAAGTATGCTTGCTGTTGCATGTGCGATGCTGCTGTTCTGTTCACCTAGTATGCTAGAGTTATGCATGCTAATATTTGTTTTAGTCATGAATTGTTTACTGGAATTAATCACGAAATTGTCTAATTTTCCAACAGAACCTACATGTGATCAACACGTAATAATGTGCTGCTACCGGCTAAACATTATAATACACTAATTTTCTTCTATGCGTCGATCAGTTAAGCTTAATTAGCACCACCTCGTGATTGCTCTAATCATTCCGGCGGTTGGCAATGTCAGCATTGACCTGAATAATTTTAGCACGGTTCTTTTCAGATTTGGGATCTATACACGGTGCGCTAGTCCTTTCAATCTCACCGAATGCGGTGGTTTGGTTTGATGCCTGATTAAATATATTCAGAACGGTGGTTAAAAGGGGGCAAATGTTTCATGGGAAGGGCTTCGTTGCATCGTCGCTTCTGAATCGAAGTAGGTCGCTAGTGATCGTTTTAATTCATAGGCTAATTATTTGGTTGGTAAGATCGATTACTTGCCATCACGACAGACAGACAAACTACCGGATCAAACAATCATTTGTGCAGCAACGGCAGATTCTCTGATCCTTTCTTCTTGTTTTTCTTCTTCTTTTGTGGAAGTTTTGTCTCTTCGATTGCTCTGGTTACTTGTTCATCACCGATCAAATCTATTCATGCTTATGCTAATACGGCTCAAGGTGAAAGCATCTATATGTTAATTTTCCTTAAACCCCAAGTAAGTAACATGCTGAACACTCGCTTGATGACAAGTGGCTCTTTCTGTTAGTCTCCGGCCCGGCCGTCATGTGAAGTCCTCGACATTGTGATGGTTTTAATTAACAACCAATATATGCTGTCATCCAAGCTTTTCCAATGTGTTTTGCCTTTGTAAATTAGTCGCATAAGTCGGAGCGAGACATGTGGTATAGTACATGAAGCTCCAGTAAGATATGCTAATAAGAGCACCCCTTGTACTCTTAAACCACAATTAACAAACACAATTAGTACGTACTCTGGGACCAAGTACAAGTGGTAGTACTTCGATCTACTTCATGATGCTGCTACCACGCATCCAGACTTTCTTTTTAGTTTCTGGAAATGTGCAACTTGCAGCGGAATATGACGTATATATACTACATCTGATCAAACCTCTTAAGATTATCACGAATGTAACTACCTCTTTTGTCCAGTGCTACCCTTGGACCAGAATAAACAGTGCTAAAATCACAAGTGGGGAGTTTGAAGTCTGATTTTCTTGTTGTACAACTCGCAAGCCATGTGAAATCGTCTTGGCATTACGATGATCTCCGCTGGTGAGTAAAATTAATACTACCATTTGAGACCCAGTTGCTTGTCTGTTGGGCTTATTTCGTACTTCAACTTGGTTATAATAACATCGATTAAGCAGCATTCATTAAAATTCTCCAATACAAAATGCTTTAATTACTTATCTACAGTAACAACTTAGGATCTTAGGTCAATCAATCTACATGCAAGTACAGCCGTCCAAAGTGTAACCGCCCTCTAACTTTGATTAGTATCTAAACCCAGGAGTAAATTACATTAACCAGCACTGTTAAGTGTATACCACTGCTACGCGTCCAAACAAAATACCCGGCTAGGGTTTTTTACTCCTGCGGCGAGCACGCAGCGAGGCTATCGTATCGAACGCGGATCGGAGTCCATATCCGATCTGGGGTCGAAGCAAACAGCTGATCGTCTCCTTCTTATTGCCTGAGATGATCACGGCTTCTTTATCGCGGCAAGTAACTGTGGCCTGTCCCGTGTCGCCGACACCCCCACAGTTGAAGCTTGTGCTCTTCGTGATGGCCTTCTTCTTGCTGGCCAGGTGGGCTGCACTCGTCTATTTGTCATTTCGGACTGTATGGAAGTTGTCGAAGTAATGAAACAGGGAGGAAATTCTATTGGTATAGCTGCAACTATATACGAAAATTGTGCCTTCTTGTGCCGGGGTTTTACTAGAGTGATGTTCGATTATTGTCCTACGAAAGCTAATAGGGTCGCCCATGTTCTCGCTTATAATGCGGAGGATTCTCATTCGATTGTGTGAAATGAGGTTTCACCGAGTTTTATTATGGCCTTGGTAACAAATGATGTTACTATTGGTTGAAGTTAATAGAATCGTCTTTCTCTAAAAAAAAAGTGTATACCACTGCTTCCACGGCCTAAGTTGCCTGAAAACTGAAGAGCTTCGTCAAAGTTTTGACTAACGCTGCATGCTAGGCCGGTGCACGCAGCGTGCGAAAACAGTCGGGCTGCACAAAACCGGAATCATTGGGAGTTGGAACCTGCGCTGCGCAGAGCTAGCCCTACTGTCAGTTAGTAAAAATTTAGTTAGGCCACGTACAGTCGAACCCTAGTTAGCTGCCACCTCGCCCGGCCCGCCCCCTTGGGGAGTGGCTCGTTTTGTCGTCGACCAACGGTCAGTCTAATGATACGACTTTTGGAAAGTGGACATCATATGCATGGCGCATTTGTCTTGTCATGACGTGATTGGACTGCACTGTTTGAGAAGGGAACGTGCCGATAATTGTTCGGATGATTCCAAGAGAGGCACTGTTTCCACGAGAAGCTGCTGCACGAATGAAAGTGACAACAGTTGAAAAGCGAGATCACCTAGCTGGTCAGTGTTGAATGTCGGCGGCGACGCACTGTTCAATTCTCATTGTTGAAAACTGCTGCTAGCTAGCTCATGAGTCATGAAAGATACTCGTACTAAAATTCACATATTGCGTTCCTTGAAGCTAGCGATCGATACTCCAGAAGGATTTAGAGGGTCATAGCTTCGTCATATGGAACGTTCAGAATTTTTTTTGCACCAGTGGAAGCAAGGACAGTGATGGATGCTAACTTGTTATTGTCTGAAAAGAATGAGCCTGCATACAGATGTCACTCGGATCCAAGAGGAATGCACATGCTTTTGGGGACATGAGTAGTGCGTCGAGCCTTTTCCGCTTTGAGTCGCATGCGCTACTTGCGGAAGTCAAAAGCTGCACTCCTTTGTGCAGTAATGTTCAGGGCCGGAAGCAGGCTACCGGCACATGGGTCCCATTTGTCGGTAACTCAGAAAAGTACTGCTAAGTTACCGTAGGCTAACTAAAGTATGGCGACGATTCCTATGATTTTGGCCTTAGTCTATGGCAATCGTGTCGTCATTTAGATAATACAAGAGAGAAACACTCTCTCGGAATCGTTATATATACCAAACTTCATAGTCTCATGTTTCCACACAGTAATAGTTGTGGTAGATTGTCCCGTGACTCATGACTCACGAGTACTCCATCTAGTTCTGATTTCACTCTGATGTGCTGTTGCATGTACCTCAGGATGGCAACCCAATTAGCAAGTTGGGCGACCGGTACGTATGAACATAGAACATAGAACGGAATCATATATTCCTTCTCCTGGGCAATGTTCATGTCTGACATTGAAATGTCTATCTGTGGACATAGGTGCTAAACATATCAGCAGATTCTAGATAGCTAGCAGCAGCGTATTCTTACCGGTATTCGCCGTTGAATGTTCAAGCGGCAGCTGAGCCAACCGGGCAATCATCTTGTTCTACCATAACGACTTCCTTCCCCGTCGTGCGAGACGACGAGCCGTCTCCATCGCCGTTATCCCGGACTTCTTTTTTAGATGGAACAGACCTATCCGGCTATTCCATTAACTGGTGTGCACGGCTAGATCACCGGCCATGGAAAGATACGCGGTAGCTCCGATGTGTTTGTTTGGTTCGACTAGCACAATCACAAAGCGAAATCATGTTGATTTTAGCCCGAGATCTCGTTACTGGGTCACCCTGGCGACACGACCTATCCAGCCCATAGTTTTGCCTGGGCTGACCCAACTACACTGACAGATTTCGGGCTGCTCGCCATTGGGCTGTGCTGAACTCTGAACAAAAACAGCCCAAAATTAAACGAGACGGACCGCGAGTACCGCATCGCGTAGACGTAGATGCACGGCACGGACAGGTGCAGCGTGCAGCTAGCTGTTGGGTGTTCTTCTTCTCTTTTTTGAAAGAGGGGGTATTCTTCCATTTGATTCCAAGAGGAGGCTCCATGCTTACGGCATACGTTTGACACTCTGTAAAACCGAACTGTTTGTTCTGCAAAATTGAGCGAGCATCTCCCAGATATGATCGGAGAAAAAGGGCCGGTGCAAAACAATGAAATCACGAGCACGACCGTTCTTTTTGAAGACAGGCACGAGGGATGTTTGTGAGGACGCCGGTTTGGCCGCTTAGCTAGAAGAAGGGGAAAAAACAAGACACAGGCAAACCGAGACAGATCTCACCATGTGCTCACGCAAGCCGCCAATAATCCTTTGTCCCTCACAACTTCTGGATCTGGAGATGCTCCAATTACAGATCTGTCCTCTTCTTTTTGGGAAAAGTTGTTAGTTCTTGTTACAAGTGTACACGTGACATACTACTGTACTAGTGAACAGCACTGATCTTGTGACGATCACACTAACCCACCACCTCCACACAAATACAGATGCAATCGACCCAACCCCACCCATCAAACGATATTTCAGACCCAATATACTTTATATTTGTTTTCAGAAAAGTCGAGAACGAAGTTATTGGTCAGATGGTTAGTAGAAATAGTTATACACTATCTTTATCTACGATAAAATCCCAGATTTAGCTATCGTGTATCTTATCAGTGTAGAATATTTTTTCAGTGGCAGACGACAATAGTGATACATCTTTAGTGACTTTATCAATTTTTAAAAGTATCGCAAGTCTAATTCTTAGTAGATATTATATGAGTGAGCATGTGTCTATTAAGTTATACTATAAAATATTATGTTTCTCGTTGTTAATTGCACTTTACCTAACAACACGACCACGCGAATTCAAAAGAAAAGGAAAACACAACAACACAACCACGCCAAGCAAGAGATAAAAACGCGACGATCGCGCACGAGGGCGGAAACAAACATCACGCCACGCCACGCCACGCCGTCCGTGAGTCTAGTGCGCAGAAAGCAACGCACACTGCGCCCACGCCACTCGCATAGCAGGACCACCCCACCACCGTCTAGTCCGCGAGCGACGACATCACCGGCCGGTGAGGAGCGGAGCAATGGTCGCGCCCGGGGTAGGAGGGTCGCCGTCGCGGTGGCCGTCGGAGGAGGAGGTAAGGGCCAGCGGCATTGCCGCGACGATTGGGGGCGATTGACGAGCGTGGTCTCGATCTCGCGCTCCCGTAAATTTTGCTTGTTTGGGAAGGGGGATTTATCTAGGGTTGAAGCCGCGAATTGCGGCTGTTCACGCGCGCGATTGTGCGGTGTTTGTGTATACGATTGAATTGCCACGATGTAGATCTATGCGCGCCGACGGCATCACCGGCGGCGTCCCGCGGTGGCCCTCGATAGGCTGGGATCAGTGTGCCTCTAGTTATCCGCTTTCCCATTATTTAGTGATTAATTGGCGTCTAAACAGTAGACTTGCAATTGCAAACTGGTTTTGCCACAGGGCTGCAGTGCTAACATTGTTATCGACTGAATATTTCTCATTACTAATTCAGCATTTGTAGTGCTCGCAATATGTGGGTGAAGTTTGTACTTTCTCAGCTTGGTTTATGTTAGAACTAGACAAAATATGTGTACAGCATGTTCTCTTCCTATCAGCTCAACTTTTGGTAAAAATGATCAAATAGACGAAATTCAATTGACCCAGCGACAGTTGCATGACCTCAAATGTACTTTATTTTGTAGTTACATGGTGAAATTACATGTTAGTATAAGGTACTAACTCAAATTCATCTTATTATTGTATGAGCCTCTGGTTTATTTATAGTATTGCTGGTAATGCAGCTCGACGTAGTACGGAACAAGGTGGTGGAGATTAGTCGAAGGGATGCAAGAGAAGTTAGGGTGGTTGCTTGCCCCTACAGGATTTGTCCTTTGGGGGCACACATTGATCATCAGGTAACTTTGTAGTTACTATGCCCTTGATATTTTGAGAAGATTAAGCCATGATTAAGACCTACTGTCGATATGCCGTATATCTTAACATAAAGTCATTGTAGCGTGTTATTTGATGTTATAATTCAAGTGTGTATCCGAACAAATTTGATTGTTGTGTTGCAAAGTCATACTGTAGCTATATAAATAGGAAATAATCGGATCATTTTGTTGATGTATGGACTGGATGTACCTGCAAAGTTGATCAGGCTTTGATGATTTCAGGACAATATTTGGCCAGTAAGTGGTAATGTGGTAATGTATCTGCTCATCAGATGTCCCGTTGCATCAAGCTTTGTATAGCGGTAATAGCATCCTGAGTTTGACACAATGGTGATAATTGGTTACTGCCAATAACCAGAATTCCAGTTTGGTCTTGTTTGGAAAGATGTGATCAGTTCAGATATTTTGTTCTGATGAAAACTTGAATGTTATGCTGTTCATTGTTTTATCTCAAAATATTATTTTGACAGTCAGCACAATATGATTGTTAGCTAACTACTATTCTTTTCTGCAATCTGGCAGGGTGGAACTGTGACTGCTATGACTATCAATTATGGAGTGCTTCTTGGTTTTGTGCCCTCTGATGATGCTGAGGTGGGTAAACATGCTAAAGAATTTTATCTGACATTCCAAGCTAACTACTCTGTGCTGAAATAATCAATTGTACCCACCTTGGGTGTCCTGTTTCTGTAATCTAGTTTACATGTTTGCTAAATATACTACCACAAGCAGAAAATATGGTCTTCTGGCAAATTAGAAGTTATGCATTGGCACTCATATTATCCACTGTATCACACTAATGGTTTATATTATCATAAACTGGTATACCTCTCTTTTCTCTTTCAGATTTTACTCCAATCTGGTCAATTTAAAGGTGTTATACGATTCAGGTACCGCCGTACAAGCTACATTTCCTTGAACAAAGTTTGCACCCTGTGTTGGTGTTCCTATAAAGCATCAAATAGTTTAGCCACCTGGGCCCATCTGAGGACAACTTTGACACCATTTGCTTTCTTCCAAAACCTCCTTGACCTTCTGTTAATTGCAGACTGATGTGCTGCTTCATTGTTTTATGTGATGGCTAAATATTGACCTGTAGTTGCTTCATTGGAAATTTGCTATTGGCTCTGGCTAGTTCTTTATGAACACATTAACTATGAAATAGAACACTGTTTTATTGTAGCTGTCTGTTGTATCATTAAATTCAGGCTTTGGTAAAAGTTTCTATGTCACCAAGCTGAGTTACAACCTACATGGTCCGTCACTTTTAACAGAGTTGATGACTTGCAAAAGCCTATAGAGAACCCAGAAAACATAAACTGGGAAAGCTATGCAAGAGGTGCAGTTTATGCCCTGCAAAATAGTGGATATGATCTCAGAAAGGTAACTCCATTTCATGAATGTAATAGTCCAGATTATACTATGCAGTAAAAAATAATTGACAAATGGCTTCTTATAGGGTATTATAGGTTATATTTCTGGTGTGAAAGGACTTGACAGTTCAGGGCTTAGTTCGTCTGCAGCTGTAAGCTAACTGATATGTTATATACATGTATTTGTCTATTTGAGTTAAACTTGCTACTGGACCATTTTTCATGTGCTGGAAGCTGGAAGCTGGAATTGAATCAGTGCTGGACCTAGTTTAAATTCTTAATATGCAAGTAATAAAGTTAAAACCTGATGTATAACTATGCTAGCAGCCTAGCATATAGATCATGCGCAGCAACATATGCTCTTAACTTTGTGTATTCCCCTATCTGTACATTATTTTACTTGGAGTCCAGAGCAGTTTTTTGCAAGACCACTAATATACTTGTCTCTGTATGCTCCTCAACAGGTTGGCATTGCCTACTTGCTGGCACTAGAAAATGTAAATGATCTGGCCTTATCACCCGTAGATAACATTCAGTTGGACAAGTAAGTTTATTTCCTTTCCATCTATATCCTATAAGAATCAATTTTATTGCGGGATCAAGACCAGTTTTAACTACCAAGTATGTTTGTTGAATTCACTGCAACGGTGTGCACCCTTTGTCAGGTCCATTGAAAATAAATATTTGGGTCTTGAAAATGGCATTCTAGATCCATCAGCCATTTTACTGTCTCGATATGGCTACCTCACCTTCATGGACTGCAAGGTAATACTTTGCCTTCTATTTTTTCTTCAAGTCTATTTTATTTCTGTATCCAGTATGACCCTGAGTTTTTTCTTAATGTAATGATAATGAAAAAACCAGATTTTCATTTTCTTTATGTAAGTTCGAATTGTTGATGGAACTGCATTTTTGGGGCCATTCAATCATGTCAACTCGCCCTAATGTCTCTTTCTTTATTTTGTGTTTTCCATGCCCATGCTTTTTTGGAAAATGTTCGTTACAATTTTCTCTGTTAGCATTTGTAGTGACTGAGACTCTCTTACTTGAGTAGACCGCCTCACCTTCCTACGTCTACTTCTCGGAGCTGAGTAAAAGCCAGCAATCGCAAGGACAGCTTCCATTCAAGATTTTGTTGGCATTTTCAGGTCTGCAACATAACCTACCCAAGAAGCGTGGATATAATACACGTGTTTTTGAGTGCAAAAAGGCGGCCCGTGCTCTTTTATGGTGAGTTCTTGTGTGAGTATTTAAATTTCATCATGCAAACAGATGTAATGTTCAATTTGAAAGAGGTGAAATTCATGATCCCTTTACAGTTTCTGTTAGTAGCTTTCTTTTTTCTGAACATATAAATTTTAGTGATCATTTTGTTATTTCAATTCCCAGTGCTTTAGGCTGTGAAGATGCATCAAATATACTTCGTAATGGTAAAATATCTAAGTAATATTGGTTTGTTGTGACCCATTCTTCAAGTCTAATAAGCTTGATAACACCCTTTTTTTCTATTATTGCAGTTGATCCAGCCGTATATGAGACCCAGAAGGTACTACACGTCTCTACCATTTGCAGCTCTATTTCTTAAATGTTTTTTTACTGGTACTAGACCTTGAATCTAAATGAATTCGATGATAACATGTCTGCAGTGTATATTGGAAGATAATATTGCTAGGAGAGCTGAGCACTATTTTTCCGAAATGCAGCGAGTTGTTAAGGGTGAGCTAATCACATCTTTGGAGCACACTCTTCTATATATTTAATTGGAAAAAGTTCATTTTAAACCCTAAACTCTGGTGCTCCGTCCAACTTGAATCCCGAACTTTGAATCCCTGAAATTGAAACCCTGAACTTCCTAATCCCAACCAATCTTGACCTTGAGCTGTGTGGCACACCGGGAAAAGGCTGATCTCGGCCAGAATCCCGTATCTTCTCTCACTACTCCCATTGACAACCTCGGCCCACATGTCAGATCCACATGGTGAGGAGGAGAAGGCAAGGATCACAGGCAAAGAGATTGTCGAGGGGAGTGGATGAGGACGAAAATGAAACCAAGGGGTCTTGCTAATTCCAAGGAGGTGGAGGTGACCACGTGAGAGAGGAATCTGACAGGGCCTTACCAAGCACGGAGATAGGAGCAAGGAGGAGATGGATCTGACATGCTGGGCCAGGGTTGTCGGTGAGAGTAGTGAGATAAGGTACGGAATTCCGGCCGGGATCACCCTTTTCCTAGTATGCCAAACAGTCAAGGTCGGGATTAGGAAGTCAGGGTTCCAATTTCAGGGATTGAAAGTTCGGGGTTCAACTTGGACTGAGCACCATAATTCAGGGTTTAAAATGTATTTTTTCCTATTTAATTTGTCAAAGTGAACTACTTCCCTACGGCATGTTTCCATGCACAGGAATTTCAGATCCAAAGTTCACCATATTTCTACTACTCACTTTGTGGCTTAATAAAAGAACTAGACTTTCGTTACCTTTGTGTTCTGCATAATTGTACTGTTTGTACTAGTACCTTGTATTACTGGAATTGGACTTATCTCAATCTATGCACGTCCAAAAATAAGATGCAAGATTGCACACTGCATCTGCTACTTCTACTATTCCAGTGTGTTCTATGAGATCTCAACCTATTGTCTTGATTTACTAGCTACTGATTAGTTGTTATTTCTCATTCACCACACACTTAGACTGCACCTGTTAGTCAGAAGGTTGCAGTTAGTATTTCATTGTTCATTGACCTGTTTTATCTCTGCTTAAGTTTCAACTGAAACTGCAATCACTTGACAGTTTCTGGTTAACCTGTGTTCAGGAAAAGATGCATGGGCTCGTGGAAACCTGCAAGAATTTGGGCAGCTGATCTCTGCATCTGGTCGTAGCTCCATAGTTAACTATGAGTGTGGTATGTCAATCAGAACACTTTATATCAAATGTGACAGTTTCAGCTCACAATTATTTTCTTTATATCAATTTCTTTATATCGTTACTCCCTGGAACTCAATGGTCACTTCAAAATTGCAGGGAGCAAAGAGATGATACAGCTCTATGAGATCCTCCTGAAGGCCCCCGGTGTTCTTGGCGCGCGATTCAGTGGCGCTGGCTTTAGGGGCTGTTGCCTCGCTATTGTCGACAGCGGCCACGCAGAGGAGGCAGCAGCGTATGTTCGAGCCGAATACGAGAAGGCCCAGCCCGACCTGGTGAGTAAGATCCCAGTGGATCGTCGCGTGCTGGTCTGCAACCCCGGAGACTCTGCACGCGTCATATTGCCAGAACATCATCTCCATTCATGAGCACTCTGTTGGTGTCGGAGCAGCCTGGCAGTCCGTGCCGTGCTGGTGGGGAAAGTGGCGGCTGATGTATGGAGTGCTCCCCCCTGTCCACCTGGAGCTCGTCTAGTTTTAGTCCTTGGACTAGTGTCCTGTATGAACTACTTGAGCTCCCAGCTCATTCGTGTATGTGTAGAATAGAACCATTTGATCTATTCGTTTCTATCCAAGCAATAAGCAGTAATAGTAATTTCAAAACTGAAGAGTGTTTTTCTGCAAAAAAAGAAAAAAAAACTGATAGCTTGTTTGGCAACTTTGGGGAATGGGCATGGGAGTTTAGAGGAGGGAGTTTGTAGTGGGACAAGGCATGAGAGTTTGATTTTTGTTTCCAATCCCTTGTTTGGTATCAAAGATGGGAAATCAAGGGGAATTAGCTTATAACTTGCTCAAGATTATAACATAAGTTAGGATGAAGGGCTTATATGTTCTATAGTGTAATTTTCTGCGAATTCCCACCTCCTTTCCTGATATTAAAATGGGGGAGTTAGACTCTTAATACTCAAATCTAATCTCTCCTAAATTTTTATGTGATTTTATAACCTGTAGCCCGTAAATTTCTATTCCCTCCCACGAACTCCTCCCAACCAAACTAGCTGTGAAGAGAGTTATTCTTCTCCTTTGCTCCTGCTACTGTCAGCTAGTAGTAGTAGTAGGAATTTTCTCCAACAATTAACAACATGGGGGTAAGTGGCGTTGCGGGTGTGCCGTGGAGGCATGGACCGTGGTGGTAGGCGCGATCGTATAGTATTGCCGGGGAAGAGCCAGTCAGCCAGGGCAGAAGAGATGAAAATCCTAAAAAAAAATTAGAAAGTAAGGGAGGCCATGAATGAGGATGCTTGGCTGTCCAAAATTAAGCTCCCTAGCCAATGGACGATGGTCCACATCTGTCAAATCGTCACCCTCTGGGCTTGCATCCGAGATATCCACCTTGATTACGACACCGAAGACAACATCACTTGGAAGCACATGGCGAGCGGGCACTACTTGGCTACTTCCGCTTACAAGGCACAATTCTTGGGGGCCACCTGTTCGCCCATGAACACCGCAGTGTGGAAGGCATGGGCACCTCCTAAGGTCAAATTGTTCGCTTGGTTGGCAACTCAAAACCGAATTTGGACTGCGGATAGGTTGGCAAAACGTGGTTGGCCAAATTGTGGGTTGTGTCCGTTATGTAAGCGGGTAACCGAGTCCATGGCACATCTCTTCTACAAGTACCGGTTCACTGTGAGACTTTGGGAAATGATCAAGGAGTGGCTCCGTCTCGACAACATCGACACATCATCTTGAGGCGGGGAGCGTTCCATCAAGGATTGGTGGAGCAACATGTCCGAGATGCATAGACCAAACCGGAGGGCAATGGCTTCCCTCACCATGCTCACTAGCTGGACCATTTGAAATGAAAGGAACGCAAGAGTATTTCGCCACAAGTCTATGCCCCCGACCATCCTCCTTGAAAACATCAAGAGTGAGGCAAGGCTTTGGACCATCGCGGGCGCGAAGCATTTGAGCCAAATCATGCCGGGAGAGTAAAGGTATTGTATTTTCTTTTACTTTATGTAAAAGCACTTCTAAACTCCTTAATTAATGGATGAGGCAAATCTTATGCCTCCGTTTCGGAAAAAAAAAGCGCAGGTTCCGCGGCTGGCGCTGCCCGTCAGATACCACGAGGCACCAGGTGGCATGCGCGTGAGGCACCCAGTGCGGCGGCGTCGGGGGATCACGAGTCACCCGTACGTGAAGGTCTGAAGGAGAAGAAGCGAGCAATGGACGCCGCCCACGACGGTTAACGAGCGGTGGCGGCGAGGGAAGGGGTGGTTATCGGAGGTGGTTTGCGCATGTTGCTGCTTTGTGCCCCCGCGGGCGGACGTCGCAGGAATCGGGGGATCGAGGCGGCGAAACCGGCGGGTGGAGGCTTGCAGCGGCACGTCCAGTGCGCGCCCACGGTCAGCTCCCCGCGCCGTCCTAGGCTGATGCCAACTTCCGAGTGTCTCCCTGGCTAAATATTTTTGTTGTTGAAGGAGTCTATCCCTGGCATTTTTATTCCTTTTGCACCGTTCATCTGCTCACTAACAACAAATCTTAAGCATGAGTTGCCGGGAACTGGCAATATGCCATTTCATTGATTCATTCGGTGGCTTGGTGGTTCTGATGCCTCGACGTGTCTTCCCCACGAGTGCTTCCCGGGCTTGGTAGTTGAAAACACTTCTTCTTTTTAATTAATCTTCCCGTACTCTCCATTTTATAGTTAGAATTAGAACTTAGATTACGCCAAATGACAGTTGAGCAGTCTATGTACCGAACATAGGGCACGTGTTCAGTACTGAGGGGCCAGTTTGCCGGGCGGTTTGATCATGTGAGTTGTGTACGACATAGTCCTTCGCACAGTCGCAGGCCGTAACGTATTTGGAGTTAACAAAGCGCATTATTGTACTAAAATAATGCTGAATTATTGAGAGAAAACTAGCGAGGCGATTGAGACAGTCAGGAGGCCGGAGGGTGCTCGTTTCAGAGGTATGACTTGACTCTGTCACCGGCAGAATCTTTGGGAACGTATAGCGATGCTCCAAACAGGGCGCATGTGATGCAGAAACCACGTCCAACGTACATGGCCAAAGTTTAATTTACCGTTGAAGGACGAGCGATTTATTTGTTCGGTATGTTTACGACATCGTAACAGAATATAGCTATTCGTTCATTTTTATGGTCTGCCGCTTCTTCAAAATGTTACTCCAGGGTACACTCAAAAAGAAAAGAAAAAATGTTACTCCAGTCGACAGAAAACAGTAAACATAACAGTACGCGTATGGGTGGTTTGGAGTATATGTAAAATGGTTTCGAGTAAGAGAGTAATTTGATGCCTCTCAATGGGGAAAACAATGAGAAAACAAAATACTAAATCTAACTAGCTTAGGACTGCTGCTATCTCTGTTACAAGATTGGCGTGGAGTATATCTAAGAGGCACAATTGTAATACCAGCCCGGTCTCCATTTTTTTTTCCGAAAACCTTTAATTTTTTTTTGAGAACCTTTATTGCCAAATGCATTTAAACTCTTTAAGTTAACTTTTTTATACGAAGCAAGTAAGTACGAACGTGTTCTTTACCGCTATATACCGGTACTGCATGGAATGTACTCAGCCTGTTTAGATCTAGGCGTCACGGCAGTGCAGCAGCGTCGTCATGTACGGCAAAGCGTACGGCGGACATCCAGCCGTATGTACCGTGTGTCCCTCCAAGCTCACAGAGGAACAAAGGATACATACTTTACCAATAAACCATGCATATGTAACGGATGATTTGGCAGTTGGCACCGCTGGACCCGTGTTCTCGGCTCTTAGCACGGCAATCATGCAGTAGTACTACATTCGATATACGCACACACCATGATTGGTCAGAGATCACAAGCTTTTAATACTAATCCATTTGCTTAGCTCTTCCCAACTCAGAATTAAAAACCTTTTAAATTTTAAGTCGTCGAGGCGCTGTCCCGTACTCCCATAATACAAAGAGATATGATATTAATAGAACAGAATAAACGTCAGAGATTCAATTAACCTTTGCAGCTGAACGAAGAAGAATCATCATGCACGCACCGGCCGGCTAAATCACGAGAAGTCAGATATGAGTGGAGACATTTGCGACGAATTGAGCTCATAGTTTGCCTTAGCCTGGATGCCATGGGGATTGGGCGCAAGTTGTTGTTGTTATTGTTTTTTTTTGGTGCGAGTTATACGGTTGTATATTCGGCAATCATTAGGAGCCTTGGACCCTGGGAGACGTCTAACCCGTCATAATGCTCAGGTAATCAGTGACTTATAATGTTAAACTTTGCAAGTGAACTACTCCTTTCATCCCAGAATGTAAGATATTCTATTTGGTTAAGATAAGATTTTAACTAATAATTACTTTATTAATATATAGTTTTATATGATATAAAATCATAATCATAAATAAGTATTTTTAAATATGAATCTAATGACATCAATTTTATGTTACATAAATCATATATTAATATAGTAATTCTTGGTTAAAATCTTATCTTAACCAAATAAAATATGCTTTATATTCTGAGAGAGTACTAGTAGGAAATAATTAATGCTCAGTTAAGTACTGAGTTAAGGTTTGCGTGCTTTGTGCTTTATGCTTCTCTCTGTGTGTAGTCAGCTCCTGCTGGTCATATATATATTTACAAGACTATAACTCCAGCTAAAAGTTTGAGTCGCATACGGTTAGTCGGTTATAATGGCTGAGGTTATAGTTTCAGGTCTTCATTTTCCTTATTTAAATCAAAGAAATCAACTAGCTAGCCTATATACCAAGGTAACCGAGAACATATCTACTGCTCGCAAGCCATGGGCGCCTAATAAAAAAATATTGAGTGAATTGAAACAAGATACATCTACCACGCTACAAAATTTCAACTCTAAATTCAATTCACACGTCGAGAAATAAAATAGATAAATCTAGTATTAATAGTAGCTGAGAGTACTATTCGTAATATAATTTGAATTTGCTGTTATTGTGCTGATTTCAGAACTGTTGGGCTAGGCAGGAGAAAAAGTACAATACACAAGAGAGACAGGCGCCCAGAGGATAATTCAAGGAGAACTAAGACACGCACCGCGGCAGAGACGCGTCCGCCGTCTCTTACGGCGACAGAGACGGAGGAAACAGAGGCTGGCTGTTGCAGTAGCATACTTACGTACATGCGTGTGATCGAATAGGTTTTTGTTGCGGTGGCGACGTCTGTCACGGGGTGAGCTCATAGCTTGCGGATCGCATATTCGGCAGTCGTTAGGAGCAGCTAGCCTTGTACCATGCGGCAGGTCGTACGTCGTTAATTAACTATGAATGCTCAGTTAAATACCTCTCTTCCAAAAAGAAAAAAAAGCTCAGTTAAGTACTGAGTTAAGAATAATTCTTGTTCTAATGTTTGGTTCAATCGGGTACCTACTGTGCAAAATCAGCATATTGTAATCATATTCCTGAGTAATGAAGATATCATTTCCTCGAGAAAAAAGAGATGTGTGCTCAGAGACACCCATGTAGCCGAGTGATGAAGATTAAGATAGATTATAACGGTTGGGGTCATATGTAAGCCCTGTTCTTATCTGCTACATCAAAGATATGCAATTTTGTATGCGTATTCAACATAACACTCACGACTCACGACCTCCATTCTTGATATAGTTTACTAATTATCATTGAACATAACACTCACGACTCGATCACGACCTCAATTCTTGATATAGTTTACTCAATTATCATTGACGGTTCATCGTACTACAATAATACACGGTATCTGTTAAGCACTTGCACTACATGTGACAATTAGCGTAGGTGTAGAACTTGACACCATTATTGAGCATAAAAAACGACAGGCGACTGGTGCTAGATTTATCTGCCACGGACACGGAGTCGCTTGAACCGTTCGGTTTTTCTAATTCTTTGGGTTGTCATCGCTAACACACAAGAAAAAAGAGATCAAACGTACTTAAGAATCTCCAATCTCGCGCATATAGTAGCTAATCAGTGGCTGTACTCCAATCAATTGGCTTGGCACTCACGTTGTGTGGCTCGGGGTGACGTTGGAGTTCCACTATCTACATACTCCGTATATAGTAGGTTGGCTTATCTGTGATCTTCTGAGAAATTGATGTAGTGACTGTGTAGCTGCCAGATATTGTAGATGATTGAAACACACAATTTTCCATAGATAACCGTCTTGCTCCCTTAGGATTAAGAGGTCGGAATTGCTAATACTCAATCGATCCGGATCTTCTTAAGTCTCAATTGATCGAGCTTCCATCATATTAACCTCATATTAGCCTCGTGATTCGTTTTTTTCTAAGTCTATTTTTTTTTACCGTATGACATAGAACCAACGGCTCACCCGTTGTTAAGGGCCCGTTCGGGACTCGCCCAGCGCCGCGAGATCCCCGAATCCGGCTCCGCGCGGCCGAGATCCGCGCCGGGAAAAAAATCCGGGAGCGTCCCGAGCGTTCGGCTGCCCGCTCCGCTCCACCGATTGCGAATCGCGGAGAACCGGTGAACTTTCGGCGCGACGCTCCGGCTCCGCGGGCGGCGCACCTGGGACGAGGAGCTCCGGCGGGGCGTGGGTCGGGGCGTCCTCCGGCACGCGAGGCGGCGCGGAGCTCGGGGCGAGGCGGCGCCTCGCCGGATCCGCCGCGGAGGAGCGCGGTGCTCGGGCGGGATGGGCGGCGGCGGCGGCGCCTCGCCAGATCCGACACGCGGAGCTCGGGGCCCCCGCCGGATCCGCCGCGGAGGAGCGCGGAGCTCGGGCGGGATGGGCGGCGGCGGCGGCGCCTCGCCTGATCGAACCGGTACGCTCCGCACTTACCGGTGGCAAACGCGGGTAATTCCCCTCAACTCCGCCGTTTGCAGATCCGCGGAATGGCCTGCGAGTCGCTCCGCCGAAATGGCCTGCGAGCCGCTCCGCTCCTCCGCTCCGGCGCCGCGGAAAAAAAGCGTTCGGCACCGCTCCGGCCGCGCCGCGTGCGGAGCGCGGAGCCGGAGGGTTCCCGAACGGGCCCTAAATCTTAGTCGACTAAAGCCTAACTAGACTTTTTTTTCTTTCATTCAAATGGTGTCAACCGGGTCCGTGAACTCAATTAATAGGATAAAATAGGCAAATACTCGTATTTCATTGGTGTAAACCAAAACAACCAAATGATGGAATGTTATTGAATTCTCTGCGGTAATAATTGCTGGGAATAATCTATCATTTCAAGATCGAACACCGAAAAGATAGGGCGGGACTCTGGATAGAAGGGCAGAAGTAGAGCCACATGACACCCGTCCTGCAAATCAAATCCTATCGGGAAAAACTAGTGCAAGCAGACTTTGTTTCTATTATGCAATCATGCGAATATGCGACTAGCATAACTGATTGAGGTTATTCTGTATCTCATTATGGGCAACAGCTCCTCTAGCTTAATTTGACATTGGAGAACAAAGCAATCGATCAATCGTCGAGTCATGTCATGTGCACTCGTCCTCAATTAAGTCACCAGCGCCTTATATTTATGCCGTGTTTTTGACGGGAAAACGCACACATGCAGGCCTTATCATCGACGAAACCGCATATGTATTCGTTCATATATATTCACATCGCCGTGATTGTGCCGATGACTAATATCTGCACCAATATTAAAAGAAATCAATTAGGATGACATATTCTTAATCTAGATCATTCAAAATTTTTAATCTAATTTTATATTCTAAATCCGATGATTGTGGATAAAAATTAGATCTTTCCATAATCATGTCAATACTTATTGTCTCCTAATTACTTCCTAAAATCAATTTGCATAACTAAGAATCTTTTTATGCTTAATTTTTTTAAGGCGCTATTTTCTTATTCACAAGAATTTAGCGCTTACATTTTTAGCATAAACTTAATGCATGGTCTCTTACTTGGAGTAGTTCTCCACATATATGAGTACATGTCTACTGCAATATACTCTCTTCCTTTAAAACAGATGTCCTTAGCCTTTTTAGATTTTCTCAAAATACTTGTCTTTCCACATTTTTATTGTAGTTTTGATCATTTTGTTTCTATTTTTTCCTTCATTAATATTTGTTGACGAGATGGCTCTCGGTCAGCAGGTGTAGGCACCCCGGGTCGGAGACTAAGGTGCTGGGGGAGACTCGGGGAACGAAGCCAAGCGTCCGCGGGACTTTTTCCAACTACCGCAAAAGTATCGAAGAATGTGTGTTAGAAGCTTGTATTCATCTTTTTTCATACGGGGTGCCAACTTGCCCTTATATAGGCAAAACCGGCTTACAAGTGTAAATACATCGCTACCCCTCTAAAGGTTACAATCTTTCCCTAGCTCGTGTCACCGTACATTTGGCCGAACTCGTGCTTTCCACCTCGCCGCTACCTACTACATGCGCCGGTATATCCGTAGATTCCCTTCACCGGTACGGCTCGCCTCTGCCCTTGTCGTCCTTTACCCCTGGCGGCGTCGTCCGTACCCGGTGGTCTCGCCTCGCCTTCCTCCTCGCTCCGGCCGAGTCGCCCTCTTACCTCGTCCACGGGGGCCGACTTGCTTCTCGCCT
Organism: Stipa capillata; assembly: GCA_019208055.1. Classification (NCBI taxonomy): domain Eukaryota; kingdom Viridiplantae; phylum Streptophyta; class Magnoliopsida; order Poales; family Poaceae; genus Stipa; species Stipa capillata. Next base: position 73,355 of record JAGXJF010003027.1, read on the forward strand.
CGGCGGTTAAGTCGTCCGACCGAGATGGCCCCCCGTTGGCTCGAACTCACCTAAGACCTCTGCATAACACCTTACGTCAATCGTGACACGAATAGAGAATAGGGGGTACCTCGTCCTGGTGCCTCGTCCGGACTTCCCCAACAGTAGCCCCTTGCGGGGGCGAGCGGCGGGGAATTCGACGTCGTTCGCGCCCGCATCCTTTAGTGGGAGTCGGGGAGCCTAGGACGAGGTGCCCCCTCCGACTCTCTCGATCCCCAATTTCCTTGCTCACCAGCTTCCGTAAAGGACGCCTTATGTCACGGGCCGTTACGCCCCAACCCGCTTATCCCGCTCCGTGTCCGTTACTTCGCCTCGTTGTTCGGGCCACCCCGGGTCTATAAATACCCCTCCGTCCCTTTCCGCCTGACAGTATCTGCCTTCTCTGCTTGCAACTCGCCGCTCACCACGCCCTTGCCTTGAAAGCTTCTCGCCCGGTTCCCTCCTTCAGCACGATTCGCCGCTCGCATTGGGTCGCGATCAAGCGCCTGCAGGACGATTTGGCATTCGAGGCGGAAGAGACGACCATGTCGACCAGCAAGGCCGCCGCGGTCACGAAGCAGAAGGGGAAGAAAGGAGCCGAGGTCACCTACACCCGGTGGCTTGGTACGACTCAGGCGTCGGACACCACGCTATCTCGCCTCAGCGCGGCGGGGTGCTTCCCCTTGGGGTTGGACGAGCATGGGCCGGCCCTCCCCGAGGAAGGGTGTACAAGGGCTAAAGCGCCGGAGGGCCACATCGTTGTATTCGCCGACCAATTCAGGGCCGGGCTCACTTTCCCTGCCGCGCCCATCGTCCAGCTCATCTTGGACCACTTCGGCCTCGAGATCTCGGACCTCAACCCGACCGCCATCTCCCGTTTAGCCATCTTCGAGTTCGCAATGAAGTCGATGCGGATGGACAGCACAGCGGCCGCCTTCGCTATGTTCCACGAACCGGTGATGACCACCTCGGCCGTCCACAACGGGGCCCACTCTCTCTTCGGGACGATCGGCTTCCGGGGGTGCCGAGGTTCCGACACCTCGTACCCGGCCATGGCGTTAAAGAACAAGTGGAAGAACTGGAAGAGCGAGTGGTTCTTCTACCGGGTCGGCGACCTCGGCTTTACCGGTGACAAAGTCGCTCCCGGGTACACTACTCGCACGCCGCTCGCCTCCACGGCGGACTTGGCGAGGCGCGACGCCCTGAAGGTGATGAGCCATCAGCTTTCGTCGCGCGACTTAGTCGAGGAATACCTCCTCCTGAGGATTCGGCCGCTCACCACCGGCTGGAGGATGAAATGCAAAGCCACCCCCGACGGGCAACCTCACGGGCCCTGCCCCTTTTATGGGTACGAGCCGACGAAGGGGTACGACCTCGCCCGGGCGGAGCGAGACGCGAATCTCCTCCTGGGACGCTACTTGCCGTCCGAGGCGGGGATTGTCTCGAAGATGATCGCCGTTCGCCGGAACCGGGCCTGCGAGTTGTTTGGCTGGGACGTTCCTGCTCGCCCGGACATCGCCCCGGCCGGTGACACCAAGACGGGGGAGAAGAGGAAGCGGCCTGCTCCGGCCCCGAAGGCGAAGGCGGCCTCGAAGAAGACAAAGCCGTTGAGCATCGCCGCCGAGCTTGCGGACTGGGATGACGACGACGCCGACAGCGACCACCACGAGTCGCCTGCTCGTGGTGGGGCGAACACCGATGGGTCCAAGGACGACGAGGAGTCCGAGGAAGGGTCGCGCGGCGGTAGCGACGAGGAGCCCCCGACGAGGAAGCATGACGACGTGGCGACTAAGCCCGGACCTGGCGCAGGCAAGGGGCCGATGGGCGGCCTCTTTACCGCGGTGCACTCGACGGCCGTGACGGCGGCGAAGTTCTCCTGGGAGTCGTCCTCCTCATCTTCGTCTGATGTTGAGATTGACGAAGTCGTTGGGGCCGTCGAGGGCGACATCGCCGAGGGGTCCCTTCAAGATCCCCCGGTTTCTCAGGTGCGGTCGCCTGCCGAGGAGCCTCGCTCGGGCGAAGCTCCGCCCGGGTGTACGACGACGGAACACGCGCCACTGGCGGAGACTTCGAAGGAGCGCTCGCCCGGCGGCGCGAGTGGCGAGGCCGACCCGGCGAAGGCGTCGATACCCGAGAAGGCTTCCGCCCCAGACGTCGTGACGGTGCTGTCCTCGACGTCCCAGCGGGGGAAGACGAAGAGCGGGGGTTCCCTTGATTCGGCTCAGCCGTCTCGCCCCCGCGTGTAGCTGTCCGGTCGGCTCGGGCCAGAGTTCTTCGCCACCTCGCCGCTGGAGCTGGACCTCATAAGTCGCCCTGAGGCGAGGCTGTCCGAGGAGGACGTCGCGGCGAGTTTCGTCGGGATGTCAGCATCCCAAGTCGGAGCGGCGGCACGAGCCGCGGCGCTGAAGGTAATCTCGCCAGCCCCTTGTTTCTTTCGGTGAATGAATACCTAACTTCTCCTTTTTCAGTGTCTGTTCGTCGCCGAGAAGCTGGCGCTTCTGGAGGCGCACGCGGGCGACACCGACAGCCCGTTGGCCGAGGAGCGGGCTCGCACCGCCGACGCGCTGCACGCCCTTAGCTCTGCGGAGGACAGGTCGGCCGCGCTCGCCGTGCGTCTGGACGAGACTACCTCCGAGGTGGGACTCCTGAAGACTAAGCTGAAGGAGATGGAGAGGCGCGCTGTTCGCGCGGAGGGCGATCTTGCCGCAGAGCGCGAAGGGGCCGAGGCGTTGAAGAAGCGCGCCTCTGAGGCGGAGGAGTCGCTCGCGTCCGAGCGTGGGAAGGCCGAGGCGGCGGCGAAGCTGCTCGCTTCGGAGGAGAAGAAGTCCGCCTCAGCCGAGCGGGAGGTCAAGCAACTCCGCGACGACCTCGCCTTGGTGCACGAGAGGCTCGGTTTCCACGCCGACCAACATTCTCGGGCGCGCCGACTCGTCACAGGGTTGTGTCACGCGGCGCACGTGACGAGCGAGGTGGTCGGCCTCGACGTTGCCCCCTTCAGCTGCGACGACGCGGATGCTTATACGACGGAGGGCTTAAAATGGGCGACTCGAGTCTGCCACGACTCTCATTTGGCGGCCCTGCAGTTCGCCCAAGACAACGCCCGGGCCGCCGCGGAGCTCCTCCTCGGCTGCTCCCTCCTGGCGTCTCGCCCCGGGTCTTCAGTCTTCTCGGCCCCGGGGTATGTCGCCCCGAAGACGGCCGACGTGGTCGGGGTCCGCCATAAGTTCAAGGGCGAGGCGGACGCTTTCATGTCTTCGGTCTGGTCTTCTCGCAAGAAAGGGCAGAAGTATGTGGAGGCGATCCAGAAGTCCCGGAAGCGGCCGAGCGTGGGGGCGAGCTCGAAGGGCACCGAAGGCACTTCGGGTGGCAAGTCGCCCGCATCGTCCTCGCCGCCAAAGGTTTAAAGTTTGCCTTCAGGGCTGGTTTGCTTTTTCCTTTTTTGTCGCTGCGTCGACGTGCCTGCCGCCTGTGGCCTTTTTGTGAACTCACCGCGTGGCGTAGAAATCTTTTTGGCTAAGTCATGAGTTGGCCTCGTTTATTTATATCGATGTTCATTTTTACCGTGCTTGCTTGCAGACTACGTCGTCGCGACATAAGTCGCCTGCTGGGCGACGAGGTTCTCGCCCCTTTCATGGCTATGTCGCATAAGCATTGCTCGGCCGCCCTGCTGGCTACTCGGAAGGACGACGACGGACCCGGGAGGTCCGCGGGGGATGTCGCCCTGGGGGTCGTTGCGGCCCGAAGGAGCGGGCTGCTTGCCGTGGTTAGCGAGGAGGTCGAGGGTGACGATTCGGCTGAAGACGAAGGGGACGGGGACCTGATCCTTTTGGCCCTCGCCGCCGAAGTGCCTAACGATGCCGAGTAGGGTTGTTGTATCGTTTAGTTCGCCCCATATTTTTGGGACGTCGACTTAGTGATTTTCCTTGTGTTGTTGCGCCGGACGCGACTTTGTAATCCATCCTGGATCGGCGGGGGCCTTCTCCCACCGGAAATAAAGGGGCGACCGTGAAGTAGTCGCGGTCGCCTCCTCTTGTAACTGCAGATCTATTCACTTATTCACTTATTTTTGTATGCTGGACGAGGTGTGTGTTGGACGCGTTGCGCGGTAGTGTAGGATCGTCGAGCATCTCATCGTTGAACGCCATGTCGCCGGTTAAGCTGACACGGTCGACCCCGCGTGCCATACGCTGCTTGTGACATTGTAGACCGGAGGGCCCTTCCCCCACCAGAAATAGGGGCGACCGTGAAGTAGACGCGGTCGCCCTGTTTTGTAATCGCATAGGCGGATATGTATTGCTTTGCGTTTATTCAATGGGCGAGGTGCTCCTTGTTCAGACGATGCGAGGTCATGTAGGGCTCGCGTACGATGGTGGTGAAGCCAAGGGGGTTGACCTCAATGGCGCGGTCGGGGGGGGAGCGCGTTGCTGCTAGGTCCGGCCGAGGCTCTGGGCCGTGTCGCCACTGAGGCCGAGGCGCGGAGCCGGGCCGTCTTGTCGAGTTAGGGCGTGGCGCGGGGCCGTGTCGCCACTGAGGCCGAGGCGCGGAGCCGGGCCGTGTCGTTAAGTTAGGGCGCGGCGCGGGGCCGTGTCGCCACTGAGGCCGAGGCGCGGAGCCGGGCCATGTCGTTAAGTTAGGGCGCGGCGCGGGGCCGTGTCGCCACTGAGGCCGAGGCGCGTAGCCGGGCCGTCTTGTCGAGTAGGCGCGGAGCCGGGCTGGAACATAGTGAGCTATCATAACCAAAATATGCAGTTTCTTACAAGGACGATGTCCTTTTTAGCTGACGCAGCAGCAGTTTCTCGCGGCGAGATCAGACGTAGTATTTCCTGAGATTGTCGCTGTTCCAGCTGTGCTTGAGGTCGACTCCATCCATGTCCTTTAGGCGGAACGACGACGGCCGAGACGAAGAGACGACTTCGTACGGGCCTTCCCACTTGGAGGCGAGCTTGCCGTCGGCTTCGGGATTGAGCTTCCTCTTGAGCACCAGGTCGCCCACCTTTATCGGTCTTGGCTTTACCGTCTTGTTGTAATGTCTCGCCGTGGCGGCTTGGTACTGGTCGATGTGGAGAGCGGCGTTTTGTCGGACCTCGTCGAGCCCCTCGAGGGACGTGAGATGGTTATCGTCGTCCGGTGACTCGCGCGTGCGAAGGGACTCAAACTCGACCTCTGCCGGGGTGACGGTTTCTTCGCCGAATAGCAGTTTGAACGGGGTGTGGCCCGTCGCCCGGCTGAGCGAGGTGCGAGACGACCATAAGACGTTGGGGAGTTCGTCCGCCCACTTTCCGGTGGGAAGCTCGAACATGCGCCGCCGTAGGCCGGAGAGGATGATGCCGTTCGCCCTTTCCACCGCGCCGTTAGCTTTAGGGTTGGCGACCGAGGCGAAGCAGAGCTTGATGCCAAGGCCGGAGCAGAATGTTCGGAAATTTGCTGCGTCGAACTGCGTCCCATTGTCCACGGTAAGCTCGCGCGGGAGGCCGAACCGACAGATAAGATTTTTCCAGACGAACTTCTGCACGGCGGCCGAAGTGATTTTCGCCAGTGGTTCGGCCTCTATCCACTTGGAGAAGTAGTCCAGGGCGACGACGACGAACTTGGCGCCTCGGCTCGCCGTTTTGAAGGGGCCGACGAGGTCCACTCCCCAGCGGGCGAGGGGCCACGAGGGCGAGATGGGCTGCATCACCGACGCCGGTTTGTTAGTGCCTCGGCCCATCCATTGGCAAGCGGGGCAGCGCCGTACCAGCGTCTGGGCGTCTGTCAGCGCCGTAGGCCAATAGAAGCTGGCGCGGTAGGCCTTGGCGATTAAGGACCGCGGGGCGAGGTGCGAACCGCAGAGCCCCTGGTGGATCTCCTTGAGCAGGCTCCGCCCTTCTTCGAGTGCGAGGCACCTCAGAAACGGGGCGCACACTCCCCGTCTGTAGAGCGAGCCCCTGTGGATGATGAAGCTCCGTGCGCGTGCAGCGAGGCGCCGAGCTTTGGCCGGGTCTTTGGGTTCCGTCTCCGAGAGGAGGTACTCCTCGATCGGCGCCCTCCAATCTTCGGGCGAGGCGGCGTCTGCGGAGATGACGTTGACCTCGGACACGGCTTCGACCGAGGGGGCCCTCAAGGTCTCGCTGAACGCGCCAGGAGGCGGGGTGGTGCCGCCGCTCGCCGCCCGGGCCAGAAGATCGGCCTCGACATTGTCCCCGCGCGGGATACTCTGGATTGTGATCCCGCTGAAGTGTTTCTCGACGGCCCTTACTGCCGCCAGATACTTCGCCATTTCCGGATCTTTTGCCTGGTAGTCTTTCCCGACTTGGCCGGCGACTAACTGCGAGTCGCTCCGGACGAGGAGGCGACGCGCCCCAGCCGCGCGCGCCTTGCGGAGGCCAAGCAGAAGAGCCTCGTATTCGGCGACGTTGTTTGTTGTTCTGAAGTTCAGGCGGGCCGAGTATAGCAGCTTCGCTCCTCCCGGCGACACCAGGACCGCCCCGGCCCCCCGCTCCTTCCGCACACCAGGAACCGTCGACGTACAGCGTCCAGACAGAGTCGCCTGCGATGGGTTCGAAGTCCGGGCGGGGCACCCATTCGACGATGAAGTCGGCGAGGACCTGCGACTTGATAGCGGTTCGAGGCAGAAACTCGATGGTGAACGGGGCGAGCTCGGCAGCCCACTTGCTGACTCGGCTAGTGGCTTCTTTGTTGCGGAACATCTCGCCAAGTGGGAACGATGTCGGGACCCGGACGGAATGGGCCATGAAGTAGTGGCGAAGCTTTCGGGAGGCCATGATTAGCGCGTATGCCAGCTTCTCGAGCTCGGTGTAACGCAACTTCGCCCCTTGCAGCGACTCGGAGACGTAGTAGACCGGGTTTTGGGTCCGCGCTTGCTCCCTGACCAGGACAGCGCTAACGGCGGAGGCCGTTGCGGCGAGGTACAGCAGGAGCACATCGCCCGGGGACGGGCTCTGGAGGAGCGGAGGCGAGGCGAGGTACTGCTTGAGGTTCTCGAAGGCGAGCTGACACTCCTCCGTCCATTCGAACTTCCCGAAGCCCCGTAAGGCTTTGAAGAACGGGAGCCCCTTTTCGGCGGAGCGAGATACGAACCTTCCCAAGGAGGCGAGGCGACCCGTCAGCTTTTGAACTTGCTTCGTTGTGGTGGGGGGACTCATGCTGAGGATTGCTTGTATCTTCGTTGGGTTGGCCTATATCCCCCGCTTGGAGACGAGGAATCCCAGCAACTTCCCCGCGCGTACGCCGAAGACACATTTCTCAGGGTTTAGACGCATATCGGACTTGCGCAAGCTGCTGAAGGTTTCCTGCACGTCGGCCGCGTGTGACTGGGCGAGGCTGCTTTTTATGACGACGTCGTCCACATATGCCTCGACGTTGCGGCCGACTTGATCGCGCAGGGTTTTGCCGATCAGCCGGGCGAACGTCGCGCCTGCGTTCTTAAGGCCGAACTGCATTCGCACGTAGCAGAACGTCCCGCACGGGGTGATGAAACTCATTTTCTCCTCGTCCTCCTCGGCCATCCACACCTGATGGTACCCGGAGTATGCGTCGAGGAAACTCATGAGCTCGCAGCCGGACGTGGCGTCCACGAGTTGGTCGATGCGGGGGAGGGGGAAGTCGTCCTTTGGGCATGCCTTGTTGAGGTCGGTGTAGTCGACGCACATGCGCCACTGTCCGTTTGCCTTTTTGACGAGTACCGGATTCGCCAGCCACTCCGGGTGCAGTACTTCGCGAATGACCCCGGCCTTGAGCAGTTTTGCGACCTGTTCGCGGGCGGCGAGCTGTCGGTCGGCCGACATCTTCCTCAGCCGCTGCTTGACTGGGCGAGCCCCCGGCCGGACCTGCAGCTTGTGCTCGATTATGCTCCGGGGGACCCCAGGCAGATCTTCGGGCTCCCAGGCGAATATGTCCGCGTTCTCCCGCAGGACGAGGAGGAGGGCTTGCTCCGTCTCGGCCGGGAGATCTGCCCCGATCAGGACGGTCTTGTGAGGCTCGTCTTCAGATAACGAAACAGACCGAGTTTTCCCGTCCGGTCTGGGCTTGGGGACCCACCACCCCGTGGTGGACGACATGAATTGGTCGGGGGCGAGGTCGATGCCGAGGACCTCGCCTGAGGCGGGCGAGGCGTGGCGTGGTGTCTCGGCCACCGGGACGACGTCGTGAACGTATCTGATGGTCGCAGATTGCTCGATGCGGCGGGAGAGGGCTTGGTCGCCGTGGACTGTCACGACTCCGGCAGACGCGGGGATCTTCATGCACAAGTATGCGTGGTGGGGAACTGCCCCGAACTTGTTGAGCGCCAGCCGCCCGAGGATGACATTGTATTGGTAAGGCATGTCGACGACGTCGAAGAGGATGGTCTCGGCGCGGGAAAGGCCGTTGCTGCGGAACTCTACCGGGAGTTCGATTCGTCCAAGGGCCCTGATCGGCTCGCCACCAAAGCCGAGGAGGGGGATTCCGGGAGGCTGCAGGCATGCTCGCGGGATACCCATTTCGTCCAATGCGGAGGCGAATAGGATGTCCGCTGAGCTGCCGCCATCCACGAATACGCGCCGGACCTCGACCTCGGAGATGATGGCCGAGATGACAAGGGCGTCGTGGTGCGGAAGGACCACGCCCACAGCGTCCTCCGGGCCGAACGTGATGGGAGTGTTCGTCCAGGGGGGGAGCTCGGTCGGCGGATACGCGCCGATGTGCTGGACCCGCCGAACGTATTCCTTGCGCTGGCGCTTCGATGAGAAGGTGCAAGCACCCCCGCCGGTGATCGTGTGGACGACGCGACGAGGTCCATGGCCGCCGGGTGGAGAGCCTCGCCGAGGGGGTGGTGGTGGGAGCTCGAGTGGGGCGTCGCCCCGTGGTTCTTGATTGCGCCGCTCGCCCTCCGCCCGGGGAGGGGGGCGTCGGCCCGCGCGCGGGCGACGACCTCGCATTCCTCTGTGGAGTGTGAGCAGAGCTTATGGAGCTCGCAGTACTTTCGCCGGGGTCTTGGGCGAGGTGCCCCTCGCGGGCGAGGTGCTGGGTCTCCTCGGCCTGGCCCTGGTCGGGTATAGGGCTCCCTTCTGTGGTGGCGTGGAGGCGCGCGAGGTGGGGAGCGGGCGGTCTGACGCCTTTGACTTTCTTGCGGTCGCCCTTCATCTGATACGTGATGTATCTCGTGGCGCCTCGGCCGGCGCCGCTCGGCCTCAGTCTTCTCGTTCCCCAGGTACGCCTGCGTCGCCCTGGCTTCTTCCCTTCGTAGAATCTGCCCTTCCTCGACTCGGGCGTACACCTCCATAATATCGTACAGCTGCTCGACGCGAGAAGGGCGCTTCCTTTTGAGCTTGTCGGCCAAGGCCTCGTTGTTGATGCCTCGCCTTGCTGCCTCGCAGATCGTCTGCTCCGCGACCCCCTTCACCTGGCATTGGACCTCGAAGAAGCGACGTTGGAACGCGCGGATGGTCTCGCCGGGTCGCTGCCGGAGGTTGCTGAGGTCCGTCGAGGTCATCTCCTTGTTCCGGCACCCCTGGAAGTGCCCGTGCAGCTTGTCCCGGAGCTGTTCCCACGAGTAGATCGTGCGAGGCTCCAGGCCGAGGTACCATGCCTGGGCGATGCCGGTGAGGGCGAGCAGCAGGCTCTTCGCCATGATGGCCTCGCCACCGCCCGAGGCCATCACGGCGGCCTCGTACACCCTTGTGTATAGGACCGGATCCGTCGTCCCTGCGTACTTCGGGAGGTCGGCGGGACAAAATTTTGGCGGGAACGGGGACCGCCATGAGCCCTGGGCTCAGCGGGCTCGCCAGGCTCGTGAGGTCGACGACCTCACCGCGCCCCGCCCGATCTTGCTCCTCGTGCGCCCTGCCTGGGCGCTGGGCACTCGCGCCCGGGCCCGCACTGCCGCCGTGTGTTCCGTCCGGGGCGACTTGCTGGTTTAGCAGCACGGTCGCCCTGAGGCGAGCTGCCTCGCGGTCCGCCTCGCCCATAAGCGCGGCCGCCCGGGCCCGAGCGGCGTCCAGGTCCTTGAGGAGAGACTCGGCCGCGGAGGACGGGGCGAGGACTTCTGCCCGGGCGGCGGCGCGGTCGGCGGCCAACTGATGACGCAAGTCTTCCGCGGCGGATGCCTCCGGAGGTGGCGGGGGGGTCGCTAGAGCGCGCGTGGCTTCGAGTTGGGCTCGATAGAGGTCGGCCATCTGCTGGGACTGCGAGTTCGCCCTTTGGGCTTCTAGCTCCGCCGCCTGGAGGCGCGCCTGCAACGCCACCGAGTTCCTTGCCGCCTCGTCGGCCTGCCGGCGCAAGTCGTCCACTGCGTCCGCCAGGGTACGTCCGCTCGAGGGCCCCGCCGGGGGTGGCACTCGCGTCGCGGGGGACGGGACAGCCGCCCGCGACGCTCCGTCTGCAGCGGCGCCGGAGGTGAGCTCGCCCGCACCATCGGGACCTTCCGGGGCGGCTCTTGCTGCTTCCACGTTCGTCTCGCCCTCGGCCGCGAGGGGAGGGAGCTGGACCCCGCGCCTGCCGCTCGCCGCCGCCTTCCGCCTTGTCGTGGTCGCGCCCTTCTTCGGTCGAGGCGGCATGATGGAGACCCGCTTCAGGGAGTACTTCGCCCCTTCGTCCCCACGGACGGCGCCAACTGTTGACGAGATGGCTCTCGGTCAGCAGGTGTAGGCACCCCGGGTCGGAGACCAAGGTGCTGGGGGAGACTCGGGGAACGAAGCCAAGCGTCCGCGGGACTTTTTCCAACTACCGCAAAAGTATCGAAGAATGTGTGTTAGAAGTTTGTATTCATCTTTTTTCATACAGGGTGCCAACTTGCCCTTATATAGGCAAAACCGGCTTACAAGTGTAAATACATCGCTACCCCTCTAAAGGTTACAATCTTTCCCTAGCTCGTGTCACCGTATATTTGGCCGAACTCGTGCTTTCCACCTCGCCGCTACCTACTACATGCGCCGGTATATCCGTAGATTCCCTTCACCGGTACGGCTCGCCTCCGCCCTTGTCGTCCTTTACCCCCGGCGGCGTCGTCCGTACCCGGTGGTCTCGCCTCGCCTTCCTCCTCGCTCCGGCCGAGTCGCCCTCTTACCTCGTCCACGGGGGGCCGACTTGCTTCTCGCCTCGGCGGTTAAGTCGTCCGACCGAGATGGCCCCCCGTTGGCTCGAACTCACCTAAAACCTCTGCATAACACCTTACGTCAATCGTGACACGAATAGAGAATAGGGGGTACCTCGTCCTGGTGCCTCGTCCGGACTTCCCCAACAATATTATAAAAAAGGTAATTACTTATGAGAGTAGTACTTATACAAAAAAATGATTTAAATGTAATATTACTATTTTACTTATACGCTTAATCCTTGTGCGCAATTTCTAAAACAGAGAGTATATTATAAAAACGTGCATCGTGTGCGGTTGCTAGTGGTAGCTAATGGAGTCGTTCGGAGACTGGCCATACCGGAAACGTCGTGCGCGATACAGATACGTACGTACGGTACGACAGCTGGACGTCTGCACGTACGGTGAAATTAATGGGCGTCAGGCACCTCGTATCGGGAAAAGAGCTGGGCATGCATGATCAGATCGGTTCAAACAGCGTGGCCGGACCATGCACGTACGGGGAAATAGTTGCTTCCAGCGCTTTTGCAGAGCAGTCGTGCTGCATTGGCACTTCGGCAGCGAGGACGTGCCGCGCGGCGCCATACGTAGGCGGCCGGGCAGATCGACGTCTTCGGCCGGTATTGGGCGCGGTACCTCGATCGGCACGGCGGGGGCAACCAACCACCGATTCAGCGCCGCACAGCTGTGGCGGCCAGCACCGCAGCCTCAGGCGTCAGCCAACCACGCGCGCGCGGCAGCGCGTGCGGGTGCAGCGCAGGTCGAGGTGATCGGCGCGCGCATGCAGCTGCAGCCTGCAGGGGGATCGACCAGCACATCTGGCACTGGTAGCAGCGGCCCGGACACATGTGGTACTACGTACGTACGTGGCCCATCGATCGCACGGACATATATATGGTACGGTTGTGCGCGCCGCGAAGTACCGAGAAGTGGGAAAATTAAACTCGGCGTCGAAGAGCAAATACTCCCTTCGTCTAATAAATGTAAGACACGTAAATATCTTAAAATTTATAATTAAATCTATAATATATTAATTATATGATATAAAAGTAATATAATTAAAACGTACTTTTAAAAATAAATACAATGATGCCATATTTATATTACATAACCAAAATATTAATTATAAATCTTGAGATGTGTAGATATTTTATATTTTTAGATAAAGAGAGTATAATTATATACTTGGGGTGCTCATGGACGACGAAAGCTTAAGAGCAGATAACCTCGAGATTTCGGTATGCTACACGATCCCGGCCGTCTGTTAATTATGCCGCCAGATCTTAAGAGTTCCTGTTGTTTCGGTTCAAACAGCTCCTGGAAACGACAGTCGATAGATATTCCAGATTCCTACTTAACTATCCAATAAGGCAATGACTTTGGTTTCTCAAGCTGGTTAGATCCATCCGGCAAATGGTAGCATATGTAAACAAAAATGGTTCAGCACACGGCGAGGAGAGGGCCTCTTTCCTTTCCATATCATTTGGCCGGAGCAGCCACTGACCCTATGTGAAACGTGCAGAAAAGAAGCAAAACTTTCCGAACGGATATCAGAACAAACGACTGCACGTTCTTGGCGAGGACAAACCACCAACTTATTAAAGATTAACAATCCAAAAATGATATGACCAAGATGGTCAAATATGGCAAATTCGGCCTATCCCTTCCTGAAATAAGCCATATCAATACGACCAAATGGGCATCAATGCAAAAAGCAACAAAGAGAAGGAAAACGCAACATTACAGAAATCTGGGCAGAGAACAGACAGAACTCCTTTGTTCGCATATGCAGGTCACTACTATAGATTCTCACGTTACTAATTGCCTCCTTGCGCCAACACAAGTGGATGTGTCCAATACATTTACGTCCTCACCTTTCAGCGCACTCCCATGGACCTTTCATCCGATGGTTTATGACCGAGGAAAATTTCTTTATGTTGCTGAATAACACTCTAATTCCTCATTTACCACTGAAGAACAATATATTACTTCTACGTCACTACTTTCTGAATTAAATTTCTTATATGTTATCACAGTGTAATCTCCGCGACAACCCAGACCCTTACGTGCCTAAATAGACCATTTTGTCTTTAATTTCACAAGTAGGGCGGTGAATTGAATTGAACTCGTATAGATATTAAATAAGTCTCAAAAAAGTCCAGGAGAATTTACACAGATATGTTGAGACATTTTGAATCTAAATTAAATATTTTTAGATCTTGAAACCTTTTAAATTTCTGTAAAGTTCATTGTAGATGAACTTTCAAATTTGAATCTAATTCTTGATATTAACGTACCTAATATTTTTTTGCTTATCTCTCTCTACTTGCACGCATTCATTCTTTGCCTCTAGTAATTCAAATATAATCAAGAATTTGAACCTATCTCAAAATTCGATTCTTCAGATAGGTTCAAATAAAAAATAAAATTTAAATTACATTATTTGTTCTCTACTTTTAGAAATTAAAAAATGTTACAAAAAATTGAAAAGTTTTTAAGATATGAAAATATTCATTTTTTTCATAATTTTTTTATGGTTTTTCTGAATTTTTTGGATTCATTGCCCTACATTTGAAATCAGGGGCACAAATGGTCTATTTGTGCACTTACCGGTTGGGATGCAACGGAGGTTTCACGGTGATGGCATATAAGAATTGGATTACCAAAGTAGTGACACGGAAGCAATATGTTGTTTTTCAGTGAAATATAAGGAATTAGGGTGTTATTAAGTGGTAAGAAGGAAATTCCATCCACAACACCATGTGAAATTATGACACGGATATATCATGCTAGCTTTGACAGTGGAACGCCAATAGTAAACAAAAAGTTTGAAAATCGGCGGGGGCTTCGGGCTCCGATGGCGTCGGCTTCATAGCGACGGGGCACCAGCGACGGAAGGCGACGAGCTTGGCGTTGTTGACGGCCGGGAGGGGGGATGGTGGAACACACGGGAGAGAGAAGGAGGCCGAGGGGGAGAAAAGGACGGGGGGGGGGCTCTGTCCGGGGGCAGAAGAAATAGTGGGGCAGCGGGCTTACAGCAGGCTCGGTGGCGAGCTGGTGGCGGTGGCGGGGATGGATGAGGACGGGTGGGGAGGGAGATAGGGTTAGGGGGTGGCGGGGCAGGCCGAGAGAGGGAATGGGTCGGGGGCGGGGTGGGACAAGGCGGCGGGGAAGGTTGCTGGGCCATCTCAGCCTAGCCGAGGGGAGGAGGGGTGGGAGGCCGAGCGGGCCAGGCGGGAGCGAAAATGGGCCTTGGGGGAGGAAAGAGAGAGAGAAGGCCCAGGCGGTGAGAGAGGGAAAGAGAGATGGGCCGAGAAGGGGCCCATCAGGGAAGGGGTTTAGGGTTTTAGGTTTTCTTTTCCTTTTATTCTTTTTTTCTATTTTCTTATTTTAATTCCTTTTTCCTCCAAAATAATTCAAGTTGCACTTTTGATTCCTCCAAAAAATTTCTACACACTTCTAAAATGGATTGCATCACATGAAATAATTCCAAAATGTTTAGGTCAAAGTTAAAAATTAACTTTAAACCCTTATGAAGAATTTGGGGTTATTTGAGCATTTCAAAAAATTTAAAATTATACTCAAATTTGACTCATGAATTCCATGCCATGATGCACAAATAACAAGGTATTAAACTTAGGGATGTTACAATCACTGCCACCGCTGGTGCGGCGGCGCGCCACAGAATTCGATGGAGTCGGCACCGCCGCCGTTTCCTCGGCGTCCTCGTCCCCGTCCGTCGTCTCCGCGCTTAGGGAGGTCGAAGACGGCGGCCGCGGGGCGGGGGGCGGTGAGGCCGAATCCGTCCACGACGGCGCTTGGGGTGGCCAGAACCGTCGGCGGCAGGGCGTGGCTCTCGGAGTGGCCGGGGATGGAGGCGAGGCAGAGGTGGCGACGTGGCTGGCGGCAGCGCCCTCCTTTGCTGCCGTCGCGTGGCTGGAGGGATCCGGTGGAGGCTGGGATCGGCGGGACCGGATCCGTTGTTGGCGGCGGTGATGGAGCTTCGAGCTCGGCGGCAAGATGTTAGAAGAGAGAGATGGGGATGGGGAATGATTGAAGAGAGAGAGCTGGACTACACATATGCAATTTGATCACAGTTCAGGAACTAAAACATAAAATATGTTATCACATTGTGTTGCACAAATCTCAAAGCAAACGAACGGTAGGGATAAGATCTGGACATATGTACTGGAAAAACCGCACTCAAACTTCACTGCCTCTCTTGTCATCTCCTCTTTATAGCATAAACAAGCAGAAATAATTGAGCCACGTGTTGCACTTTAAACCAATGCATAAACAATGTCCCATGAGTCCATGACACCCTCCAAGGACCCTGGCTATATATATAGGTGCCGGACGTCTCAATTCT
This sequence comes from Stipa capillata, assembly GCA_019208055.1. Taxonomy (NCBI): domain Eukaryota; kingdom Viridiplantae; phylum Streptophyta; class Magnoliopsida; order Poales; family Poaceae; genus Stipa; species Stipa capillata. The sequence goes on from JAGXJF010003027.1 coordinate 88,810, forward strand.
CAAGCACCCAACCACGCAGCCTGCGCATGAACATCTCCCACGTCCACACACACAGAGTGCCATTACCCGATGGCCGGAGTTCATAAGCTCGGCGAGCTCTTGCACCACCTGCGCCGGTGCTCATCGTCCGCGCTCGAGAGGACAATGTCACTCCTGTGCTCGCTGTCCAGGTCCTATGAGCATCACCAGGTCACAGAGCGCGTGGCGCGGTCGCGGCGCGCGCTCCGGTGCGGAGCCGGGCAGGCGTGGCAGCGCGTCAGCTCACTGCTCCTCCACGTCATCTACTTCCTCGCCATCTCCTGCGCCGGGTACCTCCTCCTCGCGGAGCTCAAGGCGCGGGCGCCTGACGGCGGGAGGCCCCGCGGCATCGATCTGTTCTTCACCGCCGTGTCGGCCGCGACGGTGTCGAGCATGTCCACCGTCGAGATGGAGGTGTTCTCCAACGGCCAGCTCCTGGTCCTGACCGTTCTCATGTTTGTCGTCGGCGAGGTGTTCATATCGCTCGTTGGCCTCGCATCCAAGTGGTCCAAGCTGAGGAGACAAGCTATGCACAGATCCCGGCGCGTCGAGATCCACGACGAGGTCGAGCTCGAGACGCCGCCGGTCGCCGACGCTGCCGACGTGGACAGCAACTCCACGTCGATCACCAGCGAGATGAGCAGCCCGATGGACTCGAAGAGGCTGCAGCACAATGCGGTGCGGTCGCTGTTCTTCATCGTGCTCGCCATCCTCCTGGCGGTGCACGTCCTCGGCGCCGTCGCCGTCGCGGCGTACGTCTTCGCGTCACCGGGAGCGAGGCTGACGCTGCGGGGCAAGGGCCTGGATGTGTGGACCTTCGCGGTGTTCACGACGGTGTCGACGTTCTCGAGCTGCGGGTACATGCCGACGAACGAGAACATGGTCGTGTTCAAGAGGGACACCGGACTGCAGCTGCTGCTCGTGCCGCAGGCGCTGGCGGGGAACACGCTGTTTCCACCGTTGCTGGCCGCGTGCGTGAGCGCCGCGGTCGCGGCGTCGACGACGACACGGCGGGCGGAACTCGCGGAGGTGGCGAGGGATGGCCGGAAGCTGACGGGGTACTATCACCTGCTCCCGGCGCGGCGGTGCTGGATGCTGGCCGCGACGGTGGCCGGGTTCCTCGCCGTGCAGGCGGCGCTGGTGTGCGCCATGGAGTGGGGCGGCGCGCTGCAGGGGATGGGCACGTGGGAGAAGGCCGTCAACGCGCTGTTCCTCGCGGTGAATTCCCGGCACACCGGCGAGTCCACCGTCGACCTTGCCACCCTCGCGCCGGCCATCCTCGTGCTCTTCGTGATCATGATGTGAGTCATCTTAACTCTTTCTCACTCTGGCTGTCAAATCACGATGCTTACGAGAATGCAATGCTGCACATGCCTAAAGCTTGTTTCGCTTCATAATTCCAAGTTTCCTTCGTTGCGCAATATATTCTAGAAGCTACTAGGATTCTATTTTCTCCATTGCGTGTAGAGACAGTAGAGTATATAATAGTCCATGAGTTTATCTTTTGCTGTTATTCCAAGTTCTTCAAGTGCTATATATTGTAGCTTGATCATTGCTGAATAGTACTCCGTACCAAGTACTAGATGCCGAAGTACGATGTACATTGACTATTGCACTTTTCGAAAACCCGTACATGGACTATTATTATTGTAGACCTTTTTAAAGTACTTCAGGTGTCCCTTTTATCCAAGAAGCCTTCTATCTGGCTCTTTATTGGCAACGATCATCCATGGGCTTGTCTGAATTATGAAGCTCTCCTATGGGGCAACTGCAAAATGCTCTTGAATAATTGAACAGAATAGAGGTGCTCTTTAAAACGGACGGGGCAGGGACCACGCTACGGCAGAAAGTATTAAACTCGTGAATCATTGCATGTTTTTTATTGCCATCCACAAGTCGATAGGATCCCATCTTAGTGGGTAGAAGCATGTGATGGAGAATTCCTAGTTTTTCAACCTCCAAACATCTTCACGTACTCGTGCCCCAAACCATGTATGAATCCAAGGGTCCGAGTTGACGGCGGCTTGACCCCTCTCCCAATTAAAAGAGACGAAAAAAAGAAGAAAAAGAAGTAATATCCAATTAATAACAAATCAAATTCCCAAGCACCTAATCTTGGACCAGATATAATAAGTAATCACAGCCCACTAGCTTCATAGAACCACAAAGCTGCATTTCATGTCAACCTCCAAGAGCACCACGAGTCTAGAATCAAAATGATGGTCGATACTCCCAAGTCTCCGTTCAAAACAAGGCACCAATGCACAGAAATGTAATTCCATCGGGGTCCCCTACTATCTTCACTTTCTAGCCTGCATCAAGATTCGTGTTCTTATTTTATAAATACACCTCAAAATCCACCCATACTGGATCATCCAGATCCCTCGTATTTTGCAAAACACACCCCAACTCTACATTCTTCAATCAATGGTTTTTATTTAAATCATCGATACTCTTTCTCTTTCCTCTCTCTTGAACATGACAATATTCCAAAAATATTATGCATATGACAAACAAAAATGCATGAACATGACAAAATATTATACATATTTCTTCACAATCACACAAAAATCCATGCATACTTTTTCAATATTTTATTGTCAAATATATCTTTTATGCATTATTTCTTCACCATTTTGGATCATGAATTGTAATTTCATGGATATTTTTTCACATTTGGGACTACTATTTCATGCATGTTTTTTCATGGCCAAACAAAAATGCATGAACATGACCAAAAATAATATGCTTATTTTTGTTTTCACATTTCTGATTACTAACCAAAAAAATTATTCATAATTTTTCATGACTAAACAAAAATGCATGAAAATAACAAAAATTTACATGCATATTTCTGGAACGTGAACCATGGGAAAAACTGCAAGAAATTTGATGAACCAAAAAATTTCACCATCATTTCTCACGAATTCAGCTCGAATTCCCTCACTCTCTCTCTCTCTCTCTCTCTCTCTAATGAACATAAATCAAACAAAAATCTAAAAACACAAGCATATTTTTCACCATTTCAGATCACTAACTAAAAATCACAAGCATATTTCTTCACATGTAGTATCACCAACTAGGTAGCATGGAACATTAATGATCTGAAGAATGGATCTGAAGCTAGCATAAAACATGAAAAAGAAAAATTTCAGGTCAAGATTAACATGGAAAAATTATGGATAAAAAAGTTCAATAAATCAACCATCCTCATCCCATTCTGGATTAGGAACATGAATAAAAGAAATTCAAAACAACCATCCCCGTCCCTATTCGCATCAAGAACACAAAGGAAAAAAAAATCGGGCGCCATCAGTTGGGGAGAGGAGGTTGCGAGCCACTGCCGGTCGCCACAATCTCCCTTCTCACTGACGATGTGGATCCAGTGCTGGTTCGGAGAATGGAGGCGGTGTCGGTCAGACTGTGGCCTGCCTTCCCACCACCGGCAGCCGCAACCTCCCTTCCCACTGACGACGTGGATCCGGCACCGGTCAGGAAGGATAGAGATGGAGGCAGCACTGGTCGGGGAGACTGCAGATGGAGGCGGCTCCAGTCGTGGAGGATGGAGACGGCGGTGGAGAGAGTGAATAAACATGAAATGGAAGGATATAAATGTAAAATGCCTTGTCAAAGTGCTCTACATGAATCTTAGCAAACTTGGACTATAAAGATAGTAAGAGGACATTAATAGATTTTGTAGTCCCTTTAATTGACATAGATACAAATACTCTACTAAGATGATGCACAAGAAAAGGTCAGGATAGCTCAGTTGGTTCCTATATCAATGGGAAATGCCCTACCTTTGAGTGCGGTTTGAACTATTGATTTACATAATTGGAAGTAACCAATTAGGTTTATGATGAAACCTAGAAATCGATCACTGATCCAATTTGACTACCTCTACGGGGTAGATCTCAACAGAAAACTGTTGAGTAACGGCAACAATTGATTAAGTTCAGTAGTTCCTCATAGAAAATTATTGACTCTAGAGATATCACGCCGATGCATCACATGCTACGGTTCCCTACCTGAGAATGTGCTCTTCGCGTCCACAGCAAATCCTGGCGGTTAGAAGCCTACCTTTTGTGAGTGACGACCTTACCTTCGCATGTCATTCGTGTCACAAAAGAGAGATGCGTTTGCAAGAATCTGATGCAGACCGGCGTCTATTCGAGCAGCTTATTCCAACATGGCATCTATAGAGTGAGATAATCTCTGGTTTTGCAAATGGAATGTAAGGCTAATAACTTGCCTTGCACACAGACCAGAAAAATCCACAGGGGGAATGACTCGGTGCACACGCTGGAACTTTCACATATAAATCAATAACACTTGCATGCAATCAGATTTGAGGTGTGCTCTTGCTAGCGCCTGTCACTACAGCCACTAGTTCATAACCCATTCTCATATTGTTCTCTGAAGTCCATTCGTATCAGTGGTCCATCAGACATTGAGGCCATAAGCTGCGAATCAGAATTTCTGCCACTGTTTCCATCTTGTCGAGTCATTTGCTGAGAATAGACCAGTCACCAGAATGTTCTTACACGTCATCTGAAAGATGCTATTTTCGACAAGCAGAGTTGCAACTCCATTTCTGAAGTGTGCACTACCTTTAACTTTCATAGAACATATCCATAAATGGATGAGTTTCTCATTATCTTTAGTACACAGTTGCCTGCACGTACCTGCATATTCAATGTAAGCAATGAGTTGCTGGAACTTCAAGTAGAAAACTAGAAATGCTACATATAAAGTGCACGGGTGCAGTCCTCGTAGACTTGTAGTCTTGGTTGTCTCACGTTCTGTTTCTTCTTGCTTCTAGGTATCTACCTCCGTACACGACATGGTTTCCATTTGAAGAGCATTCCAGGACAAAGGATAGTCCTGTGGAGAGCCAGGGAATCAGATTGTTGAAGAGCACAGTTTCACAACTATCCTACCTGTCTATCTTTGTCATTGCCATCTGCATCACGGAGAGGAGAAAGCTCAAAGAAGACCCTCTCAACTTTAACGTGCTCAGCATCGTCGTCGAAGTCGTCAGGCAAGTCAATCTAAGCGATCCAAAACCTGAAAAGAGAAAAGGAACATTTATCGTGCATACCATACAAAACTAACAGTACATATGATGAGAACGGCAAGGTGCAAAGTAATATTTTGTTAGCTGATTACACTTTCTGTAGTGAATGTTTATAGATTGTCTGCGTAAATGCACACGCTTGACAAGAATACATACCAAAACCTGTAGTTTCTTTCATATCTATTGGTTCCCTTCCGGGAATCTGACATACTTTACGCACGTTTTGCAGTGCTTATGGAAATGTGGGGTTCTCCATGGGCTACAGTTGCAGTAGACAGATCAACCCGGACCAGCTGTGCACCGACAGATGGACCGGCTTTGTCGGAAGGTGGAGCGATTCTGGCAAACTCATCCTCATTATTGTGATGTTCTTCGGGAGGCTGAAGAAGTTCAGCATGAAAGGAGGCAAAGCCTGGAAGCTTAGTTAGATGCAACACCTGGTGACCCTGGAGTCTGATGAAGAATCCATTTGAGCTCCCAAACAAAAGGGTGTTTTCCTCTTCTTTTCTCGTCCCTTGCCCTTCTGTATTCATTTTGATGTAGAAGGGAACCTTCTATGTACCTTTCATCCTTGCACATCACCTGCAAGTGCTTCCAGTTTCAGATTAGGTGAATGAAAGTTTATCATGAAAAATCAAAGACATGCCAGTTAGCCTGATTCGCTTCACATGCAGAGATGGCTCTTTAGTCATTTCTTACAACTACCTGCTGCTAAAAAGCTGGCTGCTATTGCAATTAATATCCACATATGGACGTAAATACATATGTTATTGACTACAGAGAGGTTCCAATCAAGCGGTGGTCAGTTCATATTGTATATGACCACTAGGATTGCTTTTATGGAAAAACACTATATTGCTACCTAATCGCAACTTCACTAGTCACTACACTTTTGTAACATCCTCAATTTTACGGGCTTGAAATTTTTTTTTAAAGAGAGAAGGATGTGCAACTATGTATTATATGTTAAAAATATTTTATTGGATTTTTATCTCAAATTAATTCAGGTTTTTGAATTAATTTGAGAGCAAAAAGTGTGTTTTTGATTTTTAATTTAATCATCATTTGAAAAATTGCTCCGAAAATATTTTTGTTGGATTTCCCATGTCTAAATTGATTTACTAAAATTTTCTCATAATTTTTGGAACCCACTTAAATTAGTTTTGAATTACCTTATTTTTCTCTATTGATTTAATCCGAAAATAAATAAAAAGGTGTGGGCCCCAGCATGCATGCATGCATGCATGCAGCCAGGCAGCCGTGACGCATATGGGATTAGGCGCCGGTGCATATACCTTTTTTTTTCTTTTCTTTTAATCTTGGTGATTATCTTTTGATCTTAGTGATTATCTTTTAATCTTTATACTTATCTCCTTTTTCTTAAATTGCAAATTCCTGCATTATCTCTTCTCCCTTCTCCTCTATATAAACCCCACTCCCCCTACGGTTTCCTTTGCCTTTCCCTCCCCAAAATCTCTTCTCCACCACTTCATCTTCCCCAACTCCGACGGAACTCCGGCAAGCAATTCCGGCCACACCGTCGCACCCCTTGTAATGACCCATTCTTGTAAGCATGTATGTTAGAACTTCTAAAGCCTAAAGGAAATAGAGCCGAAGTTTTTGCATCTCATGCCATCTCGTAGGTCATACGAAAGTCGCATGAGCCAAAAAAATCTTGCATACCTTATACGCATGACCTAAAAACCGACCCCTTTGGTTAACAAGCATGGAAATGGAACCTCAGCTGTTTCATAAGCAATAGGGTTATTCTCCATCATATTATTTCATCATGATAGGAACATTCTTATGTTTCAACTCTTTTGAAGCTATTTTGATATTTTAAATAGATGGATATCTGATGAAAACCAAATATGAACAGAATAGGGTTCTGTTCAATTGGAGTACTTATACTCACCCCAGATGTTACCAAAGTTTACATTTGTAAATTAAATTAAATATCTTCCTGAGCTCCTAATAAAATTCTAAAGGTTTTAGGCAACATTTCTTGAATACCTATATTTCTAAACTTTACTGAAACAATAGATGCAGTTTAACCAAAACAAGTGATGCTTTCCCTTTTAGTTCAATTGTGCAAATACCCCAGTGGTACAGCCTGCATAACCCTTCTATTATACAAATTGAAACATTGAATTTGAATCAAATTTCAAACCAGAATTGAATTAGTAGTTAGAAGCCAGGAAAGAAAACAAAAAGAAAAGGAAAAATCTTCTCTCCTTAGCAGGCCAACCGAAGCAGCCCACTCTTCCTCCCCTGGGCTAAGCCCACTTCTCTCCCCGCAGTCGCCCAGCACAGCACCCCGCGCTCTCCTCTGTGGCTCGCTGACGAGCCGGTCCCACGCGCAGACCTCCCTCGCCACGCGCCGATGCTCCCCTGACCACCGCACTACCGGCGCCGAGCACTCCTCTAAACCACCGGCGGCCTCCCTCGGTTCCTCCTCCTCTTCTTCTCTCGATCTCTTCGCCAACAGCGCTCCCGCACCCCTCCACACCTCCTCGACCTCTCCGCGGTGCTCGCCGAGCTCTACCTGCGCCGGAAACCACACGCCATCAGGAGCTCCGGCGGCTCGCCGCGGTCGGCATCTCCGGCAGTCTCGTGTCCGACGAGCCCGCCTTCCTCTTCTAGCGCGCGCATGAGCTTCCTCATCCTTCCAGAGACTCATCCCCGTGCTATTCTTGTGCAGAATCATCGCGGAGCTACCTCCCGTCCTCTTCTTCTCCGGCACCGACCGCCTCGCCGCCGACGCACCTGCTCCGCCCCTCTCTACCGCGACCTAGCACGAAAGCGGATCTCCGGTGAGCTCCCGCTCCTCCCAGCCCCATTTGCTTCTCGGTTGCGATGCTAGGAGCGCCCCGCCGCTAGAGCCCGTAGCCTCCCGCCGCCGACGAGCTCGCCGTCGTTACCCCGGTGACCCTCTGTCTTAGCCGGGCTCAAAGATGAAACCACGACTGCTCCCGCTCCGTAACCCCTCAACCATCCCTTCGGATTACCCCTTGTGCCGCCCGATTTAGTTGGCACCGCCGCTTGCCGCCGCTAGAACCTCCGGCGACCAAAACCGAGTAGAGCCCGTCGGTTAAAGAGGAAATAGAAAGGAAATAAAAAGAGAAAAAGAATAGGAGATGGGCCTGGGTTTGCTGGACCCATGCGCCAGGGAGTGAGGGTAAGGAAGAGTTGGGTGAGAAAAGAAGTAAGCTAATTTCGAAATTCTGAGATTTTATAGAATGAGCAGAAAATGGTTTAAACTTTAGAAATTCATAACTTTTGCAAACTAACTCCAAATTGAGTGATTTTTGTTTTTTTAGTTTTCTCTTGACATGTAGAATATCATGGTGCACCAATTAATTATGTTACATTGCTGCATATACCTGGAAATGCCTAAAATGCCCCTAGGGCTATAAAAACTATAAAGACTTATAGTAAAATTTCAATAAACGTTCAGTGCATATGGTTCTCCCCTAATTCCTTAGAATGTAAGGCACTCCTCTCTGGAACCTCGACATGCTTCATTACCATGTTGCTTTTCATCCCCAAAAGTATTAACCCCTTTTGTCGTCATTAAACCCTAATCGAAAGAACCTCAAATGTTTGACTTGTTATGCACATGATATCAATGGCATGTTTAATCCTTAGGATCATCCTCTACATATTAGGATGCATATCATGCATATTAGATCTTATACTTTCTGGTTTTAATCGAAGTTCTTTCTATTGCTTTGCTTCGGTGTTTCGGGGATTGGTTTTGAGTAGAACCAAGCGGGGAGGAATATCCAGAGGGTGAATATTACTGTGATCCCGAACAATACCAACAAGGCAAGTTCACAAATGCTCGTTAAGATTCCCTTAATTCATATCATGTCTTGCTATTGGTTGAGATGAAATACTGTGTTGTATGTGACTTCTTGAATTATGTTGTGATGGCGATATCACTAGCATGATTAGGGTTTGGTTCTAAGATCAGCATGGATCTTTTAATCGGACTAATAAATTATGGAACCTTAATGGTGAGCTGTGAGAGCCGAGGTTCTGTCACCTACTGATGGATCGAGGAAGAGGGTGACTTAAGCACCATAGCTATTCCTTCGATGCCGGTGTCATAGGGCTTAACCTTTCACCCACGTAGGGAGGCTTTGCAAGTCGACCGGATAGTAGGGGTCGGCCAACCTCGGACTAACGGCCTCTCGGAAGTGCTCCCTTTGGTCAAACTTTGTGGTTTGCTCAGAACATTTGATATAGTCTTTGTGGGCTATCCTTAAATCATCAAGCTTGGTTGTCTTGTGATAATTGTGTGGAATTGTATGGTTGTTTCCCATGCTATTTCAAATCTGAAATGGATGTGTCCATGTGATATGTGCAGGTAAAAGTGGTCATGTTGTAGCATATTGATATGGGTAGTATCAAGTATGAACATGCCATGTTTAATTTGATGATTATATGCAATATGAGTACTTTATCTTTATCAATAGCCTGCTGAAATTGGATTGGGATAAGTATATAAATGTGACTTGCAAGTACGAAAGTACTTACGGAATTCAATTCCGAACTTGTTGTAGGAGACCCCAGTATCGGTGAGTTCTACAACGAGGGAAATGATGTTTCGGATGCTTAGTCTAGTGTTATCCTTTCCGGTCATGATAACGTGGGTTATGATGATTTTTATGGAGGTGGCATGGCTGCCATCTCAGGGTTTATATTTTGAGTTACTTGCTGTTTTTAAAACTTCGAAGTACTGTACCCAGCCTTCGAGTTGGAAGTTATGTGTCTTAGAACCCCTCTCGGGTAAGTAAACACTTAAGTATCTTGTAATCCCTTCCCAATAGGGTTTGAACTGTGATATCAAGTTGTTATCTGTGATCATTCCATATACCGTGCGTGTATGTTTGAAGTATATGGAATCGATCGCAAAGAAGTGATGCCTCCTCTTAGTGCTCACTCCGGAAAGTGTTCGGTTGAGTGACCCGCTGGCTGAGATGCGGTGCCGGCCAGACAGGGTGTGGACTATCGTACCGGGCTCTTGAGCGACCCACTAGTCCCCGGACTAGGCTAGGGTGTGGGTATGATGGTCGGGCTCCTCCGAAACTACTTTGCTTAGTGACTCAAGAGAAGCGTCAACTCTTTGCCGGGCTGGGGAATTGTATGTGGTTCTGGGAAGTTTAGTCGTTTCTGGTCGGCTTAACCCACGGTGATGGATACATACGACGTATTGTGCGTATGGTATGTGGGTTCGGTGTCGGGTTGCCCAACGGTGATGGATACATACGACGTATGTGCGTATGGTATGTTGGGTAACTTCTCGGTCTTTGACGACTAGCCCTTTCCCCTAATCATATGGAATTCCCGGGTCCGTGACACCCCTACACCGGGGATTCGTGTTGGAGCTTCCCCACGCCGTCGCGCATCCACTACCGCAAGAATTCGGGAGCTTCTTCCACTACACCGACCATACCGCGAGCTTCTTCCTCAACTCCGAGGATCTCCTTCTGTCCTCCGTTTCTTCACCCTCGGTAATCCCCTCTCAAATTCCTCTCCGAGATAGACTCCCCACAACCCGAGCAACACTTCCCCTCAACCAATTTTACCCATCTCCATGGATCCAACCCTAGATTGAGTTGCCTTTCCTAAACCCTAGATTTTACTCTCTGTTACTCTAGTGTGAACAGTACGTGAGTGAACAGTACCCCCACTACACTAAACCCTAATCCTCTCCACTGCCAAATTTTGTCCACATCCAATCTTTGTCCGATCTTAGATCTCAGTAGTAAAATGGAACCCTTAGGACCCCACGAACCCAACGATGTAATCGGATTTTTAATCCGACCGTCGGATTTTGAAATATATTTAATTTAGTATGAAATTTGAGCAAATTTTGTGATATCTTTGTACTAGAAAGTTATTTTGAAGTGAATCTTTTTTTGTAGATCATTAGTATGATAGGGAGTGTTTCTGGAAATTTTCATGATTTTTGGATTAATGTAGAATTTCCTAGAATTAAAATAAGCTTTAAATCAATTATTAAAAATGGTAATAATCTCTGTTATTTTTGTTCAATTTTAGTTTAGGATCAGAGAACCCTAAAGAAAATTTACCATGTCAACCAAAGTATTTTCCCTTTAATGGTTAATGCTATAGAAATCAAGTTGTGTTCTAGATTCATTTTAAATTGTTATTTAAATGCTGTTTCTAGTACTAAGTCCATTATAAATCTGTTTTAACCTCTAAAAATGCATGTCCAGTACCCAATAATTCATATTATATTATTTTCATGTTGAAAAGTCATAAGAACCATTTCTGATAATTTATTAATGTTTTTCCATGCTTTTAATGTAATTTCCATGCTTAGAAAAATGATTTTAATTGCTTAAGTTATATTTCCAGAACGCATGTAAACATGAAATGTTTCTGGAATCAGTATAATAACATGTTGATTCAATTTCATGATTTATTGATGTTAATTAGTATTTTCTACTTATTTGTTACACTAGAAATGCTAGAAAATGCTTTAATTAATTAATGTTCAGATTAAAAATTATTATTAAATAATTTTTGGTACTGTTCCAGTACTGTTAACATGTTCCAAGATGTTTCATGCTTAGTTAGCTCATGTTAAGAGTAGAGAATATAATTTAGCTTAATTTCTAGTCTTCGAAATAATGGAAGAGCATGTGTAAATCTAGTTGTATGTTGATAATCTATTTTCTTACTGTTATTAACCATTATAAATATTTAGGATTCACCTAAATATTTATTTGTGGTTAATTATGAATTGTTTGTCCTTTTATTTTAATTACTAGCATGCTAAGGTGTATGTGTGTATGTATAATTGAATATCTATTAAATATACCCGATAAGGGTTATATGCTCTATATATATGTCTATGGTTATGGCCAACCCTAGAAGACCATTCTTCTTCGCGATGACGCGATCGCGCCATCGATCCTTTCCACCTTACCTTACCTTCGTCGGGCTTCTCTCGTGTTGCTTTTCGGTGTGTCTTTTGAAGTCGATGTTTATTTATTTTGCTCGTTGCGTTGCGTCAATAGGGAGTAAAGAGACCGACCCGGTGCCTGGAGCAGCCGAAGAAGGGGAATACTACAACGAAGGCATGCCATCTTTTCTTGATCATATTTGATCCTATATTTTCAAAGTCATTATATTTTATTGTTTATAAACATGCATACTGTTTTAATCCAGTAGCTAGCGTGTCGATTGACACAACTTTACCCTTATCCGTTGTCGCCTTTTTACTTGATACCCTGAGTAGTTTAGTAGGTTTTATTCTGAATAGAGTAGAAATGCTTAGCCATGCTCAATTATATCCCTAGGTTGCTTTTGAATTGCCTCCTCGGAGGAATGAATATCGGATCGATGATCCTTGTTGAAACTTGTTGAGCTCGCTGAGCTAGGGCCGAATGCCCGATGTTGTCCCACTCGCTCTATTCTTCCTATTCTACTCTGGGTGAAACTTACCATCTAATATGGTGCGGGCGGCAGCTGGATCATTGTGATGAAGGAGCAGATGGTTGCCTACCCGCAGAAGGCCGGTTTAAAGGAACCATAAGTCGTCCGTACCGCCGAAGGCCGAAGTCTTGAAGTTGGAGAATTGTGACAACAGTACAACCACATGCTATATGGGCACTGGCTTGGTCAAGTAGGTTAGTCAGCCTTTGGTGCCGATGTTGCCGTACCGCAGAAGGGGTGGACATAGCTACGAGGACCCTCGGCACAGATGGGGGGACGGAGGGTGGGGACGTACTCTCAACTCCGAGCTAGACCCGGTGGGCATGTCACACCTTAGGGGGATCTAGCTAAAAGACCTCGTCACAATCTCCCTACCGGTACACCGATGGGTGTGTACTATGCTGGCGATGGCCAGTGGCAACAAGACGAGATTGTGTCGTGTGGGTAAAGTGTACACACTCTGCAGAGTTAAAACTAATCGATTAGCCGTGTCCACGGTTATGGACAGCACATGACTCATTCTGGATGAAAAGGACCTGTCCCTCTCCCCCTTGCTACTTCCCTCTACCCCTTTGCTGATGAACCTATGGTCGAGCTAAGGCGGGAGTCCTTACTCGAGTGTGTTGGTCGTGGACCACACCTGATGAAAACACCCCTGATAATAAAATTGTTTTACATCAAAAGATGCCTTCGAATCTATCCTAATATTTCAACTAGAACCGCATTTACGCAAATAAACCCTACAGCCTTCCTTTGAGGCCTTGCATATAGTCTGATAGGACCATCTGCTGCCAGGTGGCTTGCTGAGTACGCGAAGTACTCACCGTGCATGTATCTTGTGGTGGTGTGCAGAGGATTATGCTGAAGAAGGAGCTGAGGAAGACCTCTTCTATGACGATCCCGAATAATAGGTCGCGTGGGCTTCCGTCAATTTGCCTGTGGCACGGATGGAGCCGCTTCGCTTTTATTTCCGCTGTTTTGCCTCTGATGTAATAAATGTCGTTAAGACATAGTACTTTGTAAGCCATGTGGCATATCGTACTCAAATTATGTTTTATCTTGAATGCATGTGATGTTATTCATTTCGCTTGTGTACCGTCAGCATGATCCTGGGACTGACGAGAATGTATACAAGGGGGATCTGGTAGTTGAAACCAGGTTCTTACAACTTTTCTGAGAGATTTTTTAAAATTACGGAAGAGCTTCATTTTCTTGATATTGCATCAAAATGATGCTCTATATAAAGAGTTTTCCCTGGCCTTTGCAACACCGTGCACACAGTTAAAGGTTCAACACTAAAAACAGGACTACGCTGGTAAAACAAAGCAAAGCTTACACAAAGAAAATAAATAGTGTCTGACAAGGCAAAAACAAAGTACTCCTCAAGATGCACACAGACAGTGACTAAATCTCCACCCATGCTTGGTGAAGAGCTCCCTTATGTCTCGATAGATCGGCATGCATTGAAAAGAGAATCCCATTTCTCTGGACACTGCGGAGCAGACTATGAGCGCAACCAATGTGTAAATCTGTAAATCACCCGAGAAGATTATAAAATTTGCGTTTGTCAAAAATCACAACATTTCTGCATAGCCACAAAATCAATACAAAGCAGTCGCCCCTACTAGGACCAGGGCAGGAAGGCCTACGTCGCCGAATAGATAATCTACACTAGTAGGTGAGCGTAGCCTCAAAGCCGCTTGAGTGACCCACCATGCAGAATGAGCAACCGGGCAGTCGATAAATAAGTGTTGAATAGTTTTATCTTGGGAACAAAAGCAATATTTAACACTGCCCGTCCAGTTATGGCTACGAAGGTTATCTTTTGTCGCTCCGCTTCGCATGTACCAAAAGAAGATCTTTATTTTGATAGAGCACTTAAGTTTCCAAAGCTGTCTATTTACTATAGTTACATCCTGGTGCATAAATTGAGCATACAGATTTGATGGAGAATTCATCATTTTGATGGAAATTCCAAGTAAACCCATCTATATTCTGAGTAAACTATATCTGTGCAACTTTTGTAGTAAGATCATAGAGATCTATCAGGTTTTGACCCACTATACCACATCTAAAATTGGTATTAAGAGGGTCAGATCCCATGACATGTGCCACCGTGGCATTTTTACCGTGGGCTGATGTGACGTACCCGGTTTTGAGGCCGGATAAATCCCTGTGTTTACCATACTAGTCCCATGATCAGTGGCTAGTACACACAAGCACTTGATAACACAGTCATATATTACCGAATATTATCCAGATAGAGAGAGCCGTTATGGTCTCAAATACACACAAAGCCGATTGGCTGAATAAAAGCCTGCAGCGGAAATAAACACGTAGATATCCATCAATATGCCTATCCCACAGGCAACTGACTGGGGTAACGCCCTAGCCCTCGAAGTCACTGACGTCGGTGTCGGAGTATTCTTCTTCTTCGCCTAGCCATATCAACAAGCCAGGTGAGTACATTGAATATACTCGCAAACTTTTCCTCACAAGAAATGATATCCTATGTTGCGGGTTGTGCGGAAAGTAAGTTTTCAGTTGAACAACATCACATGTGGCGGTACTTGCCACCCTTTTCATTCTAAGGCCGATAACTCCGTCTATCGCCTTTTCACTCTTTCCCGGGTTTCGTCCGTAATACCCTTGTATTACGGTACGGACCATCTTCAGCAATTCCTGGCTACCAGGCTGTAGCGTAAATTGCACCCTATGGACACGTCATGCCCATGTCTTTAATCCCGATACCCAGAGTTTGTAAACAAAACTTAGTCTAACGAGTGTGTAGCCTTGCCAGATCATGTTCATAACTGAGGACACGGCTATTCAAATAGATTTTAACACTCTGCAGAGGTTGTACGGTAAAGCCTTGATTGATTCGAGAGGGACGCCATATTTCTACCATACCGCCATGTCTCAACATGCTACACCATCTCCCAGACTCCTCTTATCATTCCCACCCGAATCACAAATACCTCCAATTTTTGATTTTGTTATTGATAAAACTTTCTCAACACTCACCTTGGGCGACGCACGTCGTCCCAAGGGTTTTGTTTTCCCGCCCCCTAGAAAATTATTACGGTCATCCGTAGAAAGGTTTCAAGTTCATTCTACAGCGGGTCTAAGCTTGGCCTACGACCTATATTTTTTCTAGTAATTTACTGGAGCTACCATGTCCGGTGTTTAGAGCTGGGGTTACAAGGGTATTTCATGTGAGGTCCTGGGCTATGCAGCTATGGGGAAATATCTACCCTTAGTTCAACATATCATTGGTACGAATATAGCATGCAATTTAGCAAACGAAATACTTATAATTATCACTTATGGGTTTTAACATGATCAAGAGAGGAAAGCTTGCCTGGTAGCTCTTGAACTTGCTCCTGACTCGGGAATGTCTCCGGCTCTTCCTGACGAGCGTACCTTACTCTGTCAACTATACGTCGAGAAAAACCAAATGAACAACTCAACCGAGCAACTCCAAATAATATGCCGATGATATGCATGCTTAAATGAGGCGGTGGTACCGAGTCAAAATTAAACTTCAAAAGCATATCCCCATTCACTGCTCGAGTTTCCATGCCTAGGGTTTTAGTACACTAGGTTCCAGAGGTGGCATACACTGGAACCAAGGTGTATTAACTAGGTTTTCCTTTTCTGGATTTTTAGGTTAAAAGCATTAAAGGTGATTTTCTAAAGTATTGTTGTATGGCATGAGACAGTGGTTTCTGTATACGAAAGAAGTTATGTCTCTAGGGTTTACTTTATGCATTAAGCTAAGCAAGTGTTCTTAGAAAATTTAAGAGCTAAGATTGCCAAGACCACATTCTAATTATTCTGAAAGATAGCTCCTACACCTTATACATCGTATACCGAAAAGAATCAAATTCTATACCTGACTTTCCTATTTGTACTTAAAAGGATTTGGTAATTTGAATTTTGTTTAATTCAAAATTTGGAAATGAATTTTAGAACCCTAGAATCAATATTAGATGTAAGAAACTGGTTTAATGGTGGTCAAACCAGATGAATTGAAGCTTAAACTGACCTTAACATGAAAAGAAATTAGCTTTGGAATAGACTACGTCTTCCTCAAAGCTGAATTGCGCTTTCCTCACATGCAGGCGGTTTTTGCTGACGCGGTTACTGGATTTGGCCGTGGGCCTGGCCCGCTGCTCAAGGCCCAGGCGCTAGTGGTTATAGAGTCTACCTGCTCTGGCTTAGGTCGGACGGGTTGTCTCTGTACTTGAGACCGAACAGCACCGATAACCGGCGGCGAGACTTCGATGCGATGGGGAACTTTGGGTGTGAGGTAAGTGAGGCGCTGCGGAGCTAGGTTCTAGAAGAGAAGGCCAAGGAGGATGCTCTGATGCCGACGGGTGGGCTCTAGGAGGTGCGCAAAGGTCTGATTTGAGCGGACCACGGTGGCGGGGAAAAGTTGCGCTCGAGCACTGAGGATCTCTCAGAGTTGGGCTGGTTGGAGGGGAGCGAGGAGTGGGGTATGAATGCCAAGGCAGTCCCGGAGTGGCCTTTATAGGCAGGGCCATGAAGTTCCAAGCAACCGGTGCCATTAACCTGGCACGGGGGTGCAAAGTTGCATGGATGACCCGAGGCAGAGTAATGTAGGAGAGGAGGAAGCAGCGTTGGGCGCGGCAGCGTAGCGCTGTGTCGATGAGAGTGAGGCAGGTATGCGTGGCACACGGGCATGGGGAGTATGCGTCGGTGCCAACGAACGACTCGGTGTGCAATGCGATGCCTTGCCGCTGCACATCGCCGGTCAAACGGCGCGACTGCTCAGAGGGGGTGCATCAGGTGCCGCTGAGTTGGAAGGGCATCTGGGTGACGCGGCGTGCGATGGCAAGTTGGGCGGTGCCCAAGCGGCGGAAGGGGAGCTGATGCCGGTGCCTGGCAAGGCTCACTGCCGCAGTGCGCACGCTGGCCTGCTCGGTGCGCGCTCTGGGCTGACTTGGGGCGGCACGCGGCGCGCTGTGGCGGCACAGAGTGCACAGGGATATCAACCGGGTACAGGGAGCCAGTAAGGAGATGGACAAGAAGAATCATGCGGCTAGGTACCAATTCTTCAGAGTAGGCCTTAATGTCACTAGGTGCCACAAGCAAGAAGTCAAATGGAGAGGGACAATATGTGCTCTTGTTGGGGGTTAGGAAGTAGGTGGGCTGTAACAACAGCTGGTAAGTTCCAGAGAAAGTTGGGGAGGTTTTCCTTATGATTCATTGTGATTTTACGCAAATAAAGAATTTGTTCAAAGGTATTTGATATGATTTGTTCGAGTTTCTGGAACATAAGATGACAATGTTTTTGTATGTCCCGACTCCTGGAACTATAGGGAGTGTCGTGGAATTTTTTTGAATTTCTCTGAAGTTTATTTTGGTGAATTAAAGTTCGATGCTCTTTTCTGCCTTGTTGTTAAATATATTAGTTTTTATTATTTACTTTTGTACTGGACTCTCTAGGGTTACTTTATATTTGGGTCAAGGGTGGTACTAGGTCACCGCACAAATTTTTAGAGAATTTATGGGGTGACAGAAATATATAGTGTTGTGAAATTAGGGTTTCCGTGTCGGTGGGACACTTTATCGGAAAAAGGATTGGAGAAGGAATTTAGGGTTTCGGAGTCGAGGAACGATATGAGACATGTTCGGGAGATGGTAGGAGTCCAGTTGTTGAAGACAGGGGAAAGTACTCGAATGTTGCGTGCGCGTGTGTTTGAGTTAGGGTTCACGGTAAGCGTATGAGATTTATTATTGCATGCTGGGGTTGAATGATTCCTATATGCTTATTTGCATGAAATGATGTGATTGCAAAAGTCTTAGAAAACCGGGATGTGACAGCTGAATACCTTGGATGCTGAATAGACAGTGAGTTATTGCCCAGCCATATATCTAACCAAAATTGGATTCGGGAACCATCCCAAAGGCTAAATTGACTATGTCGGAGTTGTGTAGACTTAACTGTCATCAATTCAGCCCAGAAGTGGGAATCACCCAGCGTGTAAGTAGTTTGTGTCAAAGTATTATCTCTCAAATATTTCCTCTGGAGTAGTGTTTACCAAACTTCCTCTTCATTTAGCAATTTGAAAAGCCATTTATGTAGTAGGTCAATATTTTTATATCGAGATCATGAATGCCTAGGCCGCCTTGGTCACGTGGTCAGCACAAAATAGACCACTTCGTAAGCCTGTATTTCCTCTTGTACTCATCACTTTGCCTGAAAAATTTGGACCTAAAGTAGTCGAGCTTTTGAGGACCCGACGCGGTACCTCAAAAAAGGATAGTAGGAACATGGGTAAGTTGGTCAGAACGGAATTGATGAGAACTAAACGACCGCCATAAGAAATATTTTTTTCCAACCGCTTAATTGTTTCTCAAAACGATCTTCGACCACAATCCATCCAGCATTTCTTAGTTTTCTATAATGTATGGGGATCCCAAGGTAGTGGGAAGGAAAACTCCCAAATTCACAGCCGAAAACTCCCTCATTCACAGCCGAAAAGCTGTTGGTATTATTCCTCATGATTTTTAGCTTCCCCAAAACTAAAAATTTCACTCTTATAAAAATTTATTTTTAGACCAGACAACTGCTCAAAGGCACATAAGAGCAATTTCTTGTTTGTAGCTTGTGTGAAATCGTGCTCCATAAATAATATGGTGTCATCTACATATTGAAGAATAGAAAGACCATCATCTACCAAATGGGGAACAACGTCGGTAATCTGATCATCCAATTTGGCACAACAATAATGGTAGCTAAGTATCCACCACAATATTATACAGAACCAGTGATATAAGATCACCTTGTCGGAGCACCTTCTTTGTTTGGAAGTAAGAGCCAATGTTGTCATTGATTTTTATATTGTCACTTTCCCCAGTGACAAACTGATGGACCTATTGACACCATTTGAGCGAAAAACCTTTCACCCTTAGTTTCTGCCATAGGAAAGGCCATTTCACTTTGTCATATGCCTTCTCAAAGTCAATTTTAAAAACAATCCCACTTTGCTTTTTCCTATCCATGTCATGGACTATTTCATGGAGAATAATTACTCCGTCCATAATGTACCATCCAGGCATGTTAGCCGTCTGAGTAGGATGGATTATTTTCTTGGCAATGATTTTATTCTATTAATCCCAACCTTGGTAAATTTTTTGAAACTTACACTTAGGAGCCATATTGGTATATATTGTTGATGATGATGTCTGAATCGACTTAGAGAGAGGGTACGCGTTAGGCACGTGTAAAGCATCAAGAATGTTGAGTAAGTAAAAGGGTGTGAATGATGACCATGTTGCTAGACGTCAAACACTAACATGAGTGACACGATGATGTTTTTTAACCAGGAGATTGAGACATAATCCCGTTAAGGTGTAACCTCATATTTTCTGCGCTTACGGCGATGCTCAAAGGAGGAGAGGCCCTAAGCTACACTTGGTGTGAGATTTTCTCAAAAAAGAGGTGATTACAAATGATTCATGAGTTGCCTTTTATAGCCCAAAGATTGGGGACAAAAGACCCCCTATACCCTTGGTGGGAGGGAAGAGAAGGGGTAATCTAGTCAAATTTGGTCTATAGACCTGGCGCATGAGGATTCGATGTCTTGGTCCATGGTCTATGGTAGACCATGGGCTTGATGGGCTTCTTCCTTCTTATGGATTTCTTTATTTGCTAGCTCATCTTTGACCTTGATTTGACTTCTCTTTTCTTCCTTTTTTTTCTTAGCTGGACTCTTGGTGTCATTGCCATAGGAGACGAGTACCCCCTTGCTGGTGTGAAGATTGTTGTTGCAATATGATGAACACCATGAATTCGGATTTCTTTGTTAGAATTTCTTACTTACAACAATTGGTGTTTTCAATTGGCCTTTTGTATCTTTGGCAAGAGGGTAGTAACCCCAAAATTCAGCCTATATAGTGGAAGGGTACCATGTGAAGCTCATGGAACATAGCCATAAGGTTCACTTTGAGCATATCCCACAATGCTTGGTAAAATTCTGCAGGAAACCCATCTGGCCCGGTGCCTTATGTTCCATCTAGAAAATTGCTTCCTGGACTTTGTTCTCTGTGAAAGGAGCCAGGAGGAACGTCTTTTCCTCAGGGGAGACTTGAGTAATATCATCACACCAACTCTCATCCATAGAAACATCACTCTCCTCTAGGTGACTGAACAGGCCTTTATAGTAATTAGTTATGTAATTCTTCAAATTAGTACTCAGTAATCTCCTCTCATCTTGATTGAGGTGAAGATACATTGTTTATGATGTTTGCCATTAGCCACAAGGTGGAAGTATTTTGCGTTATTATCCCTCTCGAGTAAATGCTTAACCTTTGCTCGTCGATACCATTTTAATCTTCCACCCCTAAGAGGTAGGAAAGTCGGTCATTATATTTTTGCGAAAAGGCCACTGAACTCTTATTTTTATCCAGGGTATCAACTAAAAGCAACAATTCATTCTTTTATTTTTTTTATTTTGGCAGTGATTTTCACCCGTCCATATAGGTATTGACATAAATGTCAAATCTTGGCCCGCCAATGGGTAATTGGAGAATCTCCTCCATTTTCTTGTTGCCAACATGCCATTACTATATCGTGGAACCCCTCCCTAGTGAGTGTGGTGTACCCGGTTTTAAGGCCGGATACTCCCTTGTGATTACTGTACCGGTCCCTAGATCAGTAGCCGGTACACACAAGTTAACATGTATATCATTGTCATACATACGTATATCAGTATACTCTATGTAAATAGACCGTCAAGGCCGATTGTCTGATACCTGTAGCCCAGCGGCTATAAACTTGCAGTGGAAATCAAGCGGTGATGTGGCCCATCAATATGCCATACCCGACAGGCAACTGACTGGGGTTACGCCCTAACTTTCGCGATCGTAATCCTAGCTTCGGATTTGATGTCTCCTTCGTCTGACCAAATCAATAAGCCAGGTGAGTACATTGAATGTACTCGCAAGTTATTCCCACAGGAGCATTATACGGCAATATGTTATGCAATGTGTACTTCAAGGAATAGCTCTATCCTAAGTTGCATGTTGTGCGGAAATGTAAGTTTTCAATTTAAATACGAGAATAGTAGATTCCAAAGAAGTTTTGTAAATCAGAGCAATTCAAAGCAACAAAACTTCTCTTGAGGTAGACCCGGCTACCTCCTTTTCATTTCTCGTGATAGCTCAGTCCATACTACCCCGGACAGTATGACTAGCCTCCTCGTTCCATTGCTCAGCTCGTACTATCCCGGATAGTACAGCTAGCCTCCTCAACTCAGTGCTCAGCCCGTGCTATCCCGGATAGCACGGCTAGCCTCCGCTTAACTCAATGCTCGGCCCATATTATCCCGGATAGTACGGCTAGCCTCCTTCTTCTGCAATTCCTTGCTACCAGCCATGTAGCGTAAATTGCACCATGTGGACACATCATGCCCACGTCCTTAATCCCTTTCCCCGGTTTTCACAAACAAAACTCAGTCTAACCAATGTGTGGCCTTGCCAGTTCATGTCCATGACCGAGGACGCGGCTATTCAAATAGTTTTTAACACTCTGTAGAGGTTGTATGGCTTTACCCACAAGATGTAAGTCCCCCTTGTTGCCATGGCCAAATGAGCACTCTTCACGAGGAGTGCCGGCAGGGTTATTACAACGAGACCTTCGCCCGCTTTCATACTAGAGCTGGACCCGCTAGGTGGGTAACCCAACTTTTGCGTCCCGGACCAAAAATGGGACTCCCCATCTTTGTGTCGCATCAACACCCAAACGCCCAGCGCTGGTGGATCTCTAGGATTTTAACCACCTAGTCACATACTTCCTACTTCCCACGAGTCCATACTCTAGTACTTGTCGGGGTACCAAGACAAGTCCTTCCCATAAAGGACATGTGGACGTACGGTGAGGAACTGGTTTAGCGGCACTTAGGCTCGGTCCTTAATCGATTCGAGCAAGACTCCATATTCGTCCTTGACGACCACGTTGCCATCAGGTACTCTATAGCCCCGGGCTGCCCTTACCATTCTCACTCGAATCAAAATCATCCTCCAATTTTATTTGAGGTTTTGGCAAACATTTCTTTTGAAACAGTCACCTCGGAAAGCACATGCTATCTGAGGGTTTTATTCCCATGTCCCGAGGGAGTTCATATAAACCGAACAAAAATTTAGTTTTTATCTATAGCAGGTCTAAGCATGGCTAATGCCTATATCCTTACTATTTTGGTCAGTCGAATATCAGCCGACTAAAATGTCTAGGTTTACAAGGGTCGAATTTTCGGACCTAAGTTATATGCAACTATAGGGAATAACTATGTCTACATAAAATACTGTTGGTATCCACATAGCATGCAAGTTTCGCAAACAAAATAATTAGATTTCACACATATGGGATTCAACATGATCAAGATGAGAATGCTTGCCTGGCAATATTGTCCAGGGCTCGGTCTTGAACCTGATTCGACAATTGTCCGAAATCTTTCGTGTGAGGTCTCGTCACGTCGAATCTACACGTCGGAAAAACACTGAATAAACAATGACACGAGGAAGAACAAATATGAAGCAATTGTGAACTCATGAACTTCTAAAACACACGCCCTGGATTGAGCTATTTATTAGGGTTTGCAGAAAAGGCGAGAAGGCAGTAGTTCTACATGAAATAAAGTCTTTTCGTAGAACTAGAAACTAGTTCCTTTGGGCAATATCATATCCATGACTTAGGTAGTTAACGGACGCTTTAGGTTACACAACGAGGACATTATACCTAGGGCTCATCTGGTTACTATTGCGACGGCTTGGACACATCTTAGGGTTGCTCTAACGGTTGAGATAAGAAATGTGACCATTAATCCGATAGTGATTTAATTTAGCTCCCAACCATTTTTCTTAGTCACACGTATTAATCACAGTTGAGGACTGGTTAGTTCATAAGAAGATGAGAAAAGGGGAGGGTGGTGTGTTGAGGCAACTGGGCGCTGCTCGGGTGGCTTACCCATGGCCGCGGGGCGCTTGGGCGGGTTCACTGTGTTGTGCTCGCTGGCAGCGGTAGGTCCAGGCGAGTAATCAGCTGACGGTGGCGTTAGCTCGGGGAGTCACGAGTTGGCGAGCTCTCAGCTGTAGGTGCACAGAGAAATGAATTAGCGAAGGAAGGTTGGGCCATGCCGTGAGGAAACAAGGGGATGAGGCGAGCCTGTCGGGCGGGTTGAGGGACATATAGCGGCGGCTTCAGGACAGGGGCTCGCCGTGGGTGGCAACAAGGCTACGCGGTGGATCTGTTAGCGGTGAAGCTCCGGGTGTTAGGCCGTTGGGTGCGGCGCTGTCGTGGGGCGGATGTCGGTGGCAGAGTAGGCCAGTCAAGGGCGGTGGCTTAACTTCTTGGATCTACCCGATGGCAAGCGGTGGAGTGGAGGCGATGCCGGCGAGGGGCTTGTTCCAGTTGGGGCTTAGGGGCTCGGCTGCAGAGGAGCTCCAAGGGAGGAAGAGGATTGTGGATTGGGGAAACAGCCATGGGGATAAGGCTGGACATAAAGCTCGAGGCTCGTAGCTCGGCTCGGGCCCGGCGAGGCTCGGCTCAGGCTCGGCTCGGCTCGGCTCGGAGGTGCAATGAGCCGAGCCCGAGCCTCCTCCTCGGCTCGTAAAGCTCGGCGAGCCGAGCCAAAAAGCTCGCGAGCCGCTCGGAGGCTCGTTTAGGCTCGTTGCATAAAAAAATTTTGGGCATGACCTTTACTAAAAACCTGACAATCCACATACATTTATTGAACAATTATACAATAAACAAGCACATAGAACATCGGTAGCAAAATAATCAAGACTAGCAAATAAAATATCTGGAGAGACATGGCATCATTGCAGTTGTCAAAGCATACAATGCTAGAGATGCCCCAGTGCGTTTCCAGGTTATAAATAAGACTCTCACAGATGGAGAAGCTGCTCATGCTTTAATTCCAAATTTGACCAAGAAATTGACTCAAACAAAGGGAACAGGAGAAAGGATAATGGGTTAATTTGTTACTGAACTGCTACCAAAGAATTACCTCCCCACTTTGTGTCACAATGTTTTATTTTATATACAATCCAACCAGTACCTTCTACAAGCAAAGCAAAACCACAACTAGCCCATAGCAGGATCTGCAAACTTTTACACCAAACATTACAAAAACTTCCTTGGCTAACCTCAAGAAACAATTTCACATTGATCAGTAGGTCAAGTTTCATTTCTTAAGGCTAAGGTTATACGTATGTAGCTATATCTTATGCATGCAGAACAGAGAAGCTGCATATCAATCTCATAGATCACACATGGCAAAAGGCATATCATTTGCTTGCTTTTGGTGTTACCCTTCTCCAAGATCACCGCTGCTCTAGAAGATGGCGGTCCGGTGAGGCCGAGCGGCCAGCGGAGGAGCGGCCCGGCGCGGTCGGGGAAGGTGCCGCGGCGGCCGGCCGAGGAAAGGGCGTGCCCGTCTGGAGGAGCGGCGGGCCAGCGGCGGCGTCCGCGGTGGAGGAACGGCGGCGGCGGCATCCACGGAGGAGGAGGAGCGGCGGCGGCGTCCGTGGAGGCGCAGAGGAGGAGCGGCTGCGGCGTCCGCGGAAGGAGCCGCGGCGGCCGGCCGAGGAAGGGCCGTGCCCGTCGGGGAGGAGCGGCGGGCCGGCGGCAGAGTCCGCGGTGGAGGAACGGCGGCGGCGGCGTCCACGGAGGAGGAGGAGCGGCGGCGGCGTCCGTGGAGGCGCGGAGGAGGAGCGGCGCGGGAGGTCCGGATTGAGATTGGAATTGGATTGGGGATTTGGGGGCGCCGGGTGGTTGCTGGTTGGGATTTTGGGGATGGCTCGCGAGCCGCACCCGAGCCAGCTCGAGCCGGGCACGAGCCCGAGCCGAGCCTCCCTCCTGGCTCGTTGGTGCGGCCGAGCCGAGCCTGGCTCGGCTCGTAGTTATCCGAGCCTAGCCGAGCCGAGCCGCGAGCCGGCTCGGCTCGGCTCGTTTCCAGCCTTACATGGGGAGAGGGAGCTCGAAGTTCGCTCGGGCTTCCTGAGGTGGCCGGTTGCAGCTGTGCTGCCCGCCAGATGCGGAGAAGAGGCGAGCTGGGCGTGTTCGATTTGGCCGAAGTTCCACGGAGGTTGTTGCTTGGCTAGCCCTGGAGAGAGGAGATTGGGGCAAGGAAGCACCGCGGAAGGGGTGAACTCATGGGAATGGGGAGAGCAAAATGGCCAGAGGAGAATGAGAGAGAGAGAGAGAGAATGGCTGCTCGGGTGAGGAGCTGAGGAGCTGCTCGGGAGAGGATGAGAATGGTGAATTGAGAAGAATAAGGAGAACTCGGTTGGTCTTTGTACTGCAGTGAAGAAAAATTAATGAAGGAACACGGGTGGTTGGAAAATGCTGTGGTTGCAGTATAAGTTGGGCACCGAATTCAGCAGGGAAGGAGGAGCAACACAACGTGGCAGATAGGCACAATGCTGGTGCGAGCGATGTGACCTGAAGCTCCTGTTGCTGCTGGAAGTGTCATGTGGAATTTAGGCACTGAACGCAGTAAAAAGGGAGGAGGTGGCATGTACGGTTCGTGTGGGTGTTTTCAACCGGAGAGAGAGAAATGGGTCAGTGGCGAGGAAGTTTGGAAGTTCTCTCTGGATCTTTTTTGTGGATGGAACTAGGTGCTGGATGCTCATTGGATTTTTCAAAGGGAGTACCCGTGCTAGGATTCTATACCAAAAATGGGTTGTCTAGATAGAGAGGATGTTCTACCAATAGGTTAAGGAATTTTTAGATTGATTAACTTAGCTTGAATTAAGCTAGTCTCGAAATCGGCCCAATTTAATATCCTGGAATACCTGAACTAATGATTCAATTGTTATACTTATAATCTTGTTTCGGTACGAATCAATTGTTGTAAAGTTTTATGAGCATGATTGGGGTTGAACGCCCCCGTGATATAATCTATTAGGGTCTCATTTCCATTTCAATATTGCAAAAGCAAGTTGAAGATGAGCTTAGGAGTAGATGTTTCAAGGTGTATGTGCCCATATTTACTCGGGAGAGTTAAGCATATATGGGGTGACGACGAGGTTTGAATGATCACAAGGGGCCATGGTCATTTAGGGCTCGAGAAATGTCCTTTGGTGTATACGTATATACGCTAGGGGTTCGTGGCAAGAATAGCCGAAGGGTTATGAGAGTTGAGGTTTCATCTGAGCCGTCGGGAGGTGGAAGGGATTAGGGCTTTCGTTTTCCACCATTGATCGGAAGGAGTGTGTTAGAGTTCACAGTGTATGTGTACACATACACTTCGTGGTTCATGCATATATATGGTCGCAATGAGGTCAGGATAAACATAAGAGATCACAGTGGTTCAAGGGTGGAGGAGTATTGTTGGCATACTCACATATACGAATGGAATTGCGGCAGAGTCGAACGAGGAGTTAGGGTTTTTGTTCCGTAACTCGGGAAATAGAAGTTAGGGTTTTACGTATATGCGTATATACAAAAGCAGTATATACGTGCATACACTTACGATAGGTCATGTCGAAGTATGTGACAAAAGATCACATCATTCGTAATAGGTTCATGACGTATATATGTGCCTCAATTTCACAAGAGTACCGTGTGGGTACTTAGCTACGGATGTTGGTCTAGGTTGCACCGACTAAGAAAAGAAGAAAGGTTGCAGAGGGTGTGTTCGTGTTTTGGTCCATAGTTGCATCGTGAATTGAACCAGAATTTTAGTTTGGTGTATTTTATTTGATATTTTTAGCGAAAAAGTTTTTATTAGTCCTAATTTTTTGGTTTCAGAAAAATCAAGGTGTGACAGTGAGCCATCCTAGTTCAAACCTGAAAGGTGGCTGGCCGATTACCTCTGAATGAAGGTAAGCCCGTATATCCATAAGGAGGGGAGTATGGTCTGAAATAAAGTGTTTGAGTGCATCGACTGACGCTAGCAGGAATTTGTGTTCCAATCAGTACTTGATAGCACCCAGTTCAGTTTTTCAAACGTCGGGTTTTCTGCCGAGTTTTCCCAAGTGAATTGTCACCCGGATAGTACTATCTCGCAGAGGTCTAGCCTGTCCATGACCGTGTTAAACAGTAATGGCCAACGGGTATCGAAGTGTCCTTGTTTATCTCATATGGGTGTCTGATAATATTAAAATCACCATTGATTTATGCCATGCATCAACAAGCCCATCCAAGGAGGAATACTTAAATTGAGGTTAGGCTGGACCATAGATAGCGATCAACACCCATTGTAACCCGTCTTCCTTATTACGCAGAATAAATATGAAAAATATTGCTCCGCATCAATTGAACTAACATGAGAGGGTAAAACATGCCATAGAAAATCCCTTACCGCACTCATCTGGTCCAGTGTGGACTAAGCTATGGACATTTTACCTATTTCTAAAACAGTGAAAAAATGAAGATCTTGCTCCACTACTAGCTCAGAAAAGCGATGAAATTTATCCAAGTCTCCTAGACCTCTGCTAATCCAAAAGATGCCTTTAATCTGGAACGAATGATCTTTTTGAATGATGTTTGGCGTTTTTCTTTATGGAGGTGGATTTGGATTTACGAGGAATAGTCGGTAACACACTATATAAATGGTCCAACCCCTCATCCATGACTTCATCTGTAACACCAAAAATATTATGGAGAAGGCCGGGAGCCGTACTATCTTCATCAACCTCCCCCTCATGGTCCAAAACAGCAGATGTCGACTGTTTGGGTGGAGTTGCAAAAAACAACTTTATACTGTCCAACTCAATATTCTTTAGCCTGGAAACAGAAATAGAGATGTCTTTAATATTATTAGCAAAATTAATTCCTACCATATTGAAGTTGGAAGCAATACGAACTGGGAAACAAGGTGAAATAATGATCATCATAACATCTCGTACCTTCATACGAGTCCAGGTTGTGTTTCGCAGACCACCGCATAGCTCGAGTCATTGAATTCTCCTCTGACGCTAGAATTCCCAACTTGGAAGGAGCATTGAGGCAGTCACCGTGGCGCAAGCCAACCGTAGTGGACACTGTAGGTGGTGGTGGCGTGGTCTCCACTCTCAAGGAATCCACGACAACAGCATCCATGGCAGCAAACGCGGGGCGTGGCAGCGGCCTTCGTATCGGCTGCAACACCTACAATAGAGGCGCCCGTAGAAGCAACCATGACAGGGACAGGGGCACCCGCGGTAGGAGGCGAGGCAGGAGCCGCGTGTGGCGTGATCCCTCCACCCTCGACATTAGTGGTGGAAAAGGAGAGAAGGGCAAAATGAGGACAAGAAAAGCTCCACTACACTTTATGCATGCTTGCACATCTGTTGATAGGGAGAATCGGGGAGAAGAAGATGGCAGCTTGACTTACAGCATGGATCGAAGGCAATAGCAACAACATTACTAGCAGCTCCTCGTGATGGCAGCAGTGGGGGAAGTGGAGGCGGCGATCACTGTTGGAGCTCCCCGGAGGAGAGCAGGCGGCATTCAACGGGGCAAGGCGCGATCGATGGTGGCATAGCTACGGCTAGGATTAGCCAACCCAACCCATCGAGAGAGGGGCGAAGCAGAAGAAGCCGGAGAGGAGGCAGAGAGCCATTGGAAGGGCCACCGCTTTGCCCCAGGCGCTGCTATCTCGTGGGTGGAGCCGCCCCTCCCTTTTGCACCCACCGCAACCCCCGCCTCCATGGCGGGCACCTCCTCCGGTCGCCTCCCATCCCGCCACTCCAGCTGGTTGAAGGGGAAGAGGGTGAGGAGAGGAGAACGGTAGGGCGACAGGAAGCGAGAGTAGGAAGGGGATGTGTGGGGGAGAGCGGCTGCGCAGGGTCGAGTGACGGGCACGGGAAGAGAGAAGAAGGATCCAGGGTTTAGGGTGGGCCTCATTTTTACCACGTAGCAGCACATAGAAATCAACCCTCCAGGACAATCGCGTGAAGGATCGAACGGCCAAGGAAACAGCGTCGACATAGGTCGCTGTGAATCCGCTTCTTCAGCACATAACCTCAGCTATAGTAAAAATGTTAGACAAATGAGCAAGAAATCCCGATCTGCACTAATAACCGAAGATTTAGTTAAGGGAATGCAATGTTGCAACACAACTTCACAACCGGCCATTTATTCCAACTACTGCAGTCTTGTCTCCTGTTGGAGCATTCCAGAAGATGGACTAAACACACCAACTCATCCTAATCTGCACTAATAATTGAAAATTTAATCAATAGAATGCAAATGTTGCAACGCAACGTCACAATCAGCCATCTATTTCCATTACTGCAGTCTTGTCTCTTGTGTGGATTGTGGAGCATTCCAGAAGATGGACTAAATACACCGATTTGCAGCAGTAAATTTACAGGGTAGTTAACTACAACTGAATTTCAGCATCACAGTACACTAGTGAATACTCCTAGGAAAGTAGGAGAAACTTCGGGCTCGACCAGAATAATGAATTGTTCCCTCTTCAAATATACAATAAATTTGTTTAGACGCTCTTACTCGTTTCTGGTCTCCCAAAGCAATCCATCGATAGTCCAACTTAGTTACCTCATGTCTATATCCTTTGCTGGTTTCCTTGCTCTGAAGAATCTCAAGCCACGGCATGAGGCAGCTCCAAGGAACTTGGACCTGATGTTCACCTCTGTGTCCACAGTGACTTTGTCAGCATGGCAACAATTGAGATGGAGGACCTTTCTGGTCAGCAGTTCTGGGCTTTGATCATACTGATGTTATTGGGAGGATAAGTGTTCACGTGAATGCTAGAGCCGCACTTCCAGAATGCTCGAGCCAACACTGAGGATACCCTCCAGAAAGATTGGCTATGATAAGCAGGGACATTGAATCATCTGATGTAATCAACAGCAATGATTGGAATAATGTGGAAGGCAGCGAGTCAGAGGCAACCATGTCACACAATCAGGCACAGGAAACAAAAGGAATGAATAAGAACTCTTGCATTGTTTTGGCTCATGTAGTGGCAGGGTACTTCATAGCAGCAAACGTTTACAGCTCTATAGTCATTACTATCTACCTGATTGACTCGGATGCAACATCTACTGAAGAGTAAAGATATCAACATATGCACGTTCTCCATCTTCACAGCAGTGTACCGGTGGTTCGGAGCAATTTCATGTCTATCAGTGAAAAAGAAAGAAAACAAAATACTAAACCTAACTAGCTATCTCTGTTACACGATTTGGGTGGAATAAACCCGAGAAGCACAATTGTAATACCTGCCCGGCTTCATTGGAATGTAACCTCATCACCAAATATATTCAAGCTCTAAGTTAATCTTTTTACGCGAGACGAGTAAACACGAGCGTGTTCTTTACCGCTATATGTACCGGCACTGCATGGTCAGCCTGTTTAGATCTGGCTGTCACGGCAGTGCATCAGCGTCGACATGTACGGCATGCCCTAGAACGTACGGTGGACACCTGTGTGTACGTACCGTGCGTCACTTAGCTCAGAAAGGATCAAATGATATATTGACATACTTGACCAATAAACCATGCATATATAATGGATGATTCGGCACCACTGGACCCATGTTCTCGGCTCTTAGCACGGTAATCATGCAGTACCACATTCGATTCACACACACACCATTATTGGTCAGAGAACACAAGCTTTTAATAATCCATTTGCTAGCTCTCTCTAACTCAGAATTTAGAAAAACCTCTTTAATTTTAAGCCGTTTCATACTCCATAATACAAAGAGGACATGATAAAAATAGAATAAACGTCAGAGAACCAATTAATCTTTACAGCTGAATGAAGAAGAAGCATCATGCACGCACCGGCAGAGAACTCAGAGACGAGGGGCGACATTTGCGACGAGGTGAGCTCATAGTTTGCGTTAGCTTGGATGCCATGGGGATTGGGTGCAAGGTGGTAGGAGTTATACGGGTTGTATATTCCGCAATCATTAGGAGCCTTGGACCCCTGGAATACGTAGGTTGGTGGACAGGGAAACGTCTAACCCGTCATAATGCTCAGGTAAGATCAGTGAATTTTAAACTTTGCAAGTGAACTACTACACTAGAAGTAGGAAATCATGCTCAGCTAATTAAGTACTAGAGTTAAGGTTTGCGTGCTTTGTGCTTTGGTCTTCTCTCTGTGTAGCCAGCTCCTCCTGTTGGTCATATATATTAAGACTATAACTCCAGCTAAAAGTTGGGTTGCATACGGTTATAGTTTAGGTCTCCAATTTCCTTCTTTAAATCTAAAAGTTTGGGTTGCATACGGTTATAATGGTTGAGGTTATAGTTTTCGGTCTCTATTTTTTTTTGAAATAAGGCAAAAGATTTGCCTTATTCATCGATTAAGAAAGAGTTCTCTACATAGGCCAAAAAGGAAAAAAAGGGCAACCGTCAAATGATAGCCTACTCTCATGGCAAGATCGTCTCGAGGTGTCTAGCTCCCACTGTCACCCACATCGTCGCCTCCCCTTTGATTCTTGCAAAGATGACAGTGGGCATGGAGGCGATGTTTCGAAAAACTCTCACGTTCCTCTTCAACCGTAGCTCCCACGACACGAGCATGAGCAAGAAACGAACGGCCTTCCGCTGGTAAGATTTGTTCGTCGCGAGATGAGTCCACCACTGTTGAACTGTATCGTGGGCAGTCCAAAGCAGAGGGTCGATGCCCTGGAGACCAAGCCATGCAAGCATCATGTTCCATACCCTGATTGAGAACCGACACTTAAAAAGGAGACGCGCCGCGGTCTCCTGCTCATGCTTGCACAGAGGGCAGAGCCCACAGTTTGGCCACCCTCTTTGCTGAATGCAGTCCGCCGTCCATATCCTATTCTTGATGATAAGTCATGCAAAGAATTTGCATTCCAGAGGCGTCCAATTTTTCCAAATAATTGTTTTCAATGAAGACCTAACCGCTCCGGCAAATTGCGCCTTATATGCAGAGGCCGCCGAATATTCTCCTGACGCCGACAGTTTCCATCAAATTGTGTCATGTGTGTCATTGTCCAGCGAGATCGTGCTAATCTTCTCCCAAAGGGTGACAAATTCGGTTAGATGGTCAACCATTAGGCCTTCTATGGTATCAATCTGACTGATCCAAGAGTGGTTATGCAAAGCCTTCTTTACTGATGCCTTTTTCCTTTTAGAGGCAGCAAAAATCAGGGGTGCGACATCTTTGGGCTCGCGCCCTGTAGCCAAGGCGCTTCCCAGAATTGGGCGATTTCCCCGTTTCCCAGAGTGATCTCCGTGGCAGCATAGAAAAGGTCAATATCCGCCTCATCACACGGGTTACCCATACCTACCCAAGTTCTCGCTTGATCCCTCCATTCAAGCCATGACCAACGCAAGCGCAGAGCCGTAGCAAACTTCTGGAGGTCGAGGATGCCCAATCCTCCATAATCAGTGGGGCAGCAGACCGCCTTCTAATTGATCATGCAATTAGCACCAGAGACTGTGTCAGTTCCCATCCAATGGAAGGCGCATCTCATTCTATCGATGTTGGAAAGGACGCTCGCCAAGACGATGAGAGGTGTGAGATGAAAGATAGCTTGAGAGGTGAGCACTGATTTGACTAGAACACCTCTACCGGCCGCAGTCATATGTTTGTCTTTTCAAATTGTGAGTGGCACCACCACCTTATCCTCAAGATGTTAGAAGTCGGTCTCCAATTTCCTTCTTTAGATCAAAGTTGACTAGTCTATATACCTAGGTAACCAAGCACAGGGCGCGCACGTGTTCAGTACTCAGTGGCATACGTGGATCACGTACGTGGTATACGGCATGACTGTCCTTCACAATCGCAGCCGTACTTGGAGTTAAGAAACTGCATTATTGCACAAGGATAAGAGAATCTGAATTATTGAGAGCCAACAGGCGAGGCGATCGGCCAATCAGGAGGCTGGCCTATGAATATATTGTCCCCATTTCGCAATCTCCTGAGCGTTTTGGATGAACCGATTAGTATATATAACTCAATACGTACCCAGAGACTAGCGGTCAATTAACGCAATAAAAGATAAAAGTTGCAGCACACTTTAGGTTCGGTTTTAGGTCTGACTCTTTATCCCATCATCCAAAAAAAATTGTGGACAGTATTGTTGTGCAATAATAGAAGCCGGCTTATGCTGCTTCGGCGGCGCCTTTTCTCTCTCTTCACTTTGGATATGCCATTCGTAATGAACCCGTGTTAAACTTATACAGTACTTTCCTTAGTACAGTTTCTCAACGAGGTATTCTCCCGGGGGCATTGAGATAATATAGATATGTGAACCAATATCATTTTGCTGGTGGGCTCTGAAGTACTTGTCTTTTTGCGCAAGGCCTCATGTCAAAAACTTCCACCACGTCCTCCTATCTCGCCCATTTGTGGAGATCATCTACATTTTGCTTAGAGTCGAGCTCCGGCTGGCCCAAGCGCTTTCCTTTGGTATAGGGCATGCTAGATGGAGGGGAATATTGATGCATGAATATATTTCCACCTTTTTCAATTAGCCTGAGCTTTTGAGTGAAGTAGAGTGCACATAACTCACTACTCGTTGTGCCAGCCACGGAATCTTAGGAACGGATAGCGATGCTCCAAACGCAGGCGTGATACACAAGGGATCGATTTACATACTTCTACAGGCTCAGAAAGGACACCTGACCAAACCATATGAACGACTGATGATTTGGCACCTCGCGCCCTGTCCATGTTCTCGCTCTTAGCACGGCCGGCAATCATGCATTTGTACGTACATTCGATCCCACACACACCATGAATGATTGGTCAGGTGATCACAAGCTTAACTAAACCATTTGCTATCATGACTAATTTCAAGCCGAGGCCAGGACAAATTTGTCCCATAATACACAAGAGACAGTCGCCAGGGGATAATTCAGGAACTAAGACACGCACCGCGGCAGAGACGTGTCCGCTGCCGTCTATTACGGCGACAAAGAGACGGAGGAAACAAGTGGTCCGTTTTAGCCTTACATACACCATGAGGCTGGAAATTGCGGTAGCACACGTACGTAGATGCGTGAGATCGAATATGTTTTGTTGCGGTGGCGACGCCGGTTACGAGGTGAGCTCATAGCTTGCGTCGGAAAAAATCCGCTTTTAACCCCTTGCCACAAGTCAATGCTAAGAACAGTCTCCTCTCAAAACTAAAACCAAAACCGAACCCGTAGATCGTTCGCAGGCCGACACGTGGCACCTACCACACCCGAGACCTGCGCCGTGAACCAACCGCAGACCGGACGCACGGCCCGCAGGTGGGGCCCGCGCCCGTCGCCTGCCGCAGGTGGGGCTTGCGGCACCCCCCCCACCGTAGGCTAGGCGTGCGGCGAGTGCGCTGCCGGTCACTCCACGAATGAATTTCGTTGCTCGCTACGAGTGCGTGGACTGCCACAGCATGCATGCATGCAACTGTTAAATTGACACCGTTACACGTGCGCTAGCTGCAGGCATGCATGCAACTGTTGAACTCAAGTTAATTAATTACTCAACAACGCCACATATTAGTTTGCTCTCGGCCAGTTTGTTTGGACGTACTGTCATTGCGTGGACTGCATCCGCACGCATGCAAGTAAGCAACAAAATTCGTCCGTGGCGCACAGCATGCAGCGCACTCGCCGCACGCCTGGCCTGTGGTGGGGGGTGCCGCACGCCCCACCTGCAGCAGGCGATGGGGTGCGGGCCCCACCCGTGGGCCACGCGGCCGGTCTGCGGTTGGTTCACGGTGCAGGTCTAGGGTGCGGTAGGTGCCACGTGTCGGCCTGAGAACGATCTACGGGTTCGGTTTTGGCTTTAGTTTTGAGAGGGGGCTATTCTTGGCATTGACCTGCGGCAAGGGGCTAAAAACGGATTTTTTCTAGCTTGCGTTAGTTTGGTGTCACGAGGACTGGACTGGGCGTACGGATCGCATATTCGCAGTCATTAGGAGCCTTGCCCTCCGACAGGTCATACATCGTTAACTGTGGATGCTTAGTTCAGTACCTTTCTGAAGAAGTTACAGAATCCAATTACTCGCATCGATTCCAGGCTTTCCAGCCCTAGCCTCCGGCAGCCAGAGTAGACCACCTTTGCCCGGTTTTCACCGGTTCCTCTCGTCTCTGACGGTCCATGTAATATCGAAAGATAGGGGATCCTAAATCAATAATTGGTATATAGATTAATTTTCCATTTTGTTAGATTTATGTATTCTTGGTGATAGCGTCTTGATGGTAGAGGCGGTATTATATAAAATAAAAATCTCTTAACTTTATCACCATTTTGGTGTGATCGCTACGACTGACATCAGGAAGCCAGTGGTGTTTTAATCTCATAGATCGGTGGTTCACAATTCAACAGATTGTCATCCGACGGTTTGACCTGCCTTGACGATGGTGATGTGGAGTTTGTCTTGGTCAATGATTCTCCCATTTCATCTTTTCATGCTTTTGGTTTTTTTCCTTGGCGATACAACGACGAAGTAGCTTTTCAGCATCCTGACTAGCAAGGGGCATGTCCCCAACCATACTGCGTTTAACTTCTAAGTTTCCCATCTATTGAGGTGGGCGGCTCATATGGCTCTTCAAATCCTTTAAGATTACTCCAGGTTTTGTCGGTTTAGTCTTCTACAGTTTCTTTACCGCATGCTTAGAGGAACCCTGAGATGGGAAGGCAAAAAGCCGCTTTTAGCCCCTTACCGTTCGGCAATGCCAAAAAAAGCTCCCTATTGAACACGAAGCCAAAAAACTCACCGTTGCCCGCTCGCACGCTACATGTACCGCATGTAGGATCCGCGTGCGCCTCCTCCCACAGGTCCAACCCGCGACAGGTCACATGCCGCGGGTGGGACCCGTGATACGTGTCAGATGGTACCGCAGATCCCACCTGCGACATGTGACCTATCGCGGATCCAACCCGCGGCAGGCGTGACACGTCACCTGCCGCGGGTTGGATCCGTGGCAGGTCACATGTGACGTGTTGGACCTGCGGCAGGTCAATCCGCGACAGGTCACATGTCACATGTTGGACCTGCGGCAGGTGATATATTTTTGGCTTTGATTTTTCAAATGAGCTAAAATAGCAATTGAAACTCAATCAGGGGCTAAAATCAGCTTTTTACCCGATTTCGAAGCACCTCGATATAACTTTTATTTTTATCAGGAGTCTCTTATTTGTGTTTCATTTAGTTTCTTTGGTCCGTTATACAGTTTTTGGTTAATCGATAAAGTCGATACAATTTTTGAGAAACAGTTCGGTAGCTTTCTTCCACACAAAAAGCTTAGTCAAGTACTGCACGAGCTAAGGGACGCGCGTGTAGCCAGGTGACGAAGCCTGGTTTCATAGGTTCAAGCCGGTGCATGTACATCTTTTCTTTGATCTGTAGTACTTTCTTTATCTTTATTGATAAAGTCAGATCCTTGCTTAGAAAAAAGCTTCAGACATACAGTTCCTCGCTTGTCCGAGAAGCCATGATAGAACATCCGACTAATTCCATGTCTGGAAATTATCCGGATGTGCTTGCATGGCCTCTCTTTCGTTGCTAACATACAAACCGCTTCATGTTGAAACATGGAGTATTACTACGACGACGAAGCAAGACTTGCTTGATTATCCTGCTCGTTGAAACCAACTTAATTGCCATTGGGCTGTCCTAGGAATTCAGAATTCGGAGGTGTCGAAACTATATTGGCTTTAGTGGTCACGAAAGTCCCTCCATAAGTTTCGACCTAATACGAGAAAAGGATGGCTCCGCCAAATTGAACATGACACTCATGACTCACGACTCACGACCTTAATTCTTAGTAGTACTTTACTCAATTATCATTGACGCTTCATGATACTACAATAATGCACGGCATCTGTTAAGCACTTGCACTAAATGTGACAAATAATGTAGATGTAGAACAACTGACACCATTATTGAACATAAGAAACGAAAGGCAACCGGTGCTAGCTTTATCTGCCACGGACATAGAGTCACTTGAATCATTCGGTAAAAGCTACCAGTTTAGAATTATAATACGTATTTTAACTAATTTAGTTTATGTTTTGACTATAAATTTCTTGTACAGTATAACAATAATAGTTATAAAATCACAACCACAAGAAAATATTTTTGAATAAAAATTTAATAATATCAATTTTATGTCATGTAACCCACATATTATTAGTTAATTGTTGATTAAAGCTTATAGTTCTAAATATAAGAAGTATATCCTAATTCTTTGGTTTATCGTCGCACGTAACCAAAATAGCTAAATCAATGGCTACTCCAATCAATTGGCTTGACACTCATTTTGTGTAGCTTAGGGGTGACGTTGGGGTCCCATATCTATACAGTTGGTTGGTTTATATGTGAGCTTTTGAGAATTTGATCTAGTGACTGTTTAGTTGCCAAGTATTGCAGATGGTTAAAATTTTGCCTACATAGCTCTGGTTGTCTTGCTCCCTCAGGATTAAAAAGTGGATCAAAGGTGGGTTGCAACTTTTTTTCTCTATAAGTTGCACCAACCAGGTCCTCAAACTCAGGACTTCTTGGCTCAATCGATCCTAACATTGAATTTCATATGCTAACTAGTTTATCCAAAGGTCTAAAATAATAAAATAAAATGAACAATAATTCTTAGTGGCCATAATTGCTGGAATAATCCATCATTTCCAGATCTAACACCGAAAAGATAGGGCGGCCCTGTATCGATAGAAGGGCATGCAGAGGTAGAACCACATGGACAGACGTCCTGCAAATCAAATCCGATGGAGAAAAACTAGTGTAAGCAGACCTTGTTTCTTTTATGCAATCATGCGACTATGAGACTAGCATGACTGATTGACTGCAAATTTGACATGGGAAAACAAAGCAATCGATCGATCGTTGAGTCATATCATGTGCAACGTCCTCAATTAATTAAGCCACAAGCGCCTTACGTTCACGCCGTGTTTTACAGGCGTTATCATCGGCAAAACCGTCGTTCATAGTCAAATCGATCGGCATGATTGAGCTTTTGGCTGTGGTCTGGAGACTGGACCGGGAACACCGTGCGCGGGTACGCACGTTACGTACGGTACGCTAGCTGCACGTCTGCTAGCAAGGTGAAATAGGAGTCGGGAAAGGAGACCTGGGCATGATCATCGATCGTCCACCGCGTCCGGGCCACGGCGGATTGCCTCGAAAGTTTCTTTGCGAGGCAGTCGTGCTGCACTGGACGGCCGGGCAGATCGGCGTCTTCGGCCGGTGTTGGGCGCGGCACCTCGACCGGCACCGGCGGTGGCAACAACACAGATGGGATCGGGTGGCCACCGCGCGCACACCAAACCGCGATAGGCAGCAGGCACGGCAGGGCATGCGGCACCACTCACGTTTCGCGCAAGACGCTGTTGCCGTCACCCTTCCCGGCCTCAGCCAGCCACTAGCGCGCCGCAGTGCGTGCGGCACAGGTCGAGGTGATCGGCGCGCGTGTGCAGGGAGACGCCGCGCGCCTGGGAACCAGCACATGATCTGGTACTGGTAGCAGCGGCACGAACGCATGTACTACGTATGCACGTTGCCCATCGCGCGGGCACGTAACATAATTAAATTTTACTAGGCACTGTTGCAAAGAAACGGAAACAGCTCCTTCGCAAGAAATTTAACACGGAGCAGAACAACAAATGCAAACAAATTGGGTTGGTAATTGTTAGAAAACTGGTAGCTCATGTAAATATATGCTCTGCATTCCATAAGCAAACTGAAGATTGCTACCAAGATCCTAGTGTGCGTGTAGTCTTTCTTCTACATACTGTAAGCCTGTTGAAACAATGCTTACCTAGTGGGGATGCAGTATCGATCATGCATAACTGCAAAAGCTAGTTTATTCTTTTTTCCTTCATTAACATGGCAAGGAAATTGCATTTTCTGCACCTCCTGTTGTTCAGATTTACAGCTTACCGATTCCTAATGCGTAGGTTGACATAAGGGTGTGTGGCTTGCATTGTAGGCAATGCTTTACTATTTCCGCATTCTCTTGCTTCGCTCGATATCATCGCATTTTCCCTTTGTTGCAGTGAACAAGCAATTGAACGACAAAGAACATGTTGCGGATGCATTTGGAGGAGTGCTTGTCACCAACTTCTGCCTGAGACCTGAATATAACTGGGAACCCGTGTTATTTGAGATAAGTCTCTGCAGGTATGCTGCTACTGGTTTGCAGTTTCCGTTGCGCGTGACCTTCCAGAGCAAAGAGAAGCAATGTAGGTTCTTGAACGTTCGTCTTATCTCAAGTTTTTATGGTTGTCTATCTCCATGCAAATTAGTTGGTAGATGATCGTCTGAAGCGATATCAGCCCATCCGTTTACTGTGTAAAGTTCACAAAAGAAATACGGATGTGATCTGCTGGGCCTAAAGAAAGATTCAGAGTCGACCTCCTAGTATTAGAGTCGGCCCAAACGGTCTATTGAGGCCCATTGGTTTAGAAGACCGTGAGTATTCGTTGGGATGCCGACGACCACGGAGGCGGCCGGCCTGAGATGAGAGAAATCGCAGGAGGGGAGGCGCGTGGCGGAGGGGACGCGGGTGGAGGAGCCACATGGGCCGGGGAAGGGTGCGCCTTCTCGCCGGAGAGAAACGCGCGGCGGCGACCAGCCCGGCTGCAGCAGGAAGAGAAAGTCTAGGGAAATAAGGGAATCGGGTATGGAGGTGCCGCGGAGAGAAGTGAAGGACTCGAGGTAAAGAGACGCACGAGAGATAATGTCAAGCGGGGCAAAGAGATAAGACAGTACGTCAGGTTGTCGGAAGTCCTTCGTGTGCTCATGCTCATGCACAACAAAATTCTAACATCAGATATTCAGATAATCTCGCGCTTTGGAGATGGCGACATCACCCTATCAGCTACACATGCCGACGGATCTTAGAGACGCCAGTTGATCTAGCCAAGGACTGCAGCTTCTCAGCACAGGTCTGGCATCAAATCTCTACGTGTGCAGGCTTCAGCACGCAACCAAATACGATGGGCTTAGATATTCTGCAAGATGGTGGAATAGTGCAACTTGCCAGGCTCCAGAAGAACGATCGACGGCCAGAATTCAGCGTGCATAATTGCCATCTACAGTTGGTGGAATCTATGGAAGGTGACTTAGGAGAGAAACAGGAGGATTTCAGCAAAGAAAGTTGGCCTTTTTTCTGAAAACGAGTAGTCCATTTAGCTAGTGTAGATCTTGTTGGTTTGCTACAGTGTAGTAATCTAAACACTTATGAATTTTGATCTCTAGGCAAGCACCTTGGCCCTGGACCCCTGTTACTTGAGCGAGTCGGCTCCGTTCTGTCTGAGAACAGAGCATCTTTGTATGAAGCATAAGCAGAGTTCCTAGTTAACCATCCAATAAGGCAATGGTTTCTCAAGCTAGCTAGATCCATCGGCCAAGTCATAGCATATGTAAACAAAATTGATCCAACATACGGCGAGCCGGGCTCTCTCCTTTCCGTATTGTCGCGGGGAATTCGCGACAATATCCATTTGTAGTAGGATTTTTGGAGATGCGTGTATGGAAGATCTAGGCGGTGTACACAAGGACTTTATCCAGGTTCAGGTCCTCCAATGACGGAGGTAATACCCTACTCCTGTTGTTTATATTAAGGATCTTGTGT
Source organism: Stipa capillata (assembly GCA_019208055.1). NCBI lineage: Eukaryota > Viridiplantae > Streptophyta > Magnoliopsida > Poales > Poaceae > Stipa > Stipa capillata. The sequence continues at coordinate 129,920 of JAGXJF010003027.1, forward strand.
GAAAAAGAGAGTACAAGAGGTTGAAGAAGAAGTTTGAAGAAGCTCAGAGAGTCTAAGAATCTAGAGATCAGAGAACGTAGAGTCCAGCCCTTTCTGCATGGGGGGGCTCGGCTTTATATAGGCCTGTACGTTAGCCGACTCGGTCACTCGGCTGAGCTACGGTTACTGTCCTAATTAACTGAGACATTTACATCTTGTAACCGTCCGAGTAACGCCAGTCTTCACGCCGGTTGAAACGTATGTCTTGATGAGCCGTAACGCCTGTCTTAATCGCACCCGGACGTTGCACTGTTGCAGGCATTTCTTGGACCTTCATCCGAGTGGGCTTGTCTAAGCTTGTTGGGCCGATTCGTTGTGTTGGGCCTACCCGGATGGGCTCCCCTCGTCACGTATCATTTGGCCGGAGCAGCCACCGACCTCATGTGAAACGTGCAGAAGAGAAGCAAGACTTCCCGAACGGATATCAGAACAAACTGCAGCACGTTCTTGGCGAGGACAAACCAGCAGCTTGTTAAGAATTATCAGACCAAAATAAGAAGACCAAGATGGTCAGATATGCCATATTCGACCTACCCGTTCCTGAATTAAGCCATATCAATATGACAAAATGGGCATCGATGCCAAAAGCAACAAACAAAGGAAAACGCAACAGTAGAGAAATCTGAGCAAAGAACAGACATGTTCTCACATGCGGAGCAACTACTATAGGTTCTTGTGTCACTTGCCTCATCGCACCAAAGACCAAAGTCACGGACTCAAATGGCACTTTTCACTGCACTCCCATGAACCCTTCCATCTGATGGTTTATGAAAATCCTCAACAACACGTGAAATTGTGACGGATAAACCATGCTAGCTTGACGGCGGAACTTCGAACATTCATCCGACACAAGGTAGACGAAATCATAACGAACGCCAATAATTAACTATACATTTTTTTCTTGAATGAGAGGTTTCACGCCAACAATTAACTATACATGTTCACAGACTAGCTACTACCATGCATGTATCATCTTCTGGCTAAGTAAAGTTTGAAAAACTTCTGTTGACAAGTTTGAAAATCATTTCACCAGGTAAGCACCTACCTCTCTAGTCTAGTCATCTCATCTTCATGGTATAAACAAGCAGAAATAATTGAGCCATGTACTGCACTTGTTCATCAGAGCATAAACAATAGCCCATGACCGCATCCTGCAGTACCCTGGCTATATATATATAGGCACCGTACGTCTCAACTCTCAAGCACCCAAACACGCCGCTCCTGCATGCACGCCGCCCACGTCCACGGAGACACACACACACCAACTCGATGAAAGTTCGAAGATAAAAGCTATTCAGATATCAGAACATAAATAGATCATGTCAAATGAAATTAGCTCCGCACGCTAAGTGAAAGCACTTCGGTCTCTCAAGAAAGGAAGGCATCCTAGTTTTCAGTGTCTTTGAGAGGCTTTATTCTTTGAAGTGCCCTAGGTCAAGGGAAACTCCTTTTTATCGGACCCGTTATATGCCGTATATGAGATCATCATCCTGCATGCATCAAGATTTGTGCGTACATCTCTCACCCCTATGTATTTCTTTGTATTTATTTCATTCTTATAATTTCTGTGCACTTCTCTATTACAGCACATCCACCTCTCTCCTTATCCTTTCTTTCCCATCTCTCTTCCTTTCCTGTGAATCTCTTCTCGTCTCTCTCCTCCTACACCAACCCTGCTGCCCGCCTACCCGTGCCGCGTGCCGGCACCCGCGCCTCCCCGGCCCTTCGCCTCCGCCCCCGACACCACCGCCACCTGCATCATCTCTCTCCTTGTCCCATCTCCATTGTCCTCTAAGGGTGCCACCACCGACAGAGCCGTCACCAGCAAACTGACCGCCTCCGGCCTCCTCCTCTGGTCTCCACAGACCCCCCTCGCGCCCCTCTTCGCTTGCGCTGCGCGTGCTCGCCACAATGGCCGCTGGCTGGACTCCCCGCCCAGACCCGGTTGCCCACCAGTGTCGGTCACCGGTGCAGCAAGCCCAGGCCGCCGGCCGGCTCCACCACCACCTCCCTCCGCTCTCCCAACCCTTCCTCAACCCCTGCCTCCCGTGCACCTAGGCCCGTTGGGCTTCGCTACCGCTACGCACCAACCGGCCGCCGAAACTCATCACCCGCGACCGGTGCGCCTCCACCGCGCCTCCCCTCCCGTTTCCCCACGCGTCGTCTACCCCAGGCGGTTGTTCTTCCCTGGCGCTGGTGACTTCCAGATCTGACGATGAGCAGCAGGCGCCGCGCTGGAGGGCTCGCACGACGAGTAGCACATCAGCATCGGCATCCTCGTCAATGTCGCGGGGAGCCTGCTGCTCGTGGACGCCGCGCTGTGGTGGGTTGGCATGTCCGCTGCCGTCATGGAGTGGCTGGTGGAGATGCTCAGTTAGAAGAGCACTACCGAGGCCGGCGCGCGGGCGTCCGCGGTGATCGTTGTGTCCAAGCTCGCCAGCAAGAAGCGGAACACACACCGCATCACCGACATCCCCGGCACCATCGAGTGGGTGTCGTCGCTGCTCTACGCCGCCGACGAGGAATACAACCTCCTCGCCCTACTCATCATCAAGAAGCTTACGCACGACCACGCTGGGGAAGATGTGGGCGCTGAAGCGGCGGCAACCACTTCGTCGGTGCCATCTCGGATTCCCTCTTTAGATCCCGGATTGTTGTTCTTAAAACTGATGCTTCGTATCATCTTGTTTTGTATGTTTCATAATTGTTTTGGTATATTTCTGTAATGTTTCATAATTATTTTAGTTTGTTTCATGATTGTTTTAGTTTGTTTCAATAATGTTTCTCAATTATTAAAGTTTGTTTCAATAATGTTTCAGTAATACAAGAACAAAAAAAAATAAGTTTGTTTCAATAATGTGAGAATAAAAATAATGTCCACATTACCACTAAGACTTATGTGAGAAAGCATAGGTACAGAGTACGATTTTTAACCACGTGGGTGGGGACCACATCTTACACAATGTGGCAGGAAAAAAATTATACCATATAGCTCTTTAGTGCATACCAGCAAGAGAAATAAAAGATACTGCACTAGTCCCAGATAATACCAACGGGAGATTCAACTGTGAGATATGGGGTGCATGGTAAAAAATCCACGTCCCCTAAGTCAATAAAAGTGAAAGAAGTTTAAGACGAACAGGTAAAAGAATACTCGTGCTAACCTTGTATGTGGTGTTGCAGCATCAGCTGTTGTATGTGGTGTTGCGGCATCTGCTGTTGCCCAGAATTTGATCACCGAGGCTGAAAATAGCGCGTCAGCTGCCCATAGGGAGAACACTGATGTGTGAGGGAGTTGACTCTGGACTGATTTGGATCGCCGAGATGTTAGCGGCTCTAATTCAATACATGTGCAGAGTTCTGCTATGGAAGAATTTTGACATAAACCTCTTGTTATAATGTCATTGATTTCGTCTAGAACATCTGTTGCTCCGTTTTGGATGCACTTGAACCGGATGTTTGGTAGGTGACCTATAGGCCTTAAGTTTGGTTTAAGTGAAGCGGTTCTGTATGAAATGATGTATTTGAACTTGATATTTGCCAAGTGACCTGTATGCCATACGTTGCTTATATTTTTTTTTGTCAGAAGCAGTTTTGTAAAACGCAAAAGCAAGTCCCGTAGTCCTCATATACAGCCACAGACCAAACATAAGCAAGCAATGCAATAACACTATTAACCTTATTTTCCAGATAGTTGATTAGAGTAAAGTACATCGCACACCATATCAGGCACAGAAGCTCGGTATCCTCTCAATCAGCTAATATAAGTCGCATCCATGGAATCCTTAGCACTGTGACAAACGCAGCTTAGCATCCTTATCATTGGCTGTCTGTCGACCCTCGTACACGATGAAGTTCTCTGATCGCATCCAAGCCGCACATGTCACTAGCTCCCCACGTCGCGAAGGCCACGTGTGCACGGCAGCTTCGCCACGCGTACAGCCACGTCATAGGACTCATACCATCTAACTTCAAACTCGCCCCTCCCATTTTTACCTATTTACGTTTCAGCGATGGCCGAAACAAACTCGGCTGCTCCCTCCCTCCTGAACTAGCCTGAAGAATCCTGAAGGGAGAACGAGATAGCAGAGCACTATATCTCGAGAGGATTGATTTGCAGAGTCATCATGGGAACTCGCGGGGCTCTGATCGCTGCCGTGATCCTCCTCTGCTCGTGCTTTGCTCGAATCCAGTTGGTCTCTGTCTCTTCGTCGACCGAGCTAGAGCAGGAAATTCAGAGGCTCAGGTCCAAGGTCGCGTCGTTAGGTGAGCAAGTTTTCGGTTCATTCAACACAAGATATATTCGTGTTCTTTCTTCTTCTCCCTTCGTTGTCATTTTGCTAGCTGGGTGAAAGAAAGAATATTCGTGTTCTTTGGATTTAGAGGATGAGGTGAGCGGGAGGAAAGACGAGACCTCGCAGCTAGAGAGCATCGTCAGGGAGAAGACAGCGCAGATTGCGGCATTGGTCGGCGGGCTAGAAGTTATGCAGGCGAGACGAGATGATTTTACTTCTCTTCTGTCATCTTTATGTTCAAACCATCTAACATTTCCTTGTAGCTCTCGATCGGATCAGGTGACGAATGTGGTTGATGATGAATCCGTGATGAAGGCAAGCACGAATAACGCGATGCTCGAGGAGCAGGTAAGAGGAGCGTGATTCCAGTAAAGTGATACTGACATTAGTACAATTTGCAGTCCTTCGGACATGGCAACAGAACTAACATAGACTGCAAACAGATCCAGAGGCTGGGCAATGACTTGGAAGATCAAGTTAAGAAAGGGGAGTCATTAGAGGCCCGGGCCAGCAAAGCAGAGAAAAGCCTGCTTGAACTCGTTCGAAAGCTGGAGCGTGTAAGTACATGTTCTAGATTTCATAATGTGCTGGGATATGTTGTGGTGTTGAGTTGCTCGCAGATTTCTAACTTAATTCACGTCATTTTCAGGTTGAGAAGATAAATATTGAGCAGAGGCAGAGAATTGAGGAGCTCGATCATGATCTTCAGCATACAAAGGTTGGTGCACAATGAAAATAGTCGAGAAAAACCCTCTCGCTATAATGTGTTACTAATTCTGTGCGTCATGTCATTTGCTCAGAATAAACTTTCTGAAGTCAAAAGAGAAGTAAAATTGAAGGCTGAAGAGTTGGCAAAGGTGTGGATAACTAGAAGTCCGATATACTTCATTATGATGATCTGCAGAGAAAATAATGCAGTACGGTTTATTTTCAGGTTCGTAGCATGTGGCTTCCATATTGGTTCGCATCACGTTCTGTACATTGTCAGGTATATGCGGATTCACAAAGTGTTAAGGATATGTCTGTAGATTTCAACTTTAATTTGGGCTAATTTTATACATTAGCAGGAATTAGCATCTGCCAAATGGCACCTTCACGGGAAACCTGTGCTTGATTCTCTGATGCAGAAGGTTTGTTTTATTTGGTTTTGAATTAAGTAACTAGCATGGTTTCGTGCGGAAACGTCATTATACTGAACCGTCATAATAATCTATCGAATGTGATTTTTTAAATTATATATATTATTTTACCTGTACGTGTGATATTAGTCAACATTAATTACGTAGGAAATACTTTTAATTATATTTTTTACTTATAAAGTATTTTTAATTATCTTTATTTTTTAGTGTACACGTGGTATTAGATCAATAGGAAATAAAAATTCAAATCGTGAGTCGACCTGCTAGTTGTTGTACCGAGCCATCTATTTATGATCTGTCGTATGTGATCTGTTTAGGTACAATTATAAATATCTATCGGTTGTGATCTATTTTGGTGTAGTTATGAAGATCTATTTATTGTGATTTCTAATAATAAAAATGTCCATTAGATTAACGGTCGGATGTTTTACTTTTATTTTTTTGGAATTTCTAGCTTTTCTATAAATAGATAGAACATTATCCGTAGAGTGTTAGTACTGCGCCTACTTGCTAGTGTTATCCAAATGCAACTGTTGTTTTATTATGTCAAATGAACAGGTTGCCGAGAAGTTGGCACGTGCTCAAAGATCAGTGGAACCACACTTCCAGGCAACACAAAATGTAGGTTGCTATTGCCTAATACTATTTCTCATATCATTTTGACAGAAGGGAAGATCTGGTGTACAGACGATATGCTGAAAACCTAAAAACTGCTTCATTTCTCATTTCGAAAAAAACTGCCTCATCTCGTTACACATAATATTTTCTGCCTTTTTTTATGAGCATAATCAGTATTTCTGATCATATGGAAGAAAAATCGTAGGGCATTGTTTTGTTGAACTGATCAAGCACGTCCCTTCACCTTTTTGTGGGCATTCTGACTCACAATCTTTTTCCCTCTTGGAGAAATTGGTGCCTATTGCCAAAGTACATTTCAACTCGCTGAAGAATAGTACAAGGCCATATGTATCGGCAGTAGCTACCAGGAGTAGCACAGCTTACAGTGTTTGCAGAGATACCATCCAACCATGCATGGTGAAGGCACGAGAATTTGCAGATCACTATTGGCAGGTGATGATGCATAGCAGCCTTCTCATCTCATCAACCCGCTGAGCTCTCATTCTGAACATCAAAGATTTTACTCTTAATAGGAATCCAAGAAGTTAACCAAGCCATACATCAGTCAGATTGCTGCAGCATCTGAACCTCATCTTTCTAGAGCAAGTGTGGTTCTTGAACCTTACATTACGCCCGTCACGTCCTCGTGGAGACGGCTCGTCATGTCGACGAGCATGTACCATCGTCAGGTGTATAGCCTTGTACTACTTTTCCTCTCTCAGTTCTTCTGTTTGTATATTCTCGGGAGTTATCACTGATTCTATTCTTCCCTTGTCAACATAATAATCACTGATGCTATACAGGTTCAGAAAGGAATCAGTCACTTCCTGGAGGACAATGAGTTACTGAACCCGCTTTCAGCTGATAGACTAGCGTGGTTCACGGTAAAATCTAAACTTCGATAGCACAATTTGCAGTGCACACGTCATAGTTACCATGGTTCCTGAACTCACCTGTTCTCGGCGTGTTCGCAGGCATCCGCATTGTTTGCGCTACCGATGTTCTCCATATATAAGATCTTCTCAGCCACTATCTGGTCAGTCTGCATCCATCATCCATGGATACCTTCCTGTTAAACCGTTTTCATGGTGCAGTTCTGGCATACAGTGACGTCCCCTGGCTAATCTACTGCTCTTATGATTCTCGTGTAATTCTCTGCAGCAAGAAGATTCAGACAACACGGGAACGGGACAGAGGTGGGAGCAGACACGTCTAACCCCAAGCACGAGCTCAGAGTCGACAAGTAAAGAGAAGTGTGTAGGACGACGCAGAGTTTTCCCCAGGATGCATTTCAGACGCTACGGCTGAAGTGTAAAAACCATGACCTAGCTAGCTAGCGGCTGCGCATAGATATACGCGTATAGCGCTCTGTATATATACACTGCAAAGCTTTGCAGTCCACGCTGTTGCGTGTTACTCTGTCCAACACGGTATATATGATGATATTTTCTGTAATGCATCTGAATTTGCATCTTCCGTCTTTGAGACGGCCGCCGTGCGAGGCAGGCCTTCTGGTTGTAAATCTAGCCGACGGAAAGGGCGTCTTTTTGTGTTTTCTAGTGTACTACAACCACGACGCAGACGCGCGTCGCTGACTCACGCGTGTTTCCTCCGCGAGGTTGCGGTGTGCCTGAACTTTTTTGACACGGCGAGCCATTGGTGGCTGTCGTGCGGTGGACGGAGCTGCCGGGCTGGGAATGGCCCGGTGGTACTCGAGTCGATGACGACGGGTGCCGACCGGCTGCCGGCATGTCGTTTTCGCAACAGGGAGACCGCGTATTTGCGTGCCATTTGGTCAGGGGAGGACTCGGGGGAGTTTGCGCTGTTGCAAGGAGAAACGCGTGAGAACGCACCTTTGCCGCCACACGGGCATGCGTCACGGCTCATGGGGGAGTGACCCGTGACCTGAGTGTATACCGTGCCTAACCTATAGGGGTAACGCCCGGCCCCGGTCGGGTGTTACACCTTGCGTTTGTATCTACCGCACGATGGGTCAGACATCGAACGAATTTCAATCCCAAAACAGATGGTGTCGAAGTATCTACCCATCTCGTTGTGCCGTTCGGGGATTCGGTCGTTTGTAACACACGGCCCCGCTATGCATTGATTTATACTAACATTGTACCACTACTTTTGGATCTCACTTTTTACAGTACTATAAATTCTATGTTGCAGGCTCAGGTGCCAGGAGAGTCCAACAAGACGGCGCATAATCTAGCTAGAAATGCTCTCAACTTTGCTTCTGTTCAGAGTTGTGGTTTTACTTGTTTTTCTACAGAACTTTCACTGTAGCTTTGCTGCTATCCTATCCGTACAATGCAACTCTAAAAAATGTCTTCTGAGGTTTAAAAACTAAATAAATTCTATGTTGCATCTTGGTTAAATCTACCCAAAATTCTGTGACCCGATTGAACTAAACATCGTCCGATCAAGTCAAACAAATGGCTAAGTGCCAAAGTGCCATCCCTGCTCTATGTTCGTTCCATCCAATAGAAAGCTGACTTGTCATCTACAAATTTCGGCTTGGTTTCCATATGGCAGGAGGCAGGTTCAGGCCACATGCCAAAAATTCTGTTACTACTTGCCATGATTCCATGCCCTATGTTTGGGAACAAACCCAACCGACTGGAGTTCTGAGATTTCGCCGTATCCGTTGTTCTTTCCTCCTGTCGCGGCGTCGCCTACTATTGCTCTCTGATCTCTCCCCCGGATCGTCCCTTCCCAGTTCCATTACTCGCTCTTTCTCTTCCTCACGATCTGTTGCGGCGGCGGCGGCGGCGGCGGGGCACGACGACCCGGCTACTGGTTCTGCACTGTCGCGGATTGATTTGTTGGTAAGGAACCTCGATTGGATGGGTTGTTCTAAGAGTTCGTTTTGTTTTGTGGGGTTTTTCGTTCTTTTTTTTTGCTGTGGCAGTGAGCAATCGAATCCAAACAATTCTTCCTCTCCGTTCCGCTAGTCGCCGATTTGTTTGCTGCGTGAAATTCATACGTACATGGTTCGATTAGGTTTTCCTTCTTCAGTGGGCAAGATCGATCTGAGCTGACCCTATATGAGTTGATGCCCAGGCGCGGGCGCAGCTTATTTTCCAGAATTTTTTTTTGGAACGTTATTTTCCAGAATTTAGGGGTTCAACTGAATGCCCATGCCACATTAAGCCCGCCCCTGTTAGGTGATGTCTTGTCGCCTCTGTTGGTGATCACCTGTCACCTTTTGTTCGATTGGTTTGTTCATTAGCGCAAAAACCTTGACGGTGTCTGATTCGAGGAGTTTTAATCCGCTCGAGGCGCGGGATTACCTTTGTAGGTAATTGACGCGGACTTGTTGTGATTTATTTGGCTTCTAAAAAGAGATCGCCTTTTCGTCTACAATGGGACAAACACTGCAAATTCGCTTTATTTTGGGTAGTCTTTCATATAGCCATGGGACATAAAATTTGAACAGTTTATCTGGGCATAAGCAGCTAAAACTGCAGCTATTACTTGTGGAGTTGGGAAGTCATGATTTCTAAAATTAGGTTCTGCCATATAATTTATTTCAATATATTGCGCAATCAACATTTGTTACTAAGATTATAAATAGCTTTGATATGTGGATCTGAATAGGCAAGTGTTAACCCACCTTTATGGAACCTGGTACTGGCATTTTGATCAACCTTCATGTTGTACTTTTGCAGAAGAACTTAGGTCTGGTTATCTGCCATAAGTTATTTCACTAAATCTGGTAAAGTCATAAGAGTAATGGGGGTTAGGCCTCCATTGTGAAGGTTTAGTAAATGAAGACGCATCGAGTGTGGCAGTTAGGCATCAAGGATATGAAGGTTATTCCACTGCCTCGCCCAAGAACTTCTCCAAAACTACGTGTGTGGATACTCGCTGTTGTAGCTTTCATCTCCATTGCAATATTCTGGGCTTATCTCTATCCGCCCCGGCATTACACATCTCCTATGAGAGATTGGCTTCCTGCGGAACCTGCCAGGGAATTGACTGATCAAGAGAGGGCCTCACATGTTGTTTTTAGACAGATCCTATCGACACCTCCTGTTCTGTCCAGGAGGTCAAAAATTGCTTTCATGTTCTTGACTCCGGGTACATTGCCATTTGAAAGATTATGGGAGAAATTCTTTGAGGTACATATCATTGTTTTCTTCTCTTTGTGCACTGATGCATTTTTTTTGGGTCAAATTTTGTTGTTATATGATTAGGTTTGTCATTTGGTCCTGTATCTGGTACATGACATCCAAGTGAAGGAAAAGCTTCTAGTTAAACTACATCTAAGATATAGAAAACTGGCATTTCTACAGTTAAGGACTAAGGATGTAAATAATTTGAGTGCATAACCATTTGCGGCTAGCTAATAAGTAAGATCTAGAAGTGGATTGCTTGGTCTTGATGCACATCTGTTGCTCTATTATTACCTCTCCATAGGTAATATAACCTGAAATGATTGCTAGTATCATGCTATGTGGACTTCTTTGATTGTCCAGGGTATTGCATTGGAATTTCCGACCTTCTGTTCATAACTGCATTTTGTTAAAAGTTACTATGGTACTTTCTGACCATTTTGTTAATATGAGGTATCGCATAGGACTTTCGATCTTTGAAGCGATATCATAACTCCTGTGCCATCACATTTTGCTCAAAGTTGATTTTCCGTGTCTTCTTACGCTGTTTCTTCAGGGACATGAGGGAAGATATACCATATATGTTCATGCCTCAAGGGAGAAGCCAGAACATGTCAGTCCCTTATTTATTGGTCGAGATGTACACAGTGAAAAGGTAATGGACCTGTAAACAATGCACAGCTTCAGTGCTGTCATAACAAGGCATGTGGGCTGACAATACAAGAACACAGATAATTTCAGGGTTACATTTATGTTTTTGAAAAATTCCTCTGCTATGTTTCCTTGATCGATATCATTATTTTCCATATAAATCATGCTTACAACAGTGATCAGAAGCTAAAGACTGCCTTAGATGATAGTTGGTCTTATTTTCATTGCAGGTAGTATGGGGTAAGATTTCTATGGTTGATGCTGAGAGGAGGCTGTTGGCGAATGCACTAGAAGACATGGACAATCAGCATTTTGTGTTGCTTTCTGACAGGTCCGCAAATCCTGGTTTGGTTCCATCACATTTTCCTTCATGATAAATTCTATCTGATCTGAACTCTCGTGTGTCGTTACAGTTGTGTGCCTTTGCACAATTTTGACTACATATATGACTACCTGATGGGAACAAATATCAGCTTTATTGACTCGTAAGTCAAATTTCTTTATCTTAACTCCTTTCAACGACTTGTCTCAGTACTGTAATTAAAACTTTCACTAATCATTTCTTAAACTGACTAACATTGGATGATAGTGTTGATTTCGGCGGGATTTCTTTTTTTACCCTTGCATATATTGTCATTGACTAGTAATATTCTTTAGAGTTTCTATCTCTTCTGCTTAAATTCCTTTTTGTTTCCTTGGCCAGCTTTTATGATCCAGGACCACATGGAAATTTTAGATATTCAAAAAATATGTTGCCTGAGGTTAGAGAGACTGACTTCAGGAAGGGTTCACAGGTAAGCTCAGCATACTATCTACTAAGTTTATGGGCTAAAAAAATGTTTTCTGTTCGCCCAGGATCCTCCCCACTTCCAATAAAATCTAAAATATTCCCAATGCCGCGCTCACTTTCGTGAACATCTTTTGTGCTGTAGATTTTTCAAGACACCATGCCCTTATGTTTGAAATTTAAGCTTTTTATCACATTATCACTAGACATTAATCTTACAACCCATGCCTTTTCAACTTTGAGCAAAATAGTTGATCCTTCGTGTTGGAACTTCAATTAAATTTTATATTGGATTGTCCTCTTCTTTTACTCCATTTTGTTGATATTTATTCTCATATGGAAGAACGTATTTCAACATAACCTGTAAATATTTCAGTGGTTTTCTGTCAAGCGGCAACATGCATTGCTGACGCTTGCGGACAATCTTTACTATACCAAGTTCAAGCTTTATTGTAAGGTAAGATGCCATCTTCTTTTACTCTTTCTTTACACAGTACAGTTGTCAGATATATTTCTCCCCTGTTATCACATAAACTCAGCATATAAGATTTGATGTATGCACTATATGCTAGACATGATTTTGTCCTGTTTTTCTTAAACTTGAGTATCATGTGCCACAATATCACATTCCTTGCTAGTTCAATGTTTGTCATTGGATGATATAATGTACCATTGAACTATCCATTTTCCATGGGAAAATTTGGCTCCATACCATTAAAAGAACTCCTCTTTTGCAAAATACCATCAAAAGATTTCTCTTCATCTATATACCATAAAAAGACTGCACCTTTCTCAAAATACCACTCTGTTATCTTCACAGTTTAAAAGCATGCAGCAAAGATTATTTCTCTTAATCTTCTTCCTGGCCGAGCCTGCCAAGCAGAGAGGTGGGGGATGCGTGTGCCGACCAAAGGTTAGGGACACACAAATTCGAATGAAGTCGATTAGTAGTGCAGATAGGAGAAATGGGATGGGGAATTTAGTTCCTATTCATACCATTGATGGGAGACTATGCCTACAGCTCAAACAGCCAGGTGGTGCGCTTGGGTCCAGATCTCTGACTGCTACTATATTTCTTCCCCTTTCTCCATCCTTGTGTCCGCCAGCATCTGAACAATAGGGGACTAGAGGATGTGCGCATGACAATGCGGCGGGGAGGAGCTGGCCGTCTGCGGACACAGCTGACACCAGGCACGGGAGATGCAGAGCCGCTGCTTCGCTGTGGTTGGGTGGTGTGCTCAGCCTGGTCTGTTTCGAGTGTTTTGAGTCGGGTGGCGCTAGAGGTAAAAACTGAAGACACTTTGGATTCTAATCGGCCTGACACAAAGAAAGCCGGAGGAAGGCTAACGGAAGCAAACAGAATGGTATTTTGAGTAGCTGTAGCGTTCTTTTGGTGGTATTTTGAGTAGCTGTAGCGTTCTTTTGGTGGTATTTTGAAGAAGGGAAATCTTTTGATGGTATTTTGCAAAAGAGATGTTCTTTTAACGGTATAGAGCCAAATTTTCCTTTTCCATGAGGTTACACTTACTATTTGCTTCTGCACCAAGGAAATGTGTTGTGCGTCTCATTCACCCAGAGATGGTAAATTCTGGATAAAAAACTGCTGTGACCTTGTATAGGTCCTACAGTTGCTTTCCACTGTTTGTGTGCATGTGTTATTGTGTTTTGGACTTTTTTGAGCTAATTTACTTAGTTACCATCAGTGGCGAGCGCAGGGCAAAAATAGAAGGGGTGCTCATGGAAAAAAGCTAACATGCAAAATCCGTACCAAATAGTCATTTCAATGGCTTGTGCAATCCAAATTTATACATAATCAGACAAGAGATAAAGTGAGAATGCAAAATTCACTTAGAGCAGTACCTTGCTAATGAATAAAACACCATAAATGCCCATAGATACATACGAATGGCAATCTGTAGAATAACGATAGCTAAATTAGTGGAAGCATTAAATTTTTGAGTAATTACAAACACTGGAATGAAATGACACATACTGTGAAGCTACTAGCCATGACTAGGAGCAGGAGGCAAGTCCATTCGAGATCATTCAACTTTTGGAAATGATCCATGGTTTTTCTATCATCACTGCTTCTAAAATCTCTCTCTCGGTGTAGCAGATCATCAGGTCATTGAGCCAACCATCACTGATTTTGTTGCACAAGTCTGTCTTGATTATTTTCATTGCTGAAAAAAATTCTCTCAACTGGGAAGAATTAATGTTAGCTCAATGAGGCGATAGACCAATGGGAAGGTTCTGTCTTTTCCGGTTTCAACCATCTTTTCAGCGAGTCTTGCAAGGTCATGACATCCACGGAATTCTACACTTCTCCTAACATTGAGAATGTAGTTTTGGAGCTGAGTTCTTAACAACATACGCTCAGCCATGGTAAAATCAGCATCATAAATTACAGCAAGTCGCATAATTTTATCGATATCAAACTTGGCGAATGATCCTTGGGTCAAGATAAGACATGCATACCAATAGCTCTGAAGAAACTTCATGGAAATGATGATTTATCTCTGACTTAGTTGCATCAATGGCAGCATAGAAAATGTCAACTCTATAAAAATGATCTTGAGTCACTGTGTGGCCTCGACAACCCATTCTAACAGCCATTGTGATCCTTTCATCCATATTTGGAACAATGATGCCATTTGCTTCACAAAAGTTTCTTGTTCATTCGAACAATGGCTCCCACCCATTATCCCTCATGGACTGCAAGTTCTCTTTCACATCTGTAATCGAGCCCATGGCATGAACAATGTCCAGATCCTTCTTTTGGAATGCACATGACAACTCATTTGTAATGCCCAACAAGTCCAACATCAAATGCAAGATGAACACAAATTTAAAGCTTTCCACTTTTCTTGTCAAACCATATGCTCCACCAGCAGTAGACATTTGGCGACTATCATCAGTTACAATTTCTAGCACCTCCTCAGTTGCCTCCCACATTTGATACAGATGGAGCAAGGTTTTATGATGTGAGCCCCATCTAGTATCCCCAGGTCTAGCTAGGCTAGTTTCCTGATGCAGCCCTGTTCCAGTAAAAACCAAGCCATTCTCCACTTTCTCCAATAACAAATACTTCACGGTGCTTTTCAACCAAAGCATCCATCCTCTTGCAAGATGAACTAACGGTGTTAACTATCAAAGGAACATAATTGAAGAAATCAGCAATAGCCTTGATACTACTTGGGATAGTGACAACTCCTAACTGCAACTGATGGGCAAAGCAATGGACATAAAAAGCATAGGGATTTTCATCTTGAATCTGTCTTTGTAAGCCATTAAATTTTCCTCTCATATTTGAAGCTACATCATATCCTTGCCTGCGAAGTCTAGAAATAGACAAATCATATCCCCCAAGCACATCAAGCAATGCACCCTTCAACACAGCAGATGTACACTCTTTGACATGGACAAGTTTAATAAACCTTTCCATAACCTTCCCTTTGTTGTTAATAAATCTGCATGACACAAGATATGCAAGTTAGGGCAATAACACAATGTACAATTGTACAAAAGGTACCAATAAAGATATAATATAAGTACTACTTGCCTCAAAATCACAGCCATTTGCTCCTTTACTGATACATCTCGGGATTCATCAATAAGCACCGAAATTTTCTATCTCCAAGCTCACCCATAATCACCTCAGTGACCTCTTCCGCACAAGCTTTTGCAAGGTCCTGTTGAATAGGTGAATCCGATCAGAATTCATTTTACAATTCCTAGGAGCTACATCAAATGCCTTCTTCACTTCTTCATTCCTCTCTTTATACCAGTCCACCAACTCCTTAAAATTTCCCTTGTTGATGGAAGTAGCAGATTTGTCATGTCCACAGAAAGATTGACCTTGCATTAGGATATATTTTGCACAATCTAGAGAAGAAGTTAGACTAATTTTGTATGCAACTTCATCTGGCTTACTACGAGCATCTAATTTCCGTGACACACTTATCTTTGACTATTGAAATCCTCACATGCTTGCCTACAGAAGTTGTGCACACTATTAGATCCGCCAACATGATCATTAAACCTTTTCTTAGCCTTCCTCCAGTTAACAAACCCAGCTTTTATGAATGCATCATTGCCAAAATATTTGGGATGTGCCGGACTCTAGAAAAGAAAGCAATAGAAACAAAAGGCGGCATCCTTTGACATGCTATATTCCAACCAATCGTATTGGCCGAACCATGATTCTTGAAAAGATCTCATACAATCCATCATCTTCTGTGGAAAAACATGGCCACATGGTTGAGTTGGACCCTCCAAAAAATATGCTCTCCTCACTTCGGACCTAATTTCATTGGGATAATCTTCAATTGGTCTGCGACACGCTGGATCAGCAATGATTTCATCTAAACTAAAATCAATCCGAGGCTTCTTTGCTTGAGACTACTTGTTTCCAGGAGTACTATTTGTACTTGGATTGCTTGAGTAATAGCTATAGTCCATCTTAGACAAATCTACAACTTAGAATATAGAATCTAGTGAGAACATAATTAAATTTATGAGAAAAATGCTACAGCAAAACATCGAATCAATCAACCAAGAAGAGGACCTCAAAACAGAGGGAAAAAATACCTCACCGTGCTACCTCGTCGGCCGTCGCTAGAGCTCCTGGAGTCTGGAGAAGGGAATTGTAAAATTAGGGATTTGTTTTGAGGTAACCGAACGGAACTAATTGATTTGGATAGATAAATAAGCCTGCTCTGCTTCTGCTCCAAAGGCAGCCCGTTCCCAAGCCCAAGACACATGCGTCCCTGGCAGCCTGGCTCGCTGGTCGCCGCCCACCGGCAGCCGGTGCCGGTGCAAAATTGAAGTGGGTGCGTTAGCCCCCAGGCGCACCCATCATACGCTCGCCACTGGTTACCATCAATGGGTTTAATGCACATCATTTCCTTTAGTTTACCGTAATGGACTTGGACACTGTATAATATGAAAAGTATGACATTGACGTATGTTTGCTCTATTTTCAGCCAGGGATGGAAGATGGGCGCAATTGCTACTCTGATGAGCATTATTTGCCAACACTATTCCATGTTAGTACACAGCGACCTCTTATTAGTTGACATTTCTCCTCAGCAGTAATAACCATGGTGGCACTTATGATGTGTTGAACTTGTATTTGTACAAACCAGATGATGGATCCAAATGGAATTGCTAATTGGTCTGTGACTCATGTTGACTGGTCTGAAGGGAAGTGGCATCCAAAAGCTTATCGGGCAAACGATGTCAGTTACGAGCTCCTGAAGAATATAACAGTATGTTTTTGTCTTATGTTTTTATGTATGGGAACTCTCTATATATTTGTCTTGCGTCATGTTTATTTCTCAGAGGGTGCTTTTAAGTTCATCTATAGCATGCTTCTAACCTCCAGTGCTTTGATTTTGCTGCAGTCAATTGATATGAGCTACCATGTCACCAGTGATAGCAAGGTCTCTCTCTCTCTCTCCCGCTCCCTCCCTCCCTCCCTCTCTCTCTCTCTCTCACACACACGCACACACACACACACACACACACACACACACACGAGTATTGGCTTTAGTTTGCATTTTGTAAATGCTCATCCATTTTGCTAGTTAATTACCATACATGTTTGTTGGTACTCTGTCATTGAAAAATCATCCATTTTAGTTATTTACATTAAAGGAAATTTGGATTTATTCCACAGAAAAAGCATATCATTTCTAGCTATGGTACCGCAAAAAGAATTATGCAGCTACATAACAAGGAATAGCATTGCAAATTACATTTTTCAAGAAAGGATGCTAATACGTTATACCCCTTGTCCTTCTTACAAAGTAAAATTATCACTGTACTTCACTCTCTTTTAGACAGGGAGATCACCGCAAACCTTGTACTTTACCCCTTAAGTCACGAAAAATGATAGTAGGCTCGTATTTTGGTTCTGGAGATTGTCAGTCCACATGCTCCTATTGGTCGATAGTTGCAATGGTTGACATGCACATTTACCTGACATACTCAAGGTGATGGAGAAAAGGAACTAATATTCTAAATGTTTTCCATGTTCTACAGAAAGTGGTTACGCAGAACCCTTGCTTATGGAATGGAGTGAAGAGACCATGCTACTTATTTGCGAGGAAATTCTACCCTGAATCCATAAACAATCTCATGAACTTATTCTCGAATTACACACTTTTTTGAGTTTGGCAGAGCGCATGGTCATCCTACACTCGGCAACCCCCATACTATAGGAATATATAGGAGATATTTTGCTATAGAAACCTCTGTACATTGGAGAAGAACAGCGGATTTCTTATCAATTTGCTGGATATAGAAATAGGGAGGAGAAGGCATTCGCCGCAAGAATAGGGTGGTTCCGATCGCCACGTCAGACCATTGTCACTCCTGAGCATAACATTTTTAGGTCCACCTTATTTTCTTTTTTAGTTTCTCTCTCATTTTTGGCCGCAGATTCTGCCATGTACATCGAGCTTATTGTAACACGGAAAAGCCATGAGATGTGGTGCTGTTTCTTCTGTCTTGTTTTACCCGTGAGTTTTCCCAAAGCTCTATTTCATCAGTTCGGTTATTTCAGTTGCATTCATGAATGGCACTGAGCTGTCGGTACATAAGATGGTAAACTGCAGGGACGTGGCAAGTAATTTTGTACACTGAGGTAAGGTTCATGCCAAGTTCTGAAATCACAAAATATCTGGTTCCAAAATCGAAATTTAAATACGATGTTGCCTTCCAGGCAAAAAAAAAGGGGAAAAAGGGAGAGAGACCAGCTTCTCAAATTATTCAGAAAAACAACGCACGGGAATTTGTTCCTCTTAATAGAAATAGGAGAAATGGGCTTCAGCTCAGCTATCGCCACACAAAAACGCAGAAGAAAATGTCGGCTTCTGCTGCGCTCTCCTGCATCCGCTTCTCCTCCTCCGCACCTCAACTGACCGCTCCCCACTGGCCACGCCGCCGGTGCGTCCCCCTCCGCCCGATGCTCCCTTGCCGCAGCTCCCGGTCTCCGGGCGCCGCCGGAGCTCGTCGACTCCATCCTCTCCAAGGTGACGCAGACAGACATCAACCCCCCTTCTCTCCTTGCTCCGCTCCCACCTTCCTAGCTACTGCTCTCTATAATGTCCGTGCAATCCTGCTTAGCAGGTCAACATATATAGGCCAGGAAACTATCAAACCGTAGTATTCCATGCTAAATTTAGTCTCAGTTAGTTTGCTTCTCATGAGATAAGAAGCTTCGGTTGTTGATGTGATGTCTTAGCCTGATACCACCAACAGGTAAAGGGGACTGACCGGGGAGTGCTGCTGCCTAAAGACGGCCATCAGGAGGTCGCTGATGCCGCGCTGCAGCTGGGGAAGTACTGCATCGACGAGCCCGTCAAGTCCCCGCTTATATTCGGAGGTGAATCCCTTTCCCTGCCTGGCTCGCCAAACATAATTCCATCTCATTTGGTGTCGTGTTGTGCCACTTACTGACACACTGTAAAAAAAAATCAAATCTTGCAACGACCCAACATGCGAAACTTGCATCAATGGAAGAGCAATACATGTCGCTGTATCGCCGCATTCGGGGATGTGTCGTAGTATTGTTGTTTCTCGTTTCATGCTTCATGCCATCCTGAATCAGTTGCTTGTGTAATGCATGCGCCTGACCAGATTGGGAGGTTGTGTATTGCTCGGTGCCGACATCCCCGGGGGGGCTTTACCGGACTCCTCTCGGACGCCTGGTATTCAAAACCGACGAGATGGTTCAGGTGGTGGAAGCCCCTGACATCGTCAGGAACAAAGTGTCATTCTCCATCTTTGGTCTCGACGGCGCGGTATCTTTGAAAGGTAAACAGACATTGGTTGCTAATTCATTCCATTCAGATTGCGCATAGTGTTGGTAGTAAAAGTTCAGGTTTGCTTTGAGCTCGCCGTAGTTCTATCGAGAAAAAACAAGATTGCCTGTAATGTGCCAGTAATCTTGTAACTTGATCTCATGGATATCTTTCGGTGTTGGTCATGCAGGCAAGCTGAATGTATTGGACAGTAAGTGGATTCAGGTCATATTTGAGCCCCCAGAACTGAAGGTAGGCTCCTTGGGGTTTCAATATGGTGGCGAGAGCGAAGTTAAGCTGGAAATCACTTATGTTGACGATAAGATCAGGCTAGGAAAAGGATCCAGAGGCTCGCTTTTCATCTTCCTGAGACGAGGATAGAAGGGCAGGCATGTATGGTACCATACCACCATTTGCATGTGCTCGAGACCACAAGGGATAGCAGTGATGTGTAAATTCAGAGATCAAGTCCACTAGCAGTTTTCTGCATATTTCAACCTGAAGAAAATTGTGCGGACGGAAATGTTTGTAGTATTCATGCCAGTGTTGTACTATGATGTATATTGATGATGGCCTTCAGATTTTTTGAGCAGGGTATGATTGGTTTGAGAAATTGAGTATTCCGGTTGCTATCGTCTGAAATCTTCTTTTTGAACAAATTGTTATTTGAATTTTCCTCCAGGCTATTGATTGCGATGATGAAGTGATCATACACATACACACATAGACTAGCTTATTCTGTGCTTGAGTAGTAATTTTGTGTATACAAAGTGGTAATTTTGACTAATGGATCTATTATCATTTTTTTCGGCCCGTACAGTAAAAGTTTCTATGAAATTACTATCTTGCGAGAGTGTTTTTACTATCACTTCTTGTAGTATGGGAGACTATTTAAATATATCTAAAAATTACTATTATTTGTATATGTTTTTACTATCTTGCGGCAATAGTTTTACTACATGTCTAACCACGGCATACTTAAAAGGAAATAACTTGTGTAGTTCACAATCACTTGTATACTCCAGTTGGTCAAAAGATTGTAATTGCATGAATGAGATCAACGGTTCAAATCTCACCTCCTTCTTATTTTTAAAATTAAAGCAGTGAGTGTGCAATCAAAATACAGTAAAATCTCATTAAAATTACACGTGATGATAAAAATATGTATAGGATATAGTAATATCCTTCTATAGTAATATACCAGAAAGATTCCATGAATCCGCTTCCTATGCAGCAACGGGACTCCAGAAATCCGTTTTGATCACAGAGGCACGTCTTTCTCCACCGCCTCGCTCGGAGGCTCTTCTCCCTCCCTTCGTCTCATCCTCGATGGGAGTATTGCCGTGGAGCTGATGCTTGACCGTTCCCCCGGCAAGAACAGAGCCGCATCCCCGCGTCCTCCTCCTCCTCAACCTGGTACTACCTCGAATCCCTCTTCGCTTGTGTTCAATGTGTCCTTCCATTTCTCCCTTTGCTGCCTCTCGAGTCTACCTGCCCTTAGAATTGTTATCTCTTGATATATTTTCTCTAAATTGTTCTGCCTGGGATTTTCTCCTGTTCCTGATTTTTTATATATAGAAAAATAGTTCCAGTTCCAGCAGTGATATGAGCGGTGCGAAGAGGACCTCGAGCGGGGCCTCGAGCGGGGTAAAACCTCCGACATCCGGATAGGAGATATCCCTAGGAACTGGATCAATCTCTGCATGCAATACTCCTGGACTTAGGTTATTCATACGAACACTGGGCTCTACTGCCACCAGGAGGTTCCACAGTCGGGCACGAGTGGCAAAGAGCTCGTGTCGCACTGCTCGGTAGTGCCGGTCTAGCGTCTTAATCAAGTCAGCTTGTCGACGCACTTCCGGATCATCACTACCATCCATGTCGGTATATACCGCGTAATTCACCTGATACTCCTCAGGTGGCACCGCAGGAAAGGAGCGGTAGGCCGACAAAGACATTAGCGATAAATCGTATCGCAGACGAGTGATAGCACAATAGGCAGCTTCTTGAACTGCCATCTCCATAGTTGTGCCCACCCCATAAAAGATATGCATGGGGCGGGTGTCATATTCATTAAAGGGGTAGATCAGGACCATTGCCAGATACTGAGTCATGAAGAAGTCACGGTATTGCTCATATACCGTGTATTCTGGCATCCATCGGTAGTGGTTGCTGGCCAGCACGTAGGCAAGCATTGCTGGGAACCCAGGAGTATCAATACACCTGGTGAGACGAACGATCTGGCCTCGAGGCATCTGGATCAAGGATAGAGGTTACGGCAACTCATAATCAAATGATATGGAAAATAGAACGGAAATAACTTGAGGGAATTCCACGATTTTCAAGATGGAACAGAATCTGAACATGTTAATGAAGTAATGAGTAGAATTGATAATAACTGGAACAAGGTAAGAGGGAAGGTAAGGATTCCCTGCACACGTGAAGTCTAACTTTTGAACGAAGCAAAGAGGTCGCTACTTATGCTTTTCGCAAATCCTTTTTAGGTTCAAAATAGTTTTCATAACTTCTAGACCCAACAACGGCCAAGTCAAGGTTGTCCTACAGTCAGTCCTGCTCTGATACCAAAGCTGTCGAACCCCAGAATTCATAACAGAGAGTCTTAAGTGAAACCACCCGCTAAGTCGAAACGTCAACCCCGACCTCAACCCTTGGGTATTAATCCCAAGAGGAGTGGAGTGATATGGCTCCGAATAGCCCGAGACGTCAACCCTGAACTTTCTCCGACAAACTAATGCACAGATCCAGTAGGGTGATATGGTCTCCTCACTCTTTCTTACTGAGCCGGAACATCAATCCCAAACTGTCCCGGCAAATTAATGCTCGGCTGGAGTAGGATGATATAGTTCCCAACCTCTCAGTAGCAGAGTCACTTCACAGGGGTGATTAAACCTAATAACTCTATGATATCAACTCTAAAATTCTACCCACAACATGCGCTTCATCAACATACACACATGGCACATGAGCAGGCGAAAACAACTAGATTTCACAGCAGTAACTCTACGACTGAAACTGCAGCATTATAAGTTCTTGAAACTTAACGAATTATATTCACGAAATGGATCCGAAGATCCAACTACACAGCGGAAGAGTATATATATGGCTACGAAGCCAAAAGGTTAGGCCAAAAGTGGCAGCAGAACAAACCGAGCTACCAAACCCCGAGGGCAGGATCACTGCCTGGGATTTCCAGCGACTAGTCGTCGTGGGCGTCGATCTCTAGGTAGAAACCACCCTCGGAAGGGGTAGTTTCCTCTGTAACAAAAATATCAACGATAGCAGGGTGAGTACAAAAATTGTACTCAGCAAGACTTACAGTGGAAAAATTAATAGTAGCTATGACAGGTATCAATAAAAGGGTAGTTGTGGACTATTTTGCGGAAAGCTAATTTTACCTTTGTCAATAGAAGTAAGTAGATGAAAAACCGACTACCAGAGTACTTTCAAAAGGAGACGAGTCGAACACTTCGCGAGCATTCCTTACTGCAGATCACCACACCTGAAATCCCCCGATTCTTCCTCGACCACCCTGGGAGGAAGCAATCGCTAACACCACACCTTAGGGTTGGCAAGTTTTAGAGTATTGTTGTAGTTGTCTAATTCGATGCAAAATCTTACCAAGCTGTCCATAACCACGGACACAGCTGTTCAAACAGTTCAAACCCTGTAGGGGTGTACATCTTTACCTACACGCATCGATCGACTCCTAATGCCACCGGGATAACACACTTCATGAGGTGTGCTGGCGGAGGGTGATCGAACACGACCGTTACAATGCTTTCGACCTAGGTATGAGCCACCCGCACGGGCTAGTCCATGTGCACCAGTCCGGCCGTAACCGCGACACAGTTCCATACGTTGTGAATCGAGGTACATCCCCGGTCTCCCAGACCGTGTGTCCACCCCACCCTTATATTGAGATACCACACCACATCCCCTTTTTCACGCACACGGCAAATGGAAACGACGAACTAATGCAGCTCATACACTAAGTCTAGGCAAATTATTTAGTCGTGGGTGGCCCCATAATCCACCCGTGTAGAAGTACGCGAATCTTGGTTCGAAAGGACACCGGTAACCGGTCCTTGTGGGAAGACGAGACAACCCACCATGCTCCCAGCCATGGCCTCTCGTCTAAACCCAGATATGATTAAGCAAGTTCATTAGTTAATCCCTGGTGAACACCCACCTACCACGTAATCCATCCAATGGTGTTGATTCATCTGCTATCCCAGGAATTACGACTTCTACATGTCTAAGCATGTCTAAGCATTAATAACATAGTAGCATTAGAACAGTGGACACTATATTACACTAGATAGGTTGGGTCGGTGGTGGAGTTGATTGAGCGACAAAGTAAGTTTTATTCATCGGAATAGGGTTCTGCTTAGCGGAAAAAATAGAATTTGAACGCATGTGATAATGAATTTGAAAACAACTAATACTTTGCAAATAGTAGGTGTTTGCAATGTGACCAAAGGGGCTGCTTGCCTTGTTGCTTTGCAACTAAACCTTGCTCGTGATCGACACTATCTCCTTCGGGACTTTTCGGTTCTATCGGAGAAGAACGAAAACACCGGAAAAGAAAAGGGCATAACCGTAAATATCAAAATGCTGAACATCGGCATGAGATGACATGTATGCCATGATGTAGAGAGTGCAAAATACAAACTAATACAAGTGGAAGCAATTTAATCGGAGTCCGGACGCTCAAAATATCGTGATCCGAAAATCCTCCGGCGACTCGGCGAAACCCTAATTTGAGTTTTTAGCAATTTGTATTTTTTCCTAGCATGCAAACATGTATGAACATGACATATTTAAATAGCTCTCATTTTTCTGAACATTTTGATATATTATTTGCATTTTTCTGATTAAAAATGAATTTTCTATGAATTTTCTAAGATTTAATCTATTTTAAATCCTTTGTTGTATTTTTCTCAGTAAAAATAACATTTAATTTAATTCAAATAATCACAGAGACCGACAGGTGGGCCCTACTGGTCAATTCTAGTCAAAATTGACTTAGGTCAATGACAGTGGGGCCCACTGGTCATATTATCCTTCTTTTCTTTTAATCTTTTCTTTATTCTCTGACATGTGGGACCCACATGTCACTGGAACAGATTTACTGTGTTCATTTATTGTACTGTTGAGCACTAATGACAGTCATTAAGATGGCGGTTAACATTAATTACTGATGATTAGGATTAATTATAGAGATTAACTCATCGGTTAGTATTAATGGAGCTCATTAATTATGTCTTAATCGGTTAATCAGTGAGCATTAAATAGGCTTAACCATTATGATGCTCATAATTGTGTCTTAACCGGTATTTAAAAGGGGATTAGTACCCTAACTGCACCCGGTCGGGGACTCGGCCACTCGGGCTCGGTCCGGCCGCGGTGAGGCCGACGCCGGTGATGGAGCAGCCGGCGGCGGCTCGGCTTACCGGCGGACGGTGGAAAGCGAGGCCGACGGCGGGGGCCCGGGCTGAGGCGGCGCGGCAAGGCGGAGCCGGGGTGCTCGGTGGGGAGGAGGCCCGGCAGTGGCGAGACGGCGATGCTGGGAAGCTCGGGGAGCGGGGCACCGAGACGAAGCGGCGGGCTCCGGCGAGGCGAAAAGGGAAGGGAGTAGTGGTGGCGCCGGGGTGAACGGTGACGGGGAGGTGGCGGAACACGGCGACGAACCGAGGCGGGCGGGGTGGCTCCGGCGGGTGGCTCGGCCAGGGCGGAGCGGGATGGCGGGGAACCGAAGCGCGGCGGGGCGAGGTTCGGAACGAGGCGGTGGGGAGACGGCCGGAACGGCAGAGCGGGGCGGAACCAGAGCGGCGGTGGAGCTGGGCGGAGCCAGAGCGGTGGAGGAGGCTCGGTGGCGCGCGGTGGAACCGGAGGCAAGCGGCGGCGAGCGGAGAGAGAGAGCAAGGGAGCTCGGGTGGTGGGGTGGCACGGCAAGGGAAGCTGCGGCGAGGTGGAGCTTGGCCGGGTGGTGAGCAAGCAAAGAAGGCGCGGGAGCGGCGGTGAGCTCGGGGAGGAGGTGAGGCCGAGGTGGGGATGAGAAGGGGCTCGAGGCCGGCCGAGAACCGAGGGGAGATAAGGAGGAGGCGGACCGGGGGGGGGAGATACCCGAAGCAGCTGCTGGCCTAGGCCACTGCGCATGCTCGCCAGCCAAGCAGCTGCGTGGCGGCGGCGTAGGGATGGGCGAGCGGCGGCCGGGTAAAGAAGAACAGGGGCGGCCAGGTGGGCTGTGCGGGAGGGAAGGCGGGCCGGGGAGAGCTGGCCCATTCGGGAAAGAAGAGAAGAAAACGGGCCAGAAAATGGCCCATTCCGGCTAGGGGGAAATTTTGGTTTTGTTCTTTTCCTTTTCTTTTCTGTTTTGGGTTTGTAGTTAAACCCTAAAACGAATTTGGATCCTATTTTCAAACCTTTAGAACCATTTCAAAGTTTCTTTCAAATTTAAAAATCAACTTTCAAAACATCCTTATAATGTTTTGCTCTATTTCAAGTAAGTTTTCAACCCAAATTTCCTCAACCTTTAAAGTTCCCCAGGTTTAACTCATACCTAAGGTTTCCTTGACTAATTCTAAAGTTCAAAATTTTTCTCAACTTCAAGCTTTGGTATAAATGCATGCCATGGAATGCACATGATACACAATAATATAGTAGTAACTGTGGGGACGTTACACAAAGTGTGCCAAATTTTGCCCTAGTCCTGAAAGAATCTCTTGACCCAAGAGGCCAACAAACAAATATTTAGATCTCTCGGGTTGTGGATGCCTATTCCACCAAACTCCTTTTTTCTACAGACCATGCCCCAATTGGCTAGGTGATACTTATGTTTCCCATCTAAATTTTCCCAAAAGAAATGACTCATTTGGGAGTTAATAGCCTTAATGGCCCATTTGAGAAACTTGATAAAAGACAACAGGTAGATGGGAATGCTAGCAATGCATGATTTGAGAAGAACCATTCTACCCCCATAAGTGACTAGCTTCCCTTTCTGACCAGCAATCCTCTTAATGATCTTATCAGTCACTGATTGAATATCCTCCCTTTTAATCTTATCAAACTGGAGAGGTACACCAAGGTGCTTAAAGGGGAAGGACATAAGTTTGCAATAGAAGACTTGTGCAAAAAACTTGGCTTATGAAGGTGCTATATTAACAGTCATGAGATCACTTTTATGATAGGTGATCTTCATTCTTGATAATTTCTCAAAACATGTAAGTAATCACTTTAGGTTCCTAGCAACACTTCCATCCTTTTCTAGGAAAAGGATGGTGTCATCAGGATATTGCAAGCTGATGACACCTCGAGGAATCATATTCTGAAGAAGGCCTGGAATGAGGTTATGATTGGCTTCTTTGTAAAATCTTGGTAAAAACATCTGCTACTAGGTTAAAGAGGATAGGGGATAGAGGGTCCCCTTGCTTAAGCCCTTTCCTAGCAACAAAATAAGAACTATTCTCATCATTAATCCTAACACACATTGATCCATTATGGAGAATGCTAGAAATCCAGCTTCTCCACTTATGGCCAAAACCTCTAGAAAGGATCATTTCATCTAAAAAATCCCAGTTAACCCTATCATAAGATTTTTCATAATCCAACTTAAGAACGAGTCCACCAATACCACGTCTATGTGCCTCATGCAACACCTCATGGGCAGACACTACACTCAAGAATGAAGCGACCCTTAAGGGAAGCAGTTTGATTAGGGAAAATTAGTCTATCTCCCACAGGGGAGATTATGTTGGTCATAGCTTTAGTTATGATTTTCAGGCTACAATTAGATAAACTAATTGGCCTGAAATTCTTCATATCTTTTTGCTCATTTTTCTTTGGCATAAGAGTGATGATGGAGAAATTGAGCCTATAAAGGTCTAAAGTCTCATCTTCAAACTCTTTAACTAAAGCCATGAAGTCTCCCTTAATTACTTCCCAGAAGGTCTGATAAAACAGGAAAGAAAACTCATCTGGGCCAGGTGCACCATTAGCATAAGAGCCAAAGATAGCCGCCTTAATTTTCTGTTCGGTAAAAGGTTGTTTAATAAGTTAGTTTCTTCAGAGGTAACTCTGTCATCACTAGACCAGAAATTAGGACCAAGATGCATATTAAGCTAGGTTTCAAAACCAAAATGGTCCTTAATAGAATTGGACAGCAATGTCCAGCATAGATTTAGTATCCTCAACAGACCATTAGGGCCATTAAGATCTGCAAGTTTCTTATTTCTTCTTCTCTGATTAGCAATGGCTTGGAAATAGGCTGTATTCCTATCACCTTCTTTGATGTCTCAGTCTCTGGATCTTTGCCATGCTTTGATTTCCTCCATAGACCAAATTGTGTCAAGCTCAAACTTAATTTGCCTATTCTTGACTATTCTTCAACCTGTCCTGGATTCTGACATCTGTAACTCCTGTTTTTCCTTTGGGCGTGCAGGCAGGAGGTCCAAATACGTGGGACAATCTGTGGTAAGGAGCTCAGACATCACCTATTGTTGCTGCTGTCAATTCGTTTAACTCATTACTCCTCAAGGAAAAGCGCTCTTTTTTTTGCAATTTTTGCTCAGCTGGTTCCAATCCATTCTCTTGGTCGTACTAGACTTTTTTTTTGAATGAAAGCTGTAGGAGAAGCTCCAACAGCAAATATATTCATAGACAAAAGAAATATTTACAAGAGAATCTGTATAATTAGGAGGGAGAGGGGGGACCAGGGAGCAAAATACTCAAAAAATCTACCCACTCTGAGAAGCTAGCTTGTTTAGACTCGGAGGACCAGAACTTGAGAAGGGAGAGGTCATTGAAAAAAAAATTGAACCAGGAATTACAAGAGGGATCCACTCCCATGAAGATAAGACTGTTTCTAGTTTTCCAAATATGCCAAGCAGCAACTATGAATGCTTCTTTGAAGAACTCACTAGCCCTGGAGTTCCTCAGATGAAGAAGGATGTTGGATAGGGAAGCTTCTTGATTCATAGGAACATCAAGCCGGTTGCAACAAGACTTGCTGAAATTGCAGGCAAAGAAGAGATGGTCCCTGGTTTCACGGTGGTGATTGTTGCAGAGATTATACAAGCTTTCTTCATCCGTCGTGCAATGCCTTCGAACCGAAAGATCTTTAGTGTTTAATCTGTCGCGGAGCATAAGCCAGGCGAATACCTTCAGCTTTGGAGTACATTTAGTCTTCCAAATCCAATTGACTTGATGAGAGAAAGGGAGATGCTCAAAACATTTCTGATAGAACTTCTTGGATGAGTAGATGCCATTGCCCCATGTATAAGATCAGGAATCGTTGCTCGATTCGTGTAACGAAGCATTCCTTATTAACTCCCCGACTTGTTGAAATTCATCAAACGCTTCAGCTGAAAGGGGGAGATGGAAGAGCTGAACTGGATCACCAATGGAATTGAAGGTTTTGAGAGAGAGTGCGTGTGATTTGGCAAAGGAGGACAAGCGGGGAAATTGTTGGACGAGAGGAGGACCACACCAGGTGTCAAGCCAAAAGGACACAGATGCACCATTGCCAATATGGCATGTGGTCAGATTTTTGAATTTCTCCATTAGCTTGAGAACATCACGCCACCAAAAGGAACCCTTGAGGGAGGTGCAGGTGGGAGGGTTATTTCTATAGTATGAATTCCAAATGAGATGAACCCAAGGCCTGTCAACCTGGTTGAAATTTTTATGAAGGTGCTTTAGGAGCAAGGCTTCATTGAAGGTTGTGACAGCAAGCACCCAAGCCCCCCTTTCGAGCGCGGCATACAGACGTCACGCCAGGCCGCCAAGCACTTGAGTTTTCCGGTAACATCAGATTTCTGCCACAGACAAGCCTGTTCGTACTAGACTTAACTTTGTAGTAGAATTTGAGTGAACAATGCAAGAAAAACGAAAATGCTTTCAGAGATACGCATTCAGTAATCTGTAGTATGCCACCTGAAGATCTAGAACCCATGCATATTTGATACATGTCAACCTTCGTCCATATATAACGGTAGGGTAGTATAGCCGAGATAAGGATAATGGCCAAATCTATCCGATCAGGTTTGTGATTTGATTGTCTATTTGTCAATGTTTGTAGAGAACAGTACCTATGCGTGTGCTAACAGTCGGCAAGAGGAGGTCTCAAGGGACGCAACTTCTCGTCGAAGAATACAAGGAGAAGCTCGGTTACTACTGCAATGTTGAGGACACCCTTATCAAATCCAACCCAAAACTTACAAGGTAGGATATCGTTGTGTGATGCTACGAAGATAATGGTCGATACATCCCGAGATGCATCTTGCACTGTTGTATGGATACTTATATGCATGAAAACATTTATAATAAAATATCATTTTTTCCTTATGGAAATTGATTGTCGAGGCTGACCTCTCATGTTCCTTTTCAGTGATGTTAAGGTGCAAGTTGAGGCAGCAGACACGGCTATGATGCAGCAAACTCAAGGCTGAAGATTTTGTATGTTTCAGTGCCTTCTTGCCTTTACCTGATTAATAGCTCACCCCCTAGGTTTATCTCTACAAGTAGCAATCTTTTTGCTCTGATGTTAGTGTGCATGATTAGGTGGTTGTGTTGGATGAAAACGGGAAGGATGTCATATCTGAGCAGATAGCTGATCTGATTGGGGATGCTGGCAACACAGTATGCTCTGCACTTTGTTGTTTAGTCATAACCACTTGATTTTAAAGTTCAAACTGCTGGAAATTTCGTTGGAGAACATACCTGTTGGTAATGTGTTTTTTCTTATTCAAATGTTCTAGGGATCGTCAAGTCTCACATTTTGTATTGGTGGGCCATATGGTCTTGGGGTACAAGTAATAGAGCACGCGGATGCAATAATCAGGCTATCCTCACTTGTTTTGAATCACCAAGTTGCTTTAATAGTTCTAATGGAGCAGCTCTACAGGTGAGCAGTGAGTTTCTATGATGCAATGGTGCCATTCCTGCATTTCAACATGCTTTATTAATTCCAATGGAGCGACTCTATTGTGATGTAACATGTATAATCTATGCACCAAATGGTGTAAGACAGGTAAGATCATGTAACACAGGATCCCTTCGTGGATACTCATGCATATCTGTCAGTATAGGAAAATGCTTGCTTTAATTGTGATATCAATCATTCATTAGGTGTCACATAATTTTGCAGGGCATGGACCATAATCAGAGGACAGAAGTATCATCACTAATTCACTAGATTTGAGTTGCAATAGCATCATCTGGTGCTCAGGGGCTCAATTGTATTTCATTCACCATAAAACCACCACTTTTACCCAAACTGACTTACATGTTCTTTGACTGATGATCATCAGCTTTGTAGCTGCACCATGGACAGGCGATGCATTTTGGTCGGGGGTTCACTGATTGGTGTCTGCTTCTTTGAAGTTGTCACAAACAAGAAAGACATTGAGCAAGATTACCAAGGAACATATATGCATCTGCATATTAATCGCCTTTTCACCTCGTTCTGCAAAACTTGACACACCAACGTCAAACATTCAGACCAAACATTTTGTGATATTTCTTCCTTCTTTTCTTCTACTCTGCTGATATTATCCAAGTAACTGAAGAAGGCAATGGTGTGGAGAATATAGATAATTCGATGATATATTCCTAGCTGTGCTCTGCGTCATGCACTCATACTAACAGGAGCCTTTATGTTTTTGTTTGCACATCAAAACTAACAACGATGCAAAGAAGCGTAGATCAATAGAGGAATAATTTATCAAAAGATCTATAGAGCATCAATTGCACAACTTCACCTGGACATGGACCTCCTGCCAATCTTCTGCTGATATAAAGGGCACAGTTGGCTTTGAACCGTCCCTGGCTGCTAAGCACATGTTATGAATCAAAGGTTCAGGCATGGAGAATCTCTTGCACTCTTCAGGTTTCTGACAATTTAAAATCCAAAACAGATTCTTGAGTTGGGGTGCAACTTGCAATTAACCCCGATATATTATCTGAAACATGATAATCATTGGGCTAGTTTCAAAAATATAAGCTGCCTGTGTTGCATAATAAGTTTGAGAAATCTATATACCAATGGAAAATCAAACAAAGAGATCTAAAGCACTTGAAACAAAAAATAATTGACACAACACTGCCTTCAGTTTATAACAGATGATACAGAAGTCTTCTTTAAACCCACTTTATGTCCTTTTCTTGTTTCTGCCTATGTCACAACAAATAGTTACAATGCCACTAGCTGATTCCGATGTGATGAGATGCGGCCTAGTCATTGTGCTGGAACCCAGGAAGAAGCGATGCGATGAACCCGACAACAAGCAGCTGGACCTCTTTCAAGATGCCGCCAAGCCAATTGTGCCTGTTTCCTTCTCCCTCTGCCCCTTGCTGGTTCTCATTACCAGCTGCTGGTCCTGGTTCCTGGTTCTCTTCTGCAAGATTTCCACCTGAGAAGCAGAAAGTGATTTTGATATAAGCATTAATTATACATTGATACTGCCTACTAAATGAGAAATGTTGACAATTGGTGCCCCTTGCTAAACGAGAAATATTAGTTATTGATACTGCATGTCTGCCTGACAAGCAGAAACAATCTGACATATTACAGCAGGAAACACCATTTCACGAGGGATCAACATGACAAGACATCTTCAACATCCGTCCTATTTATTGGTGCTACTAATGGCCATTTTGCAATACTTATACACTTTTAGATCATGCAAGTGTTAGGAATTCTTTTGCCTTGTAAACCGTGAACAACCAAGTATGAACCTCCACTGAGGAAGTAATAGTGGTAAAAAGGACTATTACAATATTATGTTGGTGTTTAGAGATTCAGGAGGTGTGAATCTGGTGATTGAAATACAACAGAAAAAAAATGCATAGCAGCAGGTATAATATGAAGTGTGGTAAAAGACAGCTACCAGGCAGCTGATCGTTGCCATCATTCTGGGCAGCCAGAGGAGCACGGTTAGCAGGAGCCTGTGGTGGACGAGGAGCTACACCTCCTGCTCGCTGGAGCCATCTTAGAAAAGGTGTGATTGCTCCAGTTTGATATCTGGAAGAGATCCCAAGGTTATCTAGCAACATAAGAGCGGCTGTACAAGAAATGAAGAGAAAACTGTGGAAGCACAATGAAGCATCGAAGCCGAAGTAAGCAAAGAACTCACAAGTAAATCATCAAGGCACACAATATGAGAAAAAAACAGCCGTTGTTTTGATCCTTCCTGGCTAAACAAAAAGACCACTGCTGCTAACTTGATGATCAGAGCCAGGTCAAGCTGAAAAGCAAAGTGAAACCTCCTCACAACAACTTGTCTTTGGGGGCCATGTTGCTGCCTAGCATCCTGTCCTTGCTCTTCGCCAGCCAATGCACTGACACTTTCCCTTTTAACACAAAAGGATGGAAAAAATAAGGAGAGTACAATCATAATGCTTTGCGCTGGTCACATATATTCCTAAATCAGCATAAGAAGACAATCTAACATAGTAGACAACTGCATAGACTTAGTCAATCTCTCAACACGAAAATATTTTTTCAGGAACTCACATGTGCAAGCATGTCTAAATGTTTTCTGTGGATTCACTTGAACTTACATCATTAAAAGCAGTACTTAAGCAAGGTTCGAGTAAATTTACTTGAGCAAATAATATGTTGCAGTGTTGCTCTGAATTCTCGAGCAAACTAGTCAGTTACTGGAAGCATCAATGTCATTGAAATTAAGGCAAACATCCCTATATTTTAGGGCTGAAGTTAATATATGGATTATGCCTATTCTACAGTGAAGTCACTCCATGTGCTAATGGCAGACTACATTCTTGCCTTAACGTCTCTAGATAAAATAAGAAAGACGACTGAAGTTTGCACCTGCCTCTGATTCCTTACGAAAATTGCAAGAGATTTTGTACATGCCAAATTGCTAAGTTATGCACTAACCAAAGTTTCAAAGAATGATGCGTAAGGAGTTGATGAAAAACATCACAATCAAAATTTAATCAACTCATTCATGAATCTCTGCCACTGGCTCAATAACAGACCCTAAAAGGTAGTATAATTGACTGTAGATCTGAAGATAATGTCAACCTTAAATAAAACAATGTATTCTGTTCTGTTTTCACAGCTCTGTTTTTGTTCTGAAAACATCTACCGAAGACAACAGATAGATCTCGAGATAGATCTTGCAAAGCCTTTATCACACTAACTCTCACAAAAAAAGAAAAACTAATTCCACATTCCTACCCTAGAATGTTCGAAGTTTTCAATGGCATGACTGTTGTGAAGTTATGATCACACGTGGCTTGCATAGAAATTACTACAATCAGAAGCAAACGACTCACGTTGGTATCTTGTAAGCGAGTGGTATGAGTATTTTTGGAGCATAGCCTCCCATCGCCCCCATGAACTGATTCTCCTGTATGGCATAGATCCCTGGACCCTGAGTCTGATCATCCACACCCTGCTGGGAGTACATTCCTGTCACGAGAACGGGGTACATGACCGGAAACATCGGAGAAGTGGCATTTGGAGCGCTGACCTGCATTATCAATTCATCATAAGCAGCAAAAATAGCAGTATGATCATAAGGCAGTACAGGGCACATGATAATTCCAAAAACAAAAAGACAAGACACTGAAAAAATCATCTAAAGCACTCAGTAAAACTAATTCAACCATTCACTGAAACTAGACGTGTTCCTCTGGAATCTTGAATTCTCAGTATTCTTGATACCCACTAAACTACCCTATGCCGCTACGTGAGTCAAATCCAACTCAAAAGAGACCATGAGGAGCCTAACTCATGCACCAACTGCATCAATACCCCGATCAAATCGCCAAAGGAACGACCCTGTAGACACGGAAATTCCCAAAGACGCCGCCTTTCCCACAAAACCCACCAAATTTACACCTCAAAACTCCCTAATCCGCCTCCAGAGCACGAACATACCCTGAATCTAAGCGCCATGGAGCACGAACTGGTCTCCTGCTACAGTTCTACGCGATGGCCACGGAGAACAACAAATCAAAGGCGTAGGAGAAAGTTACTGACCTGGGGCAACCGGATCGGTTCGCCCGACGCCTCCGTCGTCGGCGTGGCCGCCGGCGAGTGGGCGCGGCTCTGGGTTTGGGCGTCGGCTTCCGCCATGGGAGAACACGATCTGCTCGAGTCGAGGATCCTCCTCTTCTTGGTTGGATGGACGGACCAGATCTACGAGTGCACGTCACAAAGGCGGCGCAGGCCGTCCGATCGGAACCGGGTATAATTTTTCGTGGCTCTTTTCCTTTTTGCGATTTAGTGGCTCTAAGTAATGTCTTGCTGCAGTGCTGTAATATTAATGCCAAGAGCATATTTCAATAGATATAAGTAGTCAAGCGGCCCGATTTTTTTAATACATTTTCATATTTCGAAAATTAGGAAGCGATCTTGGATAGGTAGGTCCCTATTATATGTCACGTTATCCTGTTAAAAATGTGGCTCACATTTGGCGGTTGATTTGACTACTGCAGATTTGAAATGACAAGGCAAAGAGATATCAGAGGCTCAGAGCAACCTGAGGAGGAAATAGGGACCAATCCATATTCGATGCCGATTGGTACTCAAGCTCTTACAAAGGATTCTAACATTTCTACTACTACTATAAAATTGTCTGGACGTATGTTCATCTTGTGACTATGTCAAGTGGACGCCCTAGGCTAGGGCGGCGCTTGGCCAGGCCACATGACGAAGTGAGGGGTGTATCAGAGAGCGAGCCTGATGACACTGAGGTTACTTGATTGGCGGTATGCTTTTCCTTTTGCATGTAGAAACGTATGTGCATTGGATTAGTTTTATCCGAGGATCAATCAACTGCTAAAGAGGTACGCAAGTCCCAGTGAAACATAAATTTCATGCGAGTATGTTTACAGACTCATAAACTCGTTGTTTAGATGTTATTCTAACAAATGTTACATGCGCAGTACATTGATGACTGCAATTTTATCTTGCCGCGACCGACTAGAGTATTCATTCATGTGTGCAAGAGTAACTGAGAGATGGTGTTAAGGGGGTGTTTGGTTGGGCTTTTCAGCAGCTTTTCACTGGAAAAAGCTGCAGCCCAACCAAACGGCCAGCTTTTCAACAGCTTTTTCCAACGGTAGCTGTGGGCTTTGCAGTACAGATTCAGCTATTTGGAAAAGCTGCCTTCTGCCAGCTTTTTACAATGTGCTGAAGCTTCTGTGCTCATTTTCCAAAATATTGTAGATTGTTTGAATCAAGCAAAAGCCATATGTTCACTTTCCCACAGCCACAACAGCTTTTCTAAACAGCCAGCCAACAGCAGCTTTATCAACAGCCACAGCCCAACCAAACAGGCCCTAAGAGTGGCTTTTCGGCAGCATTTTATTAGAAAAAGCTATAGCCCAACCAAAATACCAGCTTTTTAGCAACTTTTGTCAACAGTAGCTGTGGTTTTATAGTACAAATTTAGCTGTTTGGAAAAGCTGTTTTATGCCAACTTTTTGCAATGTGCTGAAACTCCTGTGCTCATTTTTTAAAATGTTGTAGATGATTCGGATCAATCAAAAACTATATGTTCACTTTTCCACAACCATAGCAATTTTTTCAGACAGCTAGCCAATAACAGTTTTGTCAACAACCACAATCCAACCAAACAGGTCCTTATATACATGTTTCATGTTTTTCTTAAAAAAAACAATTACCTACCCATACCACTAAATAAAAAAATACCTATCCATAAAAAACATTACCTACCCCTCGATTTCAACACTCTCTGACAGATGGACCCGCAATACATCGCCCGTCCACGGCTCGACCCACAGAGGCGAACCCCACACATCAGCCACTGACACGTGGGCCCCACGCACAACCCTGCGTTGCCGCGTTCGTTTCTTCATCGTCTCCGTCTCGCTCGCGTGCCGCGTCCCGACTCTTCCTTCCATTAGCCGCCACCATCCGAAGCCTTCTCCGGTTCTCTCCCATGGCTCGTCTCCTCGCGCGAACCCTAACCCTAGCACGCCCCGCCGCCGCTGCTTCCCCCTCCTCCGTGCGCCCGCTCCGCGCTCTCTCAGCCAAGGTGGAGTTCATCGAGATCGACCTGTCCGAGGACTCCCCCTCCTCCTCCTCCTCCTCGGGCGTCGCGGGCGAATCCACGGAGGAGCCGATGGGGATGCGGCGCCTGGAGGATGCCATCCACGGGGTGCTCGTGCGGCGGGCCGCGCCGGACTGGCTCCCCTTCGTGCCGGGGGGATCGTACTGGGTGCCGCCGATGCGGCGCCCGCTCGGGGTGTCCGATCTTGTCGGCAAGGTGGTCTACACCGCGAGGGGCGCCGTGGATGCGGCGGCGATGACGGAGGAGGAGCGGATGTGCTTCACCACCGTGCGGGGGTGGCCGTCGGCGGCATACTTCGTCCAAGGTGAGGTGGATGAGGCTTGTCTCGAGCTTCGACGTTCGGTTGCTAGATTAGGTTAGCATTTTGTTGGTACTGCGTTATGGGTACCTAGTTTTGGTTATGGCATATGGTCGAGCTGCCACGTTTACTTTGCCGGTTAAGCAATGGGAATTCACCTGAGGTAATAGTGCCTCTACCTAGTATCCAAAAGAAATGCTAGAAATAGACTAATTTTACAAGGCTTGCAGCCAAAAGTTCAAACTCTGTCAAATGTTTGTCACTATCTTAACACTAGCTTAAAGTTCAAACTGTGTCGGACATAGTAGAGTTCTATCCTCTTGCTGGAAATTTGAGCTCTTGCAATTTATCAATTATGGAGGATCCTGCACTTATAGCTCGCTCTTAATTTTCGAGGATTCTTTCATAAGTGAAATCAATCCCAACCAACCATGGTAGACAATACATACATGACCCTTGGTATATATGATGCGAGTCATGATGAATTGTTTGCAGGGAAAATTTGATATGTACTGAATGTTTTAGTTCAGGCTAGATAAAATCTTTTCTACTGTATTGCTTCTTCCATCACGTGAAAGTTAGTATGGAAGATATGCTCTCTGATGCAACTCATAATGAAAAAGCTGTTTTATAAGTGTAGAAAATTATCAGGTTCATTACATAGTGGATGGCATAATTTCTTGGATATAGAAATCAACAGACATATCATCTGTCCTGTTCTATTTCCTGTTTTTATTTACCAGTACCATTCTCTTGTTCTGTTTGTTGGTTAAACAATTTCGAATGCATAGTGATAGGGAGTGTTTTCCTTAATATTATCTTGTTTAAGATCAGTACTTTGTCTGTTATATCTATGCATGGCTTGATGATTCTTTTGGCTGACTGTACTTTTTATGCAGCTTTAGGCTAACTATCCTATCAGCTTGTGCCTTCGCAAGTTTTTGTCAGCCAAAATCTGTATTTAATTTTGGATTAGGAGATACTTTGATCTGCCGGGCATCTATTTTATGCTTGAAGCAAATTAGTCCAGTCAAACTCAAAGCAGTGTCAAAAGGTCGGACCTACCATGACTGTGTAATTTATGCAGATGTTAATTCTGGATTCATCCACATAAATATTAGAAAAAAGTCTGTCAATTATAACTTCCCAGGAATTTCAATTGCGCTTATATTCGCAAACACTCCCTTTCCAAAAAAAATAATAATCAAAACACCAACCACTACCATTATATTTATTAGATTTGTTGCTAAAATATCGGTATTAATATTTTGTTGTGAGGCGTTTGTCTTAACAAAAAGTTACTTTGATCTTATGCCCGCGTCATCTGTATATTATATGATCTCTGCGTTAGCATAAACAGTGGTCTTCCTATTCTGTCTTGCAAGTTGCTAATATAACTAGGCCCAGGAGTGGTGCCCTTAATTAATAGCTCATTGCTCAGTTCAAGGATTTTCTAATGGTTGCTATTTCATGAGGTTAACAAATATAAAGAAAAAGAAAAATACTCCACATACGACTCCAGATGTAGGACAGCCATACTATGAAACACCATGGCAAGCGCAATAGTTAATGTCCTGTGCATTAGCATCCAAGTGCATATGCTCAGAAATGCTCCACCAGTTTCTTATGCTTTATTTTGTATCCAAAGTATATATGTCTTGAACTTTGTTGCCCTCACAAACAGATTCATTGATTTTTTTCTCACAAAAAAAAAGAGAGAGAGAAAGTTCCATTCTTTTCCTGGCTAAGAAACTTAACCTCTTGCTTTTTTCGGAGATACCTTGACCTTTGGTAAAAATCTCTTATATCTACGCACTATGCAGCATCTAATCATTTGTAGATCAGTGAAGCATTGTGGTGCTAGATAAGTAATATCAATAACGTGAAGATGCTTATATTTTCATCTATCTAGACAATGGTTTTGAGTAGATTGATAGATGTTAGCATAGACCACATGAAGTTTCAGAGTGCAAGAATGTGATGCGGCGGTGGGCCGGTGGGCAGGAGGATGACTGCAGGAGAGAAAGGATATCCCAGTGGAACTTCTCTTTTTCTGCATGGGGCAGAGCTTGCTGATATGGGTTTGTCACGTGATGCTTGTTGTGTCATACAACCATCATATGTAAAACATTGTATGTACAGCGGCACCAAAGGAAAAATAAAGTTGTCTAGGTCATATGTTTGATAACTTAGGTTTGTTGTTTGATAAGTATGCTGGGTTGGGCAGTTTGATGCTGGTTTCCATTATGAGAAAATATTGTTATGTAGCGTTAAAGTAGGTCTGGTATACTGTGCTATTGTGCTCCTCAGGCCCAAAATGGTTGCAATTGTCTTGTACTAGACTGATTTGGTGTGTCTCAGGCTTGGGTTGTTTTGAGTACTACGTGGTCTGAATTAGATTTAACTTTTGGGAGAGGTGATAGACCGATGGTAGTTTGGTTGCATTGGTTACAGAGTGTTCATGAATGGATTGGTGTATCTATGTGTATCAAATATTGTATCTTTCATTCATATGTAGTTGTACTAGATGCACTTAATTTCGATTTGAGAGGATCATATTCTTACGGTGTTAAAGACTTCTATGCTCATCTTTAGACCATTAAGATATTTGTTCTGCAGATCACCTTGAGGGTTATAGGCGTGGTCATGCATGTGCATATACATTATAATATCTAAAAGATAACTTTGGGTGATTAATCATATGTTCCCCTTTCCCCAATACATGGGCATCCGGGACCTCGATTGTCTGATTGGGATTTCCTGTTTTTGCCCTACACAGCATTATTTGGTAGTCTAATAATTAATTCTGTCAAAAGGGAAATTTCCACATCCAGTGAAAAGGTCAAGGAAAGATGCTACTCAAACTGATGAGGAGGAAAGCTAATTTGTCCTTGCAAGTTCACCTGGGGGTAAGTTTATTCACATTCCTCAAGAAAATGCTTAATAATCACTATATTGGTCTAACTGTGACTGCTTTTTATGCCACCATTTGAACTTTAGCGTTTGGGTATCACTTATCTTATTGTTGTAAAACTATGTTAATAGTATCATGCATGTTGCTAATGATGTTGACACTAATATCTTTTTTGCTGGAAAATATAAAATAGTACAATAGTTCACTGACAGTGCATTTGTAATAGAAAATAGATAACTTGCTGGTTCCAAATCATGAGCTGGAATGTGACTATTTCCATTCTTGGGCAAGTGTTGTTACCAATAATGCGGTGAGGGGCCCTTGCTGGTTGACAACAGATACTTGTTTAGTGTTTATATCAGTCTATCAGAAAATACTTGTCCCATAATCCAGTATAAACCTTTCATGGTAAGAGAACATGACTTGGGAGCTAATATCTGCAGTTGGATTGTACCTACTGTTAGCGTGATAAGGAATCATTTACTCTGCAGCTGGGATGAGCTTTATCTGTTTTCAACTTCATTCAGAAGCAAATGTGAGCCTAAAGATGTTTTAGTGTGCAGATCCACACAAGAAGACTCAACTGGGAGAAGACTCTGCTCTGCTGACGGTTGTACATATAGATGGCTAGGGACCCGAGCAATAATCAGTCGCCCACCCATCTCTTCTTCTGAGGACCATGCATGCATAACATTAATATGATTATGTATTTCACGCTGCCTAGTGCTCTTGCGCCCTAGACTACTCTCTCAGAAGTGTGTAATGTACCAACTAGTCTTTGTACAATATTTTTGCTTGTGCCGCAGGACTGTCCGGTTCATTGGATTCTCAGGATCAATGGGTATGTCACTATGGATTTCTTTCTGAGCCTGTCTATTACCTCTTACTGTAGAAATCAACAATTTTGATCGTTGACGACCACCTAGAGTATGATAGCGGTTTAGGGTGGAATGTTATATGCAGAAAAAAGGGTGAATTGCATAGTTTCTGTCAGGCCTCTGTCACTTGCAGATTTGCCACTCCAAATATTTTGATGGTAATTGCCCTGGTGTCACTCCTAAGGTGGAAATGGTTAACGAATGCTCGGTGGTAAGGTAGTTCAGAGTTGATTTGGATTGACGTGATAGTTCAGGGGAGTAACTGCGTTTTTCCCGTGTTTCGCGAACGTTCAGCGAAAAAGGTGCAATGTCTATATCATTGGTTTTCAAACGAATCTTAAGTTTTGTATTGCGACCGTTAAGGTGATGTTGATGTCACGTAATTTTGTAATGACGATGGTTTGTTTTCTGAATTAGCTTAGAGTTGGTGGGTTCCCATTCAGAGTTCATAAATGTGACTTATACATGAGGCGGGTGGCGTATCGCATCACTCACCTAAGAGTCTTTGTTGATCTTGACAGGATCGTTGTCATTGCTGTTGGTATTCTGGGAGCACCGAATAGCTAGCCTTCCGTAGCCTAAACGTAATCAACCCTCAAGATGCTTTAGACTTAAGAAATTGCACAGGAGTTCCCTTGAAGAAACGTTATTGGACATGCTGCAGAACTCCTTGGCCTAATGGCCCGCGTGTTCTGAGACTTGCGGTCGCTCAAGACCTGAAGTTCGATCGTCCGAAAGACCAGTAATGGAATATTACACGTTCTTTATACACAAAACAACAAAAAGCCATTATTTGCTTAGTTCCATTGCTCCAGCCAAGAACTCCTTGCGCTGAAAACTACAAAATTTCGCAGGACCCGTTGCAACGTATAAATTTCACAATAAGCAGTTCAGTTCCTGCAAGAATAAATAAAACTTGGACTGACAAATATAACAGGGAGTTTTCTTTTTAGAAAGAGAGGGGATATAACTAGGAGTAAGGTGATGGATGTGTGTGATTGGGGTGACTCAGTGAAGTGACATCCGTTGAAAGGTGACCGCCATGATCACAGCGCGCTGCCCTGCCGTCTCCACCTCAGATCGATGTAGCAGCAGGTGAGTACTCGCTCTGTACATCCATCCATAGGATTCTACATGTATCTCGGGACGACGAAAGGCCCAGAGTTGCATCATGAACCGAATCATGCGCGCATCAACCTCAACATGCGTTGAGAGACATCAGGTGCCCGTGGCAATCATGCATACGCTCGATCGGACCTCGCATTATGTCCCATTATGATGTGTTATACTATATCCAAGCCATTTGTGACATGACATGACTTGGAAACAGCAACGCCATCCGTCTCAAGCACCTACTCAACACTTCCGTTACCGTGGTGCTGCACTTTTCTCTTTAGTTGTTGTCGATAATGTTGATTCAATAATGGAACCTTCGTTTGAATCGTTCCGAATGTGAAATGGCAAAACATTTGAAAAGAAGTTTACGACTTTATGGTACCTGAAAGCCAGATAGTTCAATGGGCCCTTGGGTCAGTTGGATGATGAGTACCTTGCACTATAATTTTGCTGCTCACCTCACTTTTCACATTGTGTTCTGGTCCAATTTTAGTTTTTTTTTCCAATTCTCTTCTGGTCATTTTGCACGGA
Organism: Stipa capillata; assembly: GCA_019208055.1. Taxonomy (NCBI): domain Eukaryota; kingdom Viridiplantae; phylum Streptophyta; class Magnoliopsida; order Poales; family Poaceae; genus Stipa; species Stipa capillata. Next base: position 172,208 of record JAGXJF010003027.1, read on the forward strand.
GTGGATAGTCTAGATTTTGAATAAAAATAAGACGCTACTCTACAGTCTACACTACCAATAATACAACTTCTAGTCCACACACCACACCACATTGCCAACGTACTAGTCCACACCACATTGCTCGATTTGTATCGGGTCTCTAGCGTTCGCAACTTCGCATCCCCCAATAGATGCACATTTGGCACAGGTCTACATCTACACTTAATCAATCTGAGCCCTATGGACTTCACAAAGCTGCCATGTCCAATGCGCTATAAGTCTATAGATTTGAAGATTTGGAGATGCGTAAACTTACAATGCTTAGCCTCCATAATGTATCCTCCCCTAGGCGACCAACCTATGCCCTATCTGTCTTTCTCCAATCTCTTTTCTTTGGGTCGCATGTGGCGGTGGGAGGAGACCATGTTCGTTTTTTTTAGGGGTAGCCATCCAATTCAATATTGCACCTGGTAGCTGTTTCGGTAGAGATAGAGCTTCCCTTTTCTTCCTACCAACCCTCCGACAGTTTAGTTAATTCACTTTAGTTTTTCATCCAAGATGGTTTAAGAAACGCCTCAAATTTTGCTCAAACCATGATTTTTTTAGTGCTTAAGCTTAATTACGAATTCTCCGAAGGATATGATTTACATGGTCGAAGAGAATTGGAAATGATATTTTTATTTATAAACTGAAGTCTGAACATGTTCCTAGTCTCTTCCGAGTTCTTAAATGACACCTGCCATTGCTCCCCTCTCATGATCTCATCTGTCGTTTTCTTGAGGTAGCCATCAAAATATTTGACACTAGGGAATCACTACATGTGAGGCTCCCTGTTCTAAGCTGAAATTTGTAGGCTCGATAAATTAACTGCACCGTACCTATCTCAGCAGCTGCATGGAGTTCTTTTGTATGGTGACGCTTCTCTCAAGTTTCTTCTTGGGTATGACATAACAAATCGGTTGGCCCTGGTCTTTATGTTTTGGAAAACTCTCGTGGTCTGACGTCTGAGTGGACAAATCGTTCGGACCACTTCGTAGTTGTCGATGCTGTATTTCGTCCAATAGTTTTTGTGATTTCCACGTCTCCCCATTCTAATTCCCAAAAGTTACGGCACACTGTCATTTTTTTCATCTCAACATCCTCTCGCAGTAACTGATATCTGAGCAATCACGAAGGTACTCCACACGGAGGCAACTCCCGATCTCCCCATTAGCAGCAGGAGACGCTACCTCCTTACCGGCTCCTCCACTAGCGGTTGCATGGTGCCGCCTCCACCCGCATTCTGTTCCTCCTTCATGCCTGCCTCCTCCCCATTCTTGTCATCTCCATGGACGACGACGACATGCTGCACGGTCGCCATCCCGAGCTCGCCGGTGGTCTCATCGTCTACTGCGTCTTCAAGCTCTCTGCACCGGCCAACGTTTCCTTGCCCGTCGCGCTGCCTCCTTCCTAACCTCCTTATCGCCATAGAGGCCAGTGAAGTCCTACATGGTCATCATCCCAATCTTGCCACTGTTGTAGCTGTCACGCCACTTGATCGTCGTCATGAAGATTGCTCTCATCTACACCGCTATGGCATCATCCTCCGAAGATGAAAATTGTTGCAACAGAGGCGGATGATGTTACATCTATACAATGATTTTGTTTCATATGTTCTTGTTGCAATAGCGTTTTATTTTTGTTGTAATTCAAGTTGTATGATGTTACAATCACACGAATTATTATTTTCTACGATTGTTCGAAACATTGCTTGCAAAACTGAACCGATGATATTGTAATCACACTAAAATTTGTTTCATCTGTGTAATGATTTTGTTGCAACATCTTTTCAGTCTTGATGTGTGCCCTGATCTAGTTTGTGTCCACAAAGTCATATCTCGACCGAATTTATTTCCATTGTATAATGAGTTTGTTTCCATCGCCTAAGAAAAATCTATCTTTCTCACGAAGTAATGTTTCCATCACAATAAAAAATGTTGCTTGTCATGGAAACAAACTGGGAGCAATTTATGAGATTATGATTCACGGGACTATTTACTAAAAGTCCAGGATTTGTTTTCTTAAAGATCGAATACATGTTGTCTGTTGCATGCAAGATGTTGTTACATTTATTTTATAGATTTTACATGTATGAATCAAATGTTTCTATTACATAAAAATATGTTTTCACGATCATCTGAACTTGTATCGTCCTATCCCTAGTCGCCTCCACTAGTCTTTGTATAGTCTTATATTGCTCAAATTTCACATGGTATATAGAAAGTTTTGATTTGTCAGCACAGATGCTTATCTTTTACTAGCTAAAAAATGCACAGGTATTTATGCAACATGTCACTGTGAACAAATGATCAGTAACCATGGGAGAGTCTGTTTAGAGAAAACTTTGACACCACCATGTGTCACAAACTGATTGCCTAGTTGCTGGGGAAGAAAACCCACCATTAATTAAATCATGTATAGTCATAGGCTCAATAGATATTGTAGTTTATGAATTGTCGGTGCATGATTCAATATTGCTGGATTGATGAAAAACGTGTGATTCTTTTTGCACAACTGTCCACCCGCATCATGCCAGTTGGTTTATATACTAATATTCATAGATTTCTATGGTAAATTTTCAGCTGTTCCGTGTCATTCCAATACATTATCTGAAGTTCTTATTGCTCCTTTGTTCTTATACTTATTTCAAATTTGACTGCAGATTCTCGTGTTCCATTTTTTTTTCTGAACTCTCTCCTTTGCAGAGAAGAGGTGATTATCACTGCTTACTCGAAAAAATAAAAATAAAAATGTTACGTTTTGATTTACTATCTGACCTTTACTTAAAATTCTCCTTGATGAGTGCGGAAAAGGACTTTGTGTCACCCCAAATACCCACTCATTGGACATGAACACATTCAAAGCATTCTGAATAGATATGTTTCTTCTGTGCAAAAGGTACGTGAAGGCTCACATCATCCAACTAAATAATATAAATCTCTTCCTTTGAAAAAGAAGAAACCAACCAATCAGTTAATGTTAAAGCATTCTTCTTCGAATATGTTGAAGTATTCTAATTGAATCAGCTAGATATCACTTTATGTGCCTTACATCAAATTTCGATGTTATAGTTGATGGAAGTTTTTCACACGACGTTCAGAAATAGTACTATAATTTTTGAAGTGCTAGCTTAACTATATCATCATATTAACCATTTTTTGGTTTTATTCTCTCTTGTCACAATGTAAACCATTTTAAAATATGTAGAAGTCAAACTTTTCAACGTCGAACCATCTATTATATACTAAAAGCAGAATACAATAGAAAAAAATAGAGAAAGGCTAAAAATTCTCACAAAAAAGCAAAATATCCGATCGTTAATTTGGTGGACCCTTTTATTATTAATAGACCACAACCGATACATGTTCATAACTATACCTAAATAGATCACAACCGATAGATCTTCATAACTGTACCTAAACAGATCACAGCCGATAGATCTTCATAACTGCACCTAAACAGATCACAGCCGATAGATCTTCATAACTGCACATAAACAGATTACAACCGATAGATCTTCATAATTGTACCTAAACAGATCACATCCGATAGATCATCATAACTGTACCTACATAGACGGCTCGATATAACAACTAGCAGGCCGGTTCATAAATGTACCTAAATAGACGGCTCAGTACAAGTTGACTCGCGATTTGAACATTTATTTCCGTATTGATCTAATAACACGCGTACAGGTAAAAAATAAAGATAATTTAAAATATTTGCTGCACAATTAGTACTAATCTAATATCACACATGCAGGTAAAAAAATAAAGATAACCAAAACGTTTCCCACGCAATCAGTACTGATCTAATATCACGCGTACAAGTAATACAATAAAGAGAATTAAATAAATCACATCCGATAGATCATCATAACTGTACCTAAATAGACGGCTCAATACAATGCCTAACAGGCCGGCTCATGATTTGAACTTTTATTTCCCGTATTGATATAATATCACACGTATAAGTAAAAAATATAAAGATAATTAAAAACGTTTCCCGCGCAATTACTGTGAGAACCCTAGTTTTTAGGGTTAACTGTAAGCGGCGTGAGGTGGAAGTTCGATCAATTCGTGCTGCTGAGTTGACCTAATTCTACCGAGGAACGTCAGAAGTTCGAGAGAGAGGGGGGAAATCGTTGTGCATTCGCATTCCATTCGCATTACTCATGGCATTTAGTATTCATACATGATCAAATACAATTGAAATTTAAATTTTATTAAGTAATATAATATTACAATGTCATGATATAACATTATTACAAACAAATGAAGAAGAAGAAATGAAAAATTACATGATCAAGATTCTACCTATACAAAATCTAAAACCCTATTTCTTGAATCTTCGGACCTTCGAGTCTTCGAGTCGGGGAAGAATGCCGAGAGTCGAAGGGGGGAAGATCTTTGGAAATATTGGCGGTCATCCGAGGTCGTCGAGTATGGGCACTCGAGACCGTTGGAATCACGTCGTTGCTATATGTGGCGTACTCAGTTTTAAGGCCGGATAGACCCTTGTGTTTACTATACCAGTCCCATGATCAGTAGTCAGTACACATAAGTTAACCTGTATATCGAGGTCATACATGCACTTATTAGAATATGATATAAAACCGATCTTCGAGATCGAAGAATTATACCTTTAGCCCAACGGCCAGAAATCTTACAGCGGAAATCAAACGGTGATGTGGCTCACCAGTATGCCATACCCGACAGGCAACTCACTGGGGTTACACCCTAACTTTCGCGGATATCGTCGTTGCTTTCGAGCTGTCACTCTTCGGTCTGGCCAAATCAACAAGCCAGGTGAGTACATTGAACGTACTCGCAAGCACTCCGCCAGGAAGTTTATCATGGATATGAGCATGCAAGGAATTATCAAGAAACTGGCTCTATCCTAGGTTTCATATTGTGCGAGAAAGTATGTTTGCATTTGAAATACATCAATAGATATTAAAAGCAGTTTTCACAAAACTTCCATGGTGTTCCAAGACGAACATCTGTTCATCTGCTCCTTCCCGATACAACGGGATTCATTTCTGTGCTTTCCGTTACAGTGGAAAGTCTCTTAATCACCCGCTTCAACGGGGAGTCTCAGCTCACCCGTTACAACGGGGATACTAGGGTTTGCCCGAGTCCACGGGGAAAATCTCTTCTTCACTCTTCCCGACACAACGGGAGCTTTTTAGGTCCCCTGTGATCACGGCGAGTCGTGTCCTTAAACCCATAACCACATTTTGACTTTGAAAGTCAGTCTACTTTAGTGTGGCCTAACAAAGTTCGTCCTTGACCGTGGACACGGCTATTCGAATAGTTTTAACCCTCTGCAGAGGTGGTACGGCTTTACCCACACGATGTAGGTCACCCTGGGCATATTGCGCGCCGTATACTGACAGGGCTAGTACAACGAGACTCTTCACTGGAGTAAACCTAGCCATGAACCCGCCAGAAAGACATGTTCCAAACCTAGCTTGAGTCAGTATTATCGCTTGCAAGGAGGTTGGTGTTCCAACTTTGTGGTGAACAAGCCATCGCTTTCCCGCGGAAACTTTTCTCTACAGAGGCTACAACCTCATCTGCACACTGCACACTGCCTACGGGTTAATGCTAGTCCCAGACCGGGTACTAGGTCAAGTCCTTCCCATAAAGGACATGTGGACGTACAGTAAGACTTGGCCAAACGGCACTTAAGCTCGGTCCTTATATGATCTGAGAGGGACTCCACACCACTCCCGTAAACGGGCAGCGAGAACCACGCTGGGCCTTACCTCGCACTTAACAAGCTTCCTGGTTTCCCCCTTCATCTCCAACCCGGATCAAAATCTTCTCCATTTTTGTTTTGGTTTCACAAAACCTCTTTGCGGTAAGATATCCCAACCCATGAATATACTACCTTCATACACCTCCGGACACGACGGTCCGTTTCCAAATTGTCACCACATGAAATATGGGGTATTTCTTCCCTTTTTGGAAAACCTAGTTTTTCTACTGCAGGGCTAAGTATACATATATACACTACCCTAGGTTTCTGGTAAATTTTCTGGGATAGTAGTCCTTAGGGTGACAAGGAGTTCAGGGTCGGACTAGGGTTTCCTAAGCATCGGTTATATCTTCACTACATAAAATAGTGGGTCGTAAAACATAGCACGCATGTTTCGTAAACAAAATATCATTTCACAAACTTAGGTTTCAACATGATCAAGGGTGGAGAGCTTGCCTGGCAATATCAGCCGATTCCCGAGCTTCGAATATGATACGGCAATCGTGACGGCTTCCTTTGATGAGGTATCGCAGCGTCGCAACTACACGTCAGAAAAACACCAAATAAATGATGGCGCGAACGAAAACCAAATAACACCGAGTAGAGAACCAGAGCATCAAAATCATTACTTCATGGTGTGGGTTAGGGTGTTTACTATTTTATGATCCTTCCAGAAGTTTAGAAGAAGATGCATTAGGTCTTCATGGCCAGGGATATCCTCATCTGGGTTGAGGGCCGAGTTAGGGTTTTCTGTAAAACCAGGATTAATAGATTATTTGGTATGCAAAATCTATAGGTGAGTATTAGGGCACGAAACGCTCGGGGCCGTTTAGACATTCATATGCCATACCTTGGGGAGAAATGCGGTCATGCACATTCTAATCCAGAATAAGAACTTGTTACAGACGGTGTGTGGCGTACCCGGTTTTAAGGCCGGATACTCTCTCGTGATCACTGTACCGGTCCCTGGATCAGTAGCCGATACACACGAGTTAACCTGTATATCATTGTCATATATGCGTCAACAATTAAATAGACCGTTAAGGTCGATAGTCTGATACCTGTAGCCCAATGGCTATAAATCTACAGCGGAAATTCAACGGTGAGGTGGCCCATCAATATGCCATACCCGACAGGCAACTGACTAGGGTTACGCCCTAGCTTTCGCGATCGTAATTGCTTCTTCGGACTTGACGTCTCCTTCATCTGGCCAAATCAACAAGCCAGGTGAGTACATGGAATGTACTCGCAAGCTATTCCCACAGGAGGAAATATACGGCAATATTTCATGCAGGGAATAGTTCAAGGGATAGCTCTAACCTAAGTTGCAAGTTGTGCGGAAATGTAAGTTCTTATTCGAAATACAGAATAGTAGATTCAAGAGCATTTTCGAAATCAAAAATTTGTCTCCGTCGAGACAGCATTCGGTGCTGGATAATCCAGCAAAACAGTCGTCAAGTAGAGGCCGGTAGCTCCATCTACCGCCTCGAACAATCTTTACAACCTACCCGCGCTACCGCCTCGCGGCCCGGACTAGGTTTTCTCTTCTGCAGTTCCTCGCTACCAGACTGTAGCTTAAACTGTTCACTGTGGACACATCATGCCCACGTCCTTAATCCCGTTTCCCAGCTTTCACAAACAAAACTCAGTCTAACCAGTGTGTGGCCTTACCAGTTCATGTCCATGACCGAGGACGCGGCTATTCGAATAGTTTTTAACACTCTGCAGAGGTTGTACGGCTTTACCCACAAGATGTAGTTCACCCTGGGTATACTATGCATCGTATACTGACAGGACTAGTACAACGAGACCTTTTGCCCGTGTTTACACTAGAGCCGGACCCGCTAGGTGGGTAACCTAACTTTCACATCCCGGATGTCGAAAATGGGACTCTCCACCTTTGTATCGAACCATCATTTCACGTACTCGTGAGACTCACCGAGAGCTTCACCTCCACAGCGAGGAACTCATCGAGGGCTTTACCCCCACGCAGTCCCGTGAAGATCCTCTAGGGATCCCGGATCCACCTAGCACATCACCCTAGCTTCCCACGGTTCCGAGCTCCAGCATTAGACGAGGTACCGGGTCAAGTCCTTCCCATAAAGGACATGTGGACGTACGGTAGGGGAACTGATTCAGCGGCACTTAGGTTCGGTCCTTAACTGATTCGAGCAAGACTCCATGTCCAACCATCACCCCAGGTAGTAACGGTCTACCCTGCCATTCCAGGCCTCAGGTAGCAACCGGCTCCCTACCCTTTCCTGATTCAAGTAGCGACCGGCTACTCTACCACCTCCAAACACCCTTAACATTCTTGCCCGAATCTAAATCCTCCATCATCTCATTCAGGGTTTAACAAACATTCCTTTTAAATGGCACATCGGTATGCATTTACAAACCGAGGGTTTTGATCCCAATCCCATCGCATCGATAAAACTTAGTTTTTTCTACAGCAGGGCTAAGCGGGGCTATCGCCTATACTCCTAGTTAAATTTGCCGATCGTCCGATGATCAGCACTTAATACTAGGGTTTCAAGGATATGGTTTATCGGGCCTAAGCCGTGCATCTAACAGGAATAGCTAGGTCTACATAAAATAATGGTTTTACCCACATAGCATGCAATTTCATAAACAAAATAATTAACTTCACAAATATAGGATTTCAACATGGTCAAGGTGGGAATGCTTGCCTGGCACGTTGGCCGAGTCTCGGTCTTGAATTTGATGCGACACTCATCCGGAATCCTCCACGTGTTACCTCGTAACATCGTATCTACGCGTCGGAAAACATCGAATAAACAACAATGCGAGGAAAAACACAAGGTAATACCGAATGAACAATCAGAGCACCAAGTTATACGAACATGGCACGGGTGGTTACCTACTGATCAGTGAGGGTCTTAAGAAGCTAAGGGTTGATTTAGGTTAACCTAATAAGGGCATCCTCCTTTTGGTCCTGTGGCGGGGCTAGGGCTTCTCGGACGTACTTTACATTAGGGTGAACAACTTTAGGTTTTCAAAGATGGGAGGTGGAATTAACATCACATGAAATAAGGACTTTGGCATTTTGGAAAAAAAAACATGGCTCGATGTGACTATGAACATGTTAGCATTTAAACATTTTAGTTCGCATATGTTGGTTGGATCCAGAGGGCAGCCGGTGGAAAGTTTTTTTTTGGAGCAAGGGTGAATTCTGTTTGAGTGCACATTCGCATATATACATATGCATATATACACATGAGATGTGTTGATTTTAAATCTTTTACATATCCTTTACTTCTCAGAAACTCCCGGAATATCTTGAAGTATGACTGTGTCACATGGCCCCTACTCCTCTCCGCCATTTCTTTCTCTCGATCGCTACTGATATTCGAATACAGTGAATAATGTACGGGGTACTCCTCCGATTAATTAGGCTAAGGTATTTGAGACCACATTCGAATATTTTTCTTACTAAAGGATTCGAAAGTTCAAATGGATTCACAAGCTTTTCACTATTGGCATTTACTTGAATTCGAGATTTGACCTTACGTTAGAATCAAGTGTTCCTAAATACTTCTAGGGTTTCAGAATCGGTAATCATACTTGAAAAGCTGGCATCAGCACGAATGCGCTTTCAAACAGGGGTTGCGTACTACGCGAAAAGCGTTGCCACTTGGGCTAACAATGGGTTAATTTGGTTTCTAACCCTTTTCTTACCTTGCGCACTAATCACAACTTCGGACCAACTAGCTCGGGTGAAAAACACAGCTTCGGACCACCAGCTCGGAAGAGAAAAGAAAAAAAGAAATGGGATGAAGGAGGGGTAAGCTTCGGCAGCTGCTGCCGGAGCGGCTTACCAGCGGTGGGGATTCAGCTCGGCTGCGGAGGAGACGGGGCGGAACCGACCGGGGCTCGGTCGGCGGTAAGGGAGATAGGAGGCGGCTCGGGAGTTTCTCCGGTGTGGAGAATCAGAGGGAGGGTGGCTACGCGACGACTGAGCGGCTGCTCTGGCCGTACTCGTCCTCGCCGGCGGCGGGGAGGTACGGGAAGGATCTTGGTGGAGATGGGCCACGGTTGTCCCGATGGTGGCGAGGAATCCCACCGGCCGTGGTAAGGTCCAGGAGGTCCGGCCGAAGTGCTCTGAGGCGGCGCGGTCATGAGAGCAGTGGAACGGTGGGAGTGCGGCAGCGATTGGGAGTTTGGTACCTGAGACGAGCGGGGAAGTCGAGAGAGGCTGGGCGGCGCTCCGGCAACTGCGACAGAAAGGGAAAAAACCGGCGGAAGTTCTTCCGACGGTGAGGATTGACCGGCCGACCGACGATGAGAGCCAGATGGGCAAGTGGCGCTGCGAGGATGGCCGGCTCAGATCTGGGAAGGTGAAGCCCGGGTGCTTGAGGTGGACCAGTGGGTTCTTCGGCGCGGCGGGCGACGCTGGTCTAGTTGGCGGCGAGCTGATGAGCCGGGATGGAGCTGCTGGGGCCGGCTCGGTGGAGGAGGAGGGCGCCGGATTTGGCGCGGCAAGGAAGAGCTTGAGGGTGGCCTGATGCGGGGAAACGGGGCAGTGGGGAATTGGAGTTGGGGCTAGCTCGGGTGCGGGAGAATCTGCTGTGGGGAAGAAGATAGAGTTGGGCTTTTCGGCTCTAGGAGATAGCAGAGGTGGGAGCTTATCCTTGGCGCTGGCTTGAAGAAGGGTAGGGGAAGGGAGCTCGGTGGGATGGACATGGCGGCTTGAGCTGAGGTCACGGCGGCGGGGCACCAGAGATGTGGAGCTTGAGTTCGTCCTGGGGAGAAACCGTGGGGCAGAGAGGGAACAGGGGCCGCTCGGGAGGGATGGTGCTTGGATGGCTTGGGGAGATTGGGAGCTGGAGGAAGCTCTAGCGGAGAAAGGGACTCGGGACTGCGGCAGCTCAGCTGGGGAAGATTTGACTAGAGGAGGAGCTCGGGAGTGCATTAATGGCACATGGCACCTGGCGTAATGACAGCGGGCTCAGGTCCTGGCAGCGCTGGAGATCGATAGTTAAAATTTGGCACCGATCCCTCGTCTCAGCTGATGGCGTGGCGACGGAAATTTCGGGAACAGTGGTTGACCATGAGGGAGAGAGAAGGAGAGAGCGAGTGCTAAAGGAGATGCCTGGCTTATAAAGTGAAGAGGGGAAAAAGGGAAATGGCAGCGGTGCCTAGCTTTCATAGAGGGGCAGATGGGATTAGACGAGACTTGGTGCAGTGTTGTGGCATTGACTGTGTTCAGGAAATTTATGTGGTTCCTGGCATGGGGAGGTGACAGCTCACGGTGCAAAACTGTAGCGACTCAGATAAGCAGTGGAATTTAGGCACCGAATTCCAGTGAGGGAGGTAACGTGGCCTAAGGAACAGTGGCAAGGGTATTCGGTTGGTGCACCGAGCGTGGCTTTAGCAAAGTGGACAATACTCATCAGGAAAGCACGATTGCTTTATAGCGCAAGGGGCTGCATTCTTTTTCTTCGGAAATTTCTGTGCCACTCGCAAAGAAGCGGTAGAGTAATTTTATTCTCTAGATTAAATATCAACTTTCACTGTGAACTGGATGGAAGGAAGTTAAGAATTTTTATCTATGTCCTGCACATGTGGTATCTATGCATGTGTATATACTCCCTAATGGTTGGAGAAACAATCGCGTGTGGGAACGTAGAGAATGGGGTAGATTGGCAGTGCATATATGCTTATGAACGTATCTACATGCAAATGGGTTTGTTCCTGCCACCCCACGAGGAGGTTTAGTTCAAATGCCATGCCATGAGCACATACTTATATACACAGGCAGTCATGCAGTAGCTAGGTGTTGGGGTTTGCACCGGCTCAGAAGAAGCAAGCTAAGACTCAGGGTGTATGTGCCCACACGCGCTCGGAAATTCAAGCGTATATATGGTGGCGTCGGGGTTAGAATGGACTTAAGAGGTCGTGGTGGACTAGGGTTTGGGGAATATCACCGGTATACTCGTATATATGCACAGGATTGGAGCAGAGATAGTTTATGTGCGTATATATTCTAGGAGAGAGAAAAGGTGGTGGAAAATCAGGTGGACACTTGCAAAGATATGTTTGAGCTTCAAGATGTATGCGCCTATATACACTTGGGAAATCTTTAGCATATATATACCTAGGTTTGAAACAAAGCTGAATGATGTATTAGGGTTTTGATTCCGTAGCTCGGAAGGAAATGGTTAGGGTTCGCGTACATGCGCGTATGCATATAAAAGCAGTATATATGTGCACACACTGACGATAGGGCATGTCAAAGTTGGTGGTAAAGTTTCAAGGCATTCGGGTATATGTTCCGATTTCGTAGAAGCACCGCGAGAGCACTCTGCGGCAGCTGTGGGTTTAGGTCGCACCAAATGGTTAGGAGGGGAGGGATTCCAAAGGTATGCTTGTGGCGAAATGCAAGGGTGAGTGGACACGTATGAAGGCAAAGTGTTGAGTAGGGTTGCCTGTGTTGTCGGACGAGTTCGGAGAATTAGGGTTTCGGCAACACGGAGATCACGGGAGAGATAAGAACATGGTTTTTTTTTAGGTTTCAGTATTTAGCTACATTATGATTTGAACTCAAGTTTTAATTGAGTGTATTTTCAGCTGACATTATTAATGAAAAAGTTTTTGTTAGCCCTAATTTTCAGGTTCCGAAAAATCGAGGCGTGACACGGTGCATGCTTTCTTTTAATGAGTTTGGATGGAATTATGGAAGTTGCTCCCCTTGCTTAGGTTTGCATCGAAGGGGAGATGAATCTTTGAAGAAGTGCCGGAATGGCCAATTAGAGGAGGAACTAGGGATCTCAGTAGGGCCTGAGTTAATATCAAAGGGGTATTCCTCAAGTACGCCTGCTGCCCACCGAATTCGTCCTCTAGCCAAGGTGCAGATAGGGGTACGCTTCTCCGCAGGGAAAGCGCATTTATCAGAAAGTCACGGGGAGGGTACGCTTTCAAAGAAGGAAGACGGAACCCCCAAAAATCCTTCATTTGCTCATTCTAGAGTGCGGAACCGGCTGCTGCCTAGCTATTAGCGACCTGGGCCGAGGAAGGAGCTCGGGTTTGAGAAAAACAAAAGGGAAGGAGCTGCTTAGGAAGAGCTTGGTTGAGCACCATGGGCAGGAAAGGGGGAAAGAAAATTGGAAGCTCGGGCAGCAGAGCAAAAGAGTGAGGAGCTCAAGCAAGGAGGAGGAGAGATGGGGCTGCTGCGGTGGGGGAGGAGAGTTGCCGCGGTGGGGAAGGGCTGTCGCGGGCTGCCGCGGTGAGGGATTGCTGCGGTGATGAGTTGGTTGCCGCGGGGAAGAAAGAGCAACCGTGGCGGGGAAAAAGGGGCGCAGTACTACCACGGTGGGAGAGAAGGGGGCACGGTAGCTGCCGCGAGCTGCCGCGGCAGTGTGTTGAGCGCGGTGGCAGGGATTTTGGCAGTGCCAGCTCGACATTAGCTGCAGCTTCAGGTAGAAAAAAGTGGCGCGGTGGCGCTCGCGGCGGCGGGCAAGCAGTAGGTGGACCAGGCGGTGAGCAGGGCGGCGCTGCGTGGGTGGCGTGGATCCCAGACCAGGGGAGGTGGTGCGGACCCAGCTGGCGGCGAGGCGGTGATGGCGGGATCCAGAGAGGCAACCGCGGGGCGCGGCAGGGCTGTGCCGGGGAGGCGGCGCGGAGCGGGTGGCCGGCCGGCGGTGAGTCCATGTTGAAGCTGCCGGAAGCAGGGAAACGAGGAGAGCCGCCTGCTGCTGGGAGTGGTGCCGTGCGGCCCTGCATTGGGGCAACAGAGGGAAGAAATGGAGAGGAATTGGGGAAGGAAGATGAGGCTTGGGAGGTGGGTACTGGAGGGGAGCTCTCGGGTGAAGGAGAAAGAAGCTAGGGCTCTTGAGGAAGAAGAGCAATAGGGCAGGGTGAAATCGGAGCAGGTAGTTGGGTTTTGAGTGCTTGGATTTGAGAGCAAGGTGGAGAGGAAGAAAGGAGGGGGCTGCAGCATGGGAACGTGAGGAGCTCGGGCAGCGGAGAAAAGAGATTTTGGAGGTGGAGATGAATCACAGAGGGATAGGGAGCTTGTGCTACTGCAAGCATTGGTGGCAGGTCAATGGCTTGGCAATAAAAATCGGCAACCGGTTGTGTGTGGAATTGGAGTGGCGTAGAGTGAGCAGCCATGGGTGCAGATGAGGGAGGGGAGGAACAGCTCGGGCGCCCAAGAATAGTGAAGAGCAGGAGGAGTGGGGACCTTGCTTGAAGCCCACTAGAGGAAAAGAAATACGGCAGGGGTAAGGAGCTCTAGGGAATTAGCATCAACGGCTATTGCAAAGAGGAGAGGTGGCGTGTTGGGCTTGGTTGAGGGGAAGCAGAGAAAGGTTCAGCTGTTGAGGAGTGATGCTGAGTAGTAATGGAGCTCTCGGGTATGAGAAGAAACCAGGAAAGAGCTCGTCTTGGCTATTACTGCAGCTTGGTCCGGTGGTGAGGAAAGGGTGGCGTGCACGGTTGCAGCCTGGGAAGTTAAAGAATAGAGCAGCTAAAAGGAGAACACTGCTGGAGCTTGGTTCAGTGCTTATTCAGAGTGTATATTTAGGAGAGAGAAAAGGTGGTAGGGTGACTATGAGAATATATAGGATTGCAATGAGGTTGGAACAATCACAGGGGGTCGTGGTAGGCTAGGGTTTGAGTAGGTATTGCCAATATACCCATATATGCTCATAGGATTGTAGCAGGGCCGAATGAAGAATTAGGGTTTTGATCCATAGCTCGGAAGGAGTGGATTAGGGTTTTGCATATGTGCGTATACATAAAAACAGCATATTTTTGCACATACTCGCGATAGAACATGGTGGAGTAGATGGCAGAAGATTACGTCATTCGGAAAAGATTCGTGACGTATATATGCCCTAATTTCACAAAAGTGCCGCATGGGTACTTAGCTGCAGATGTTGATCCAGGTTACACCGGCTAGGCAAAAGGGGTAGAGATGCCGAAGGTATGCTCGTGGCGGGATGCGAGGGCGAGTAGCCTCGCATGGAGACAAGGTATAAAGCAGGGTTTGGAGTGTATGTGTCCACATACACTTGAGTATTTTAGCGTATATGATGTTTGTATGTGGACGGAATGGGCACGCGATGTTACGGTGAGCCGAGGTTTGATTTCTGCCACTGATATACACATATATATGCACAATGTAGAAGGGAAAGGGGAGTGCCGGGCATTAGGGTTTTGGCACAATAGGTCTGAAAAAACAAGGAGGATAGAGGGAAGGAATTGGAATGCAGGACTTTACCTCAATGGTTCCATTTGGACGGAGAACAAAGTGCTCGATAGATTTGGAGCAAAAAGATCAAGGTTTCACCCGAGAGGATAGAAACCAGAAGTTTCCAACAGAAAACGAGTCTAGAGAAGATAAGAACAAAAGGTTCACCACACACTGATGGTGAGGATACCAAGATTGACCGAGGGGAGGTTATGGATGTGCATTACTTTCACGATTTTGAAATCAAGGTTTAATTAGGTTCACTAGATATCTCATTATTAACAGGAAAAAGTTTTTGTTGGCCCTAATTTTTAGGTTTCGGAAATCGGGGTGTGACACTGTAGGAGGCAAGGGTTTTTTGAAAACGATATTTTGAAATAAGTGTGGTCTTATCGGCACAGTTCCGTCGACATCCGCAGGGTTAGCTGGGGGGCAAAATAGTGCCGATGACTTAAATAGCTTTTAAGTTCTAAAATTAGTTTTTGAAAGGATTTTTGTTTTCGAAAACGTCCAAGGGCCACGTGGCTAAGACCCTCATCGGACGAATCTATTATATTGCATGTAGGGAAAAAAAGGTGTGAGAATAGTAAAAGAATTTTATTTTTCCTATTCTAATTGCCTCCATCAGTTTGTTTTAAAAAGAGAAATTGGTTTAAAAGGGAAAGCAAATGCTCAGATAAGGCATCAAACAAGGCAGCCAACTATTATCCTTTAGTCCACACATAATTGACCGAAGTCAATTTCTTGACTCAAAAGGTAGCATATAAATCGAATGTTACCCATCAATATGCATCTCTGAACCAAGTCAGATGCCTTAGCTCACAAGGCAACCAAGTAAATATCAGCCAAGCCATCAAAAATGCTGCAATAGTTATCCAATAACCAATACTAGTACAGGATCAGCCCAACCGAAAATCCAAGCAGGAGGTGGCTTTCTTGCCACCGAAGGAAGTAAAGCCTTACAAGCCTCTTCCAGGAACCAGAACAGCAGCTAGTATCACCACCATTTTCATAGAGACCACCAGTATAAGCAAAAGGAGCAGAGAACAGGAGCCATCGGGAAGCCAAGCTCCAGGAGCTCCAAAAGAAACTGAGGGGAGGAGAAGGAGCAGCTCAGGTGGATAGGGAGTTAGCCGAAGCAAAGAAGAGAAGGCCACCAGAGCGTAGGAGAGTAGAAGGAAGGCGCTTACCTTTACCCATACCGAAACAAGGTAGAAATCTGTTCTTATCAGATTTGGTTACCTTCCCAAATTCTTCAAAGGAAGCATCATACACTAAGGCAACAAATTGTCGACAACATAGTGTATCTATTCTTATCGATTTCAAAGTACCAGCACAAGTTAAGCATCTGCTTTTCAGTAAATAAAACTGATACATAGATGTATAAGACATCCTATCCCATGACCAGATAAGCTATCAGCAGAATAGATTATAGATCAAGATATATAGCATCTGCCCTTATTGAAGTGTTACCATTTCTCAAACTATTGCTCAGAGATAAATCATCAGGGTTTCAGACTAAGACAATCAAGTGTGGTTCTGTTCTTTCAGTTAACTAACTGAGTTAGATATATGAAAAATGGGATCAGAGAAAATCTAGGATCAAGCTAGCATCTATTCTTTCAGAATAATAAAACTGATACCAATATGTATGCGTGAAATAGAGTTAGACAAAAGAATGGTATAGTATCTGTTCTTATCCACATTTTAAATCCTTATTCATTTTATTCCCATCAAGTATTCTAACACCAAATTAGTAAAATTTAGCTAATGATCAAGCCTAGTATCTGTTCCTTCTAAATAAATTGCTAAGATAGCAATTTTGGAAATTCATCAAGGGCCTCGTTATAGAGTAAACTAAATCAAGAAATTAGCGCTTGTTCTTTAGTTTGATAAGCTGATGTACACACATATATAAATATTGAAACCAGTAAAAAGAGGCTAAGATCAAGTGCAATATTTGTTCTTATCAGTCTTAAAGACACCAATTCAAGATAAGTGAACATCTGTCCTTTACAGTTGACAACTGATTTGGATATGCGCAAAATGGGGAAGCAGGGAGTAAATAAGACCAAAGTAGCAGTATTTGTTCTTGCAATCATGAATAAAAATGCTTTAGGATTAGCATCGGTATTAGTTAGCATACACTTGGCATTCTTGGAGATCAGTAAATCAAGTGTAGTATCCATATCTGATCAGCATACCGTATCAAGTTCATGGCATCAAAATCATAGCTTAGCAAGGATTAAGAGATAGCTGAACCAACCACATATAACTAGAATCTGAGCATACAGGGATACTACACAAGGCATTAGTAGACATTAGTGGGTACCATCTAATGCTCAATTAGACTTAAACCATATCAATCATGCGAATCGCAAGTAATTAAGTGTCACAGTCGGACCTCAGTGGTAGAACCCTAGATTTGAGAATGGAAGAAGAGATTAGGGATAGGGCACTTACCGTTGGAGGAGATGGCGGTAGCAACCCACCGCACCACCGGCGAGGGGCGGGCCCAGGGGAGCACCGCCGGTGGCGGGCTTCCACACCGGGCCACGGCGGCCTCGGGCGGCGCGGCGAGGCGACCAAGGCGACAACCTGGGGATGGCCTAGACGGAGCCGGGGCCAGAGTGGCAACGGACCAAGCCTGGGGCAGGGTGCCTGAGACGCACCCGGTTTTAGGGCCGGATACGCTCCTGTGATTACTGTACCGGTCCCTGGATCAGTAGCCGGCACACACAAGAACTTGATAACAACGTCATACATTACCGAATATTATACAATATAAGCCACTAGAGTCTTTAACATAACATGGCCTATTGGCCGAATCAAAGTCTTGCAGCGGAAACACATAAGAATTTCGTAGATAGGCCCATTAGTATGCCTACCCAACAGGCAACTGACTGGAGAAAACGCCCTAGCCCTCGATGTCGGTGTCCTCCTTATCAAAGCGAAACTCATCTTCTTCTTCTGGCCAAATCAACAAGCCAGGTGAGTACTTTGAATGTACTCGCAAGCTATTCCCACAGGAGAAAGTATACGGCAATATTTCATGCAGGGAATAAATCAAGGAATAGCTCTAACCTAAGTTGGTTGTTGTGCGGAAAAGTAAGTTCTCAATTTAAATACAGGAATAGTAGATTCAAAAGCAGTTTGATAAAATTGATTAATTCAAAGCGAAAAGAACTTCTCTTGAGGTAGACCCGGCTATCTCTTTTCTTTCAATCCTCGAGACAGCTCAGACCACACTACTCCGGGCAGTATGTCTAGCTTCTCTACCTAACGCTCAGCTTGTACTATCCCGGATAGTACAGCGAGTGTCGGCGTACAAACGCCGGTATCGGTGGTCTAGATGGACCCCCTTTGGGATTCGGCCGGGGAGGTGCAAGAACAGAAACTACGTTGATCTTGAGTGGCAGGGATGCTAGAATGGAGACTGTGATTTACCCAGGTTCAGGCCACCATCTTGGTGTAAAACCCTACGTCCTGCTTTTCGTGTATTTGAGAATATGTGGAAGGATTACAGTGAACTAGCAGCACAAGTGCTCCTGTTCTTCTTCTTCTAGGGTTCGGATGTCTAGGGTTGTGTTCTCTAATGGAGTCGCCTCCTTTTGCATGGCCTCGGTTCTCCCCTTATATATCCGGGGGTCACCACCATGGCCGAAAGGTAAATATATTACACTAATGCTTGTTGCTGACGAATAGGGTGTGGGCAAGCCACGCCAGTGGTTGAAGATTGTTGTAGTGGAATAGCACCTATCATGCCGCGGTTGGAATTTGGGTCGTCATGATGTGATGGTGCCAGAGGATGAAGACTTCCTGGGACGTCCCCTGACACGGGCCATGTGGCAACTACCCGGGCCCCACGGACCAGGTGCAGAGGGCATGCGTATGGGCGCGCGGCGACGCGCCCTCAAAGTCAAAAAGGCTTCTGACCGCCCCATCCCCTGCCAAGAATGGCAGCTGACGTAGTTTATCTCTTGGGAGGATGGGAACCTGTCAGGATTCGCCATTATGTCCGCTGCAGTGGACTTGGGGTAGACAGGCCCATCAGACGGGCATTAAGTGCGCCTGTCAGGCCACGTGGAATAGGGAAGGGCCCACATGGGGTGCTCGGGGCTCCCGGGATCGGGGGCCCTCGAGCACGCCCCCTAGGCCGCTCCACCGGGCGAGGCACTCGGCGCCCCGAGTGGGGGCCAAGTCGCCTCGGGTGCTCGGGGTGAGCCCACGAGCACTTCTTCTTGGTGCGTCCCGAGCGGGGACCAAGTCGCCTTGGGTGCTCGGGGAAGCACCCTTAAGGGACGACTCGGGGCTCCCCTCGACTAGCCGAGTGGGAACAGTGCTCGGGGTGGGCCCCCAAGCACCTCTTCTTAACTCCTACGTCCTTGACGACGCGGTGTCAAGTTGGGCCTCTGCCAGCGGTTTAGGGGACCCTAGTCCCCGTATCGCCGACAACGAGTCTCATCATTTCCATGCCTAGTCCGTGTTATCCCGGATAGCACGGCTAGGCTCCTCCTCCAGCAATTCCTTGCTACTAGCCGCGTAGCATAAATTGCACTCTGTGGACACGTCATGCCCACGTCCTTAATCCATTTTCCCCAAGTTTTCACAAGCAAAACTTAGTCTAACCAGTTTGTGGCCTTGCCAGTTCGTATCCATAACCGAGGACGTAGCTATTCGAATAGTTTCTAACACTCTACAGAGGTTGCACGGATTTACCCACAAGATGTAAATTCACCCTTGTTGCCGAGCGCTAACAAATACACTTCACGAAGTGTATTGGCAGGGTGGTTACAACGAGGCTTTCGCCCGCTTCCATACTAGAGTTGGACCCGCTAGATGGTTGACCCAACTTTTGCGTCCCGGAATAAAAATGGGACTCCCTACCTATGTGTCGCATCAACACCCAAACGCCTAGCGATGGTGGATCTCTAGGACTTTAAACACCTAGCACATGCTTCCTACTTCCCACGGGTCCATATTTTAATACTTGCCGGGGTACTAAGCTAAGTCCTTCCCATAAAGGACATGTGGACGTACGGTGAGGAACTGGTTTAGCGGCACTTAGGCTCAGTCCTTAACTGATTCGAGCAAGACTCCATTTTCCGACCCCATGTCGTCCCGGACGAATATGGCTCCATCCGATGCTCTACATCCCCGAATGTCTCTTATCCTTCTCACCCGAATCAAAATCATCTCCACTTTTCTTTTGGGGTTTTGGCAAACACTTCTTTAAAAAGCTACCTCGGATAGCACATGCTACCCGAGGGTTTTATTTCCCATGACCCGACGGGGTTTGTAAAATCGGTATAAAATTTGATTTTAGCTACCGCAGGGTTAAGCGTGGCTAATGCCTATAGCCTTAATAGTCTTGTCAGTCGTGGAACAACCGACTATTTATACCGAGGGTTACAAAGGTCGAATATTCAGGCCTAAGTATTGTGCAACTAATGGGTATAGCTACTTCTACATAAAATATCATTAATAACCACATAGCATGCAGAGTTCACAAACAAAATAAATATGATTTCACACATATGGGATTCAACATGATCAAAGTGGGAATGCTTGCCTGACAGTTCTGGTTCTTGCTATGAAGGTGGGGGTGAATCCGGTTCCTCCTGGCGTACGTAGGTCACTCCGTTAACTACACGTTAGGAAAACTGGCGAATAAGAAGCAAATAAACAATTCCAACAAAATTCAAACAATATGCATGCTCAAGAAAGAATAATGGTATTAAGGTTGAGTTAGGGTTTAGGGTTTTGAAAGGTCAATTGCCGTTTCATCCGAGGAGTTGTTAAATCAAATGGTAGTTCCGTGCGGGAACCGGGGAGAGTGTATATATATGGGTTTAAATTAGTGGTAGAGTTTCGAGGTTCTAGGGCTTAAGTTTATGGGCACAAGAAATAACTTAGACAATGGGTATATGCATCTATATCACATAATATGACGGTGTATTGGTTAGAGGAAAAGGTATGAATTTAGATTGCAGATTCAAAATCATTTGCTTTCGGAGCCATCGTACATTATAAATACTTTAGGTATATTGGGCAGGGAGAAAGGGTTCACTTTGGAACTTTAGGAATTGGTATATATATATATATGCATTTAAATCCTAAGAGAGAAAAGAATAACCCCATTTTAAACTTGTACTGTTTCAACACTAAAAGATTTGAATTTTGAAAATGCATTTAAACTTAAAGGTTATAATTATTTTAAGGTTCTTAGAACCGGTTTTGGATACTGGAAGACCGGTCAGGAGCTTGGTGAACGGCCAAACCGGTGGCTGCCCGGTTCTGGAAAAACTAAACCGGTGCAAATGCACTTCCTGACAGCATAAATACGCTTTCAATGAAGGGGAGGCGGGAAATCCCTCGGGCGTCGGCTGCTTACAAATGGTGGGCCTCGTTCTCACCTTGACCCACGGGTCGGCGGCTTCCCGGCTTACCCGTTCGGTTTCTGGTGGGTATGAGAGAACCCAACCATGCGTCGGTCGTTTGGACAGGGGAGCGGAGGTTGCTGGCGGCAGCGGCTAAAGCGGTTGGCGGCCGGGGGTAGTTAGGGTTCCGGTGTGGCGTGAGATTTAGGGAATGAGGAGGAAGATCCGGCTTAGCTGAGGTGGCGTGCCTGTTGGTTTAGCTCGGTTAGATCTCGGCTTGGATTGCTGGGACTTCGGCCACGCCAGAGGCGACGAGAGGTGAGCTCGGGTGAAAACAGGTGAGCTTGAGACGGTGAGGGGAAGGGTATAGTGCTGCTGGGAAACTGGGCAATGGTTGGATGCAGAAGCTAAACGCTCGGGTGCCCCATTTATAGCAAGAACCGGGGATGCCAGATAAGACTGCCGCTGGAGCTTGCTTGTGCTCGGGATGGGATGTCACCGGGGCAAGGGGAAATGACACGGCAGCCACAGGAGGAGGGAAGGTTGACCATGGGCGAGGTGGCGTGGCGGAGACGGCGAGCTGAGGTGATGGCTGCTGCACCTGGTCGGCTTGGTAATGGATGTGACCGGGGTAGACGGGTGGCGCTGTGGCCACAGGGGCGGCCGGACAGCCGCGTCATGCTGGAGAAGGTTGGACAGAGTTGTCACCGGCGTGAGGCGAGGTGGGAAACGATGGCGGTGTGACGGGGCTATGCATGCGCACTGTGGCACGCCGATGTCACCCGGTGCATGAACTGGGATGGCATGGTATGCCATGGTGTGTCCCGCGGTGGCATGCCATGCATGGCCATGTCCTAGGGGCTTCTGGGCATGAGTCAAATTACACAGGGGAGTTTGGCACCGTTCTGTACTATGCGCACTGTGTAAATGTGAATGACAGAGTTGACACTGGGTGAAGCTTTGCCAAAGGTGATGAGATGGAAAAGGCCCGATTGAGTTAATGCATATGGTGAGCTAAAAGACTAAAGAGAAATCCTGAAGTGTAGCTCTGGTCCTTGCCTTTCGGGTTTGCCCAACATTTTCCGCGGAGAAGCGATTTACTCAAAGGTGTTTGGTGTCGGCAGCGGTGGATTTTTGAACATGAGGCATTCATGTTTTTGGATATTTGCAGTCCTGGGAATATAGAGATCATTGTGGAATTTAATCAGAATTTTCCGAGACATATTTCTAGGGGTTGTAGTTCAAAATTCCTTTTTATCCTAAGGTTTATTAATTTTGTATACAAATATTTTTGTATTGGACATTGCTATTTTATGTTATAAATGAGTTAAGAATGTTGTTAAGTTGTCTCACAATTTATCTTGGAATTTTTGGAAAGGCCGAGGAGCGGTAGATCTCGCGATTAGGGTTTCTAGAGGAAAAAGGGTTAAATAAGACGGAAGGGAATCGGGAGCTGGAACTAGGGTTCCGAGATGTGGCGTGGAGGAGATATGGGATCTCTTGGGAATCCTTTCATCTTGGTTCGGGGCCACTCGACGACAGGGTGCCGTCGATGCATCAGGGGCACGATGCATGTGTTGCTTTAAGGTATTCCTGCATTAGGGTTTGGTTAAATAGGGGTGCGTGTGTGGCGGGGTTGGAGATAACGGGTGCATGCTTAGATGAAAATGTTCTAGTTAAATGCAGGGTTATGCTGGCATGCAAGGTTTTGAAAAAAAATAGGGTGTGACAGTGCCGAGGCGATGGACGCAAGGGGCAAGGCGGCACCAGGGGGCATCGGTGGCGAGACAACTGGCGGGGCAAGGCCCGAGCCCTAGGCTCGAGGCGGCGGCATCTGAGGCCATGGAAGGCGACGGAGGGGAGCACCAGGGCGGCGTCAGTGTCGGCCAAGACCGGCGACGGCGCTTAGGTCGAAAGGGAGTTGGAGGCCGGCGGCGGTGGTGTGTCCAGAGGAGAGGAGGCATGCGGCGTTGAGGGAGTAGGGGCGCCGGCGGCGCACCCGATTGAGGAAAAGAGAAAAGCGTTAGGGGTGAGAGTAAGGGGATGAAGGAGGCAACGGGTTGGTCTAAAGGGGCCGATCGGAGGAGGGGTTAAGGAAGAAAAAAAAGAGAGATAAGGGAAAAAGAAAAAGAGAGGTTTTATGAAAATGAAAAAGATGAGATAGGAAATAAAATTGGCATAAAGATTAAAAGGAGTAAGATATCACATTAAAATATATATATGTGTGTAGATTAAGGAGTAAAATTGAAATCTTAGTGTGTTTAAGTTATAAGAAAAATGAAGGATGATTATTCCTTCTTATCAATATGGAATTAAATCTTAACTAAAATGTAAATTATTCTAATTGAGTTAATCGTATTATTCTTCTTTAAAAAAGAGAGAGTTAAACTCTAAGTTAACCTCTTAAAAGATCATTACCAAAATTACTTAAGAAGAAAATTGAGTGAGAGTATTAAATAAAAAAAATCAAGTGTTAAAATGATTAAGTTTTGATTATCTCCTCATGGAATTCAAATCTTCTGAAAAGTGTTTAAAGAATTAGCTCTTAAGTTTTTCATAGGAAATTTTAATGCAAAGACATCCTATCATACATGCCATGCCATGATAATTGCATTCATATTTTAAATCTTTTGAATAAGTCCTTATCAGACTTTATTACTTTTTATCAGAAGTCGGAGTTCAGCAAGCAGAACCGTCAAACTCCATTACCTATCCGTTACCAGACAAGTCCAGTTTCTTGTTCATATCCGTTGAGAACATTTTCTAAAATTTCCTTCTCGTCTATAACATGCACAAAATGAAAACATATTTTCTAAAGATCATTCAATTGTTGTTTCATTTTGATCGCCGGTTTTTGGGCGTGATCATGGTGGGTGTTGAAATCCTGGAAAGGGTGTCGGAGGCACATTGGAAGGTGGATTTCATCACACGGGAATATCTCATATAAGGTTAATGCAACCAATGATCGATTGTGCTTAAGGGCCGTAGTGATCGCGCATACCACATACCCTGTATGGGTGGGGCTGAGCTAAAGTACCATTTACCCTAGGTCTATACTCCCCCGGGAATGGAAGACCTCAATAGTTGTATCCGGAGTATCAACTGTTGGGAAGGTGGCGCTAGCCGTTGGCTATCCACAAAACGTTGTATCTGGAGTATCAACGTGAGACTGGTAGTCCTTGCCCGTAGTGCGGGACTGCGACGCGGAGTATAACTGAGCGGGCGGTGAAACAGCTTTGTGATTTTATGGTCTGGTTGTGCATGTGACGATATGAGCGCTATAACTATTGATCGTTTGTGGGTACAGTTACGCACCTCTGCAGAGTGTATTGAATCGTGGCATTGTCACTCCATGTTCCTGGTTGGAACTACGAACCCGGCAAGAAATGGATTCATCGGGAATCCTAGCAGCTTGTGAGACAGGAGATCATTAGTCTCTTAATTAAAATTTGACTCTCTTACCTTACAAAATTACATTGTTGTTGGAGAGCATTGCTGTTCTCAGAAGATAGTGCATCAAACACATATTTACTATTCCTGGACTTGTTGAGTACCTTCTGTACTCTTCCCTCTATCTAATTCCTTTGAGTAGACTGTGAGCCGACGACGGAGGAGGAGGTGATCTACGTCGAGGTCGACGAAGAAGTTCCCGAAGATCCAGCGACGACGAAGGAGGACAAAGGCGTCGAATACTACGTCGAGTTCCGCGACGAGAACAATACCGAGTAGAGTACTAGGTCGTGTGAGTTGTTAGGTGTAGTTAAGACTTTTGCTGTCACCGAACAATAACGGTTTTAAATTCTCCGTACTTTTGGGAATATGTTGTAAGACTTTTTGTTATATTTCGAGTTTGTAAATTAAGTTTATAACATATGGACCACTGCAATGCTACTGCCGTGCTACTCTGATGGCGTATCGCCCCAATTACGGATATTATCAACATTTACAATACTAAATTGATATTGTCAGATTTATTATAATATATACTTTCATAATATATACTTAGTTTTATACGGAACACTATATTTTTATAGAAATTGTTAATTAATGTATTACCGTGTAGAGCGTACCAATACCGAAAACGATCTATATTTTTGACACGAGCTAGTAATTAGCAAAAGAACCAAAGCTCGAGATATGTACGTTAATTAGGGCAAAGACGGATGTGTGCATGCTTGGCTTCACAAAATATGACCATGCTTGCAACGGTACGTGTTCGAGTCAAGTGGCTCGAATTATATTCAGAGATCGAGCATGCATGCTGATCTTGGGATTGAAGTAGCTACAGTGCATTATTGGATGTAGTGCAGAAGTACACGTCCACGATACATAGGCTCATCCCTATATAGTGCTCATGCCTGTGGCATGTCTTCGACCAAACTAGGAGAACCTTGCGTCCTCTCCTTCTCAAAAAAATAAATAATTCTCTCGATAAAGGAAGTTGTTTAATTACCTATACAATTAGAGCTCTTTTAGTCAGTATCCAGATTGGAACAGATCATAAATATATACAGTTTGTACATACACGTACCTCCTGTATAATGACCGGACCTATGCAGCCGTGCATGCTATCCTCTGGCTGCCATCAGTAAACTGGAACCTTTTGGCATGTGTTAGCATGTTCCGAGGTTCCAAGTACGTACTAATTAAATAGATTTTCGTCTCTCACTCATCCAGATATGTTGTCAGACGCCAGAAAGCTAGGTCACACATGATCTCTCATAAGGGCCAAAATATATATGATCAAATTGTGCTTTACCAAGGTGACCACATTTTCGATCGATAAATGTGACAAAAATGCCATTAGGTATATCTTAAGCAGGAGAAACGAGGAAGTGGTATCATAAAGCTTTTTGGCCCGAGTTTCAGTTTCGATGCTAGCTGATTTCTTTCTCCTTTAATTAGCTTCTCCTCACCACGGACGCAAATACTCTTACAGTGAAAGAATCATAAGTACAACATGCTTGCTACTCTTTAAGAAAAAGTAGTAGTGCTACATGCCGGCATCCTGAGTAGTGGATCCTACACGGTATACCATTTCTTTCTTCAAAAAACATGTGAAAGGAAAAGATAAGGCCAGCCGAGAAGTAAAGTAGGCAGGACAAGTACAACTATTTATGGGATCGATCGATCTTTATTTTCCTTTTAAATTCTCTATATGGTACTCCTATTATCCACCGACTAGATAGTACATATCATAATTCAGAAGCTAGGATGATGACTGCATGCTTACTTGTGCTTTAATCTGATTGTAGTCGAAACAAAACCAGCTCAAGTTTCCTTTATGATTAACGTACGCAGCATGCAACGTACGACGGCTAGCAATCATGAGATCTTAAAGAACACAAACACACCGGCCGGCCGGTTGCAAGTAGGCTGATCTCAAGGAGAGAGCTCATGATTCGCTCCACCAGCATACATGTTGGAGATCGATCAGCCTTTTGCATGCATGGTCTCAACAAATGAGTTGTGTGAAATCCTCAGTCCTTCAAAACACAACTCACTTGTCTTAAGCAAGAAGCCAAAGACAAACTTTAGAAATCTCTCTCTCTCTCTCTCCATCTCTTTAGAAATCTCTCTCTCCATCTCTCTCTCTCCTCGAGATGTATACATATGTATGTGCATATATTTTTTGCGTGAGGCATGCACATATCTTCCTCATGCATGCATTGTGTGCGTGTTCATTAGTTGATGAGAGATGATGCCAAATTAGGTGGCACCAACCAGGGCCATGCATGAGAGGGTGATGATGGGGCCCCACATCCCTAACCATGTGCACTCGAACCCTGACTCCAACGGCAGTTTGGAGCTACCTCCATTTCCTCTTTACATAATTTTGCCCATTTATGCATGGTCGGTCGAGCAACACATAATTGCCCACATGGTATTCGAAATTCCAAACGAATGTACACTTGATCCACTTTCCCTTGTAACGATGACATAAAATTGAGGAATCTATGCACTTAATTAGCTAGGCCATCTCTAGTGGCAACGCTAAGCAAAAGAAAATCCTCTATTGCATGTCACCGAGCATATGACAGGTAAAGTGTTAATAGTCTTGTATAGCGTTGCTGCACGAGGATGCACCGATGCTTAACGTGTGCTTACACACGTAGCTACCTCTAATTTTTTTTACTACAACTACAGCAGGCCTTAGACCAGCCTGAACAATCGATTAAAACGGATAGCTTTACAAGGGTTCTTTCACGATACAAGGGAGGAAGGCGAGAGAGAAAAAAGGAAGCTAGCGTCAGGGTGGATCAAAGTGATCACACCAGGCAATAAGGAGCTGCTTAGCTGCAGCATTAATATTACAGCGATGAGACCACAAACGAACATCGTCGGCACATAGTCGAATACACCATTAGGCTGGTCATAGTGGGAAGTAACTTAGACTAGTAACATGCATATGTTACTAGTCTATGTTACTATCTTCATAGTGGATAGTAACATATGTGTGGTACCATACAAGCCTTCATTTATTTAGATGTAGACTCATTTTGCCTTGAGATGCGTTATGTTACGGTACCATATTATGTTACCCTAAACACTTCTCTCCTCATTAACTACATGCCACATAAGCAAACTTGTCTTGGGGTGCGTTATGTAACTAGCTAAGTTACTCCCACTATGGCCAGCCTTAATCGACTCATGCACGGCATTGAAAACCAAGGCATTCCGACGCTTCCAGATGTTCCAAATAATCGCGGTAGTAGCAGTGGCGTTGGTGAAGTCCTCGAGGAGTTAGCCCAAAGGTCTTCAATGGAAGCCGACCTGGGGAGGGGAGCCATCTCCGGGAAGCGAGCCCAGACTTCAGCGGCCCGAGGACAGTGTAAGAGTAGGTAGGTGGTTGTCGTCTTCGTTGTGATGACAGGCAGGGCACTGAGGGGAAGTAGTAAGCTGACGGTGAAACTGACGTTCATTGGTGGACGTCCGGCGATGGTGGGCACGCGCCGCACGCCAACTGAAGATCCTGCATTTGTTGGGGGCAGCATTTGCCCAAACCGCCTTTGCCGCGCCGTCGTCCTGCAACTGCCTGAAAGAATTGGCATAGAAACATCTGTTCGAGAGTGGGCGGTTAGAGAACCTACGGCCGCCAGCGACGTCTGGAATAAGGATAACGTTGGCTAAACCAGGACGCCAAGGAGCAGAAGCACCGCCATGAAGTTTGGAAAGGAACTTGGACAAAAGAGAGAGGTTTTCGGTGCGAAGGCATAGGACGTCCAAGCCACCTTTAGACTTACGTCGACAGACATGCGTCCACGCCACTCCCCGTAGCAATCTTGCTCCCAGTCCAGAGAAAGGCCCGGCAGCGCTTATCTAAGGACTCGACGGTGCCTCCTGGAAGGATACAGGCCCCCACAGGCCACAGCGTGAGAAGGCATGGCCGAGAGGACAGAGTTAACGACGATAAGACGCCCGCCAAGAGTAAGAGCCTTCCCACGCCAGCCAGCGAGCCGTTTGTCACATTTGGCAATCACGGGGAAAAAGTCCGAGGCCTTGAGCTTGTGCGTGGAAACATCAGCATGGATATTGATGAACAGGACATAGAAGATCATCAACAAGCGGGTGCAGCAGAAGGCCATCTCGGGAGGCGGAGAGAATTAGTTGTTGAAGAACATCGACCACTCTGCCGAAGACCTTTGCGGCACTGGATCCACCTGCCCGGGTTAACATTAAGGAGTACATAAGTTTGGCCGGCGAGGTTAATGTTCTTGATCCAATGACAAAAGTTCCGGAAAGCATTTAGCGAAAACGATAAGGTCAAGGGCCTCTTAATTAATGGAGTCGAAACTCGAAAGCTTTACGTAAGTCAAACTTGAGAACAAAAGACGGAGCTGCTCTCTTATGACACGCTTGCACGATCTCTGCCGCGTAAACAAAGTTCTTGGTGATAGATCGACCGGAAAGAAAATCAGTTTGGCCAGGGTGGACAAGGAACGGATGAAATTTTCTGAAGGCGAAGAGTGAGACATTTAGAGCCAATTTTCATGCAACAATTATGCAACGAGATAGGCCCGAGCTACCTCGAATGATCGGACACATACTGCAAATTAAGATCGAACTAACACATAACGCTTAACATGGTGCAGTTGGTTTATTGTACGTCTGCGTTGTGCTGTTGTGAAGTTCTGTAGCATCACGTGTGGTTGGGGTCGACAGGAGCCGACCGTTGGTTACCAGCACACAAGCACAAGCGCATCTATAATTCTCTTTCTTAATGAGTCGCAACTTGCCCCAGCTCGATCGTCTGGTTCGTTGTTGGCACCATACGTGCGTGCGTGCGTGCGTGCGTCTGACAGAGCGAGAGACAGAGCATGAGGCTAGTAACGTATCGATCGAGCTCTGATTCACCTGCAACGATCGTATATACTACTACTGGTAGCCGTGGGGTTGCATGTTCTACAGAGATGTGGTACTGTATCCGGAGACTTTCAGTGCAATCTACTCAAAGACCAGCTGAGAGTGATTTAACACAAGTCTGTACCTGGTATGATTTTAAGGATGATGGTTACTTGCAAGCGATTATCATTTAACCACTCCACAGCACTTGAATTCGATTGCTTGCGAAGCATGGCACTCGAGCGATTTTTCCCCCTGATTTCTGAAGCATGGAACTTGGAGGCTGTTTTCAGCTCTCACGACAAGGGCGATTCTGGAACTCAAAATGTTTATAAGAAACTGGATCGCAAGCTCTTAAGCGCTTCCGGTAGCGTGTTCGACAAGCCCTACCACCTTTGCGCATTCTCGTCCACTATCCACTATCCCTTCAGTATAGATAGTTATCTAGGCTTGCTTGTAGTGCGACGCTGTATTTAAAATGAAATTTCATAGCAATCTACACAAAAAAAATGACATTTTAGACACTTCGACTGTGGTTTGCCAAGACTTTGAAAAGTTTCTAGCTCCATCACTACGGCCATCTAGTAAAAGGTTAGGATTTCCAGAAAGTATGGATGCAATGATGATGGTGGTACAGGTTCGAAGGAGGATGACGGGTGACATCACAATAGGGATGTCATGGGCTTAGGTACGATCAAGCAACAACAGTCGGAAGTGGAGGTGGCGTGGCAATTGAAACGGAGATACACTAACAATAAGAAAGATATATATATATATATATATATAAACCATAGAATTTAAAAAATTCGACTATACATAAATTGAAAACTCTATATTTAACTCCACATGCTCGAGCTAAGTCATGGCACCACCACTGGTTAGAGGAGATCCTGAAATGACAAAGCACACGGTATTAGTTATCGTGTAAAGAAAAAGCTGTCTCAATTTCACTATACATGAAAAAGATAAAAGGGACGTTTGGCTACAGCGAAACCTGCTCGGCACAAATCAAAAGAAAGTGACTCAAACGCAAAACGACACACGGGCACCAAGCCACTTACTTAGCCACCAAAATCACGCGCTGTTAATGGAAAATAGCAGCACGCTCCATCGCAATCATTTCCTGAGCGTTAGTGCGACCTAATCAATCCACATTTTCCAGAATAATTACACGGACGAGAGAGAATTACAACCATTTCAATTTTTCAATTTTTTAAAAAAGTACCAGAAGTTTTAGAAAATATAAGGGCCACAGCACAAATTTTAACCTGTGTTTTCTCGTGCAATTTTGCCTTTTAAACCCGCATAGCATATGATATCTGAATACAGCAGAATCCAGGGGTATTTTAGTCATTTTAATAAGTAACAGTTGCTGGCAGTAAACAGATGTTACAGCAATGGTGGCAGCATTATGAGAGGAGAGAGAGAGAGCTCACAGAGTGAAGAGAGAGAAACTGTTGTAACAGACTGCAGGGAGAGAGAAGCTGAAAGGTGTGCTCCCACCATCCCCACTCTCTCTCCTTCCTCCTCTCTCTCTCTCTGCATTATTTTCTCTCTCTCCACCCTCTCCCTTTATTCTCTCTCCCTTCTTCCTACTCTCTGTCCCTCTGTCTCTGCGCTTTTCTCTCCCTCTTCTCCCCGTTGTGCCGTCGTCGCACAAGCGAGAAACTCTCACACACTTCCCTCCCTCCTCGCTCGCAAAAAATATCTGAGGAGGAGATATAGGAGAGGAGCAACGTGCTGCTGGCCATTCTCTGGAGGTACGCGGAGATGTTTCTCGCACCCCAAACCACTCTTGTTTCAGCGATTTCTCGGCCCCTTGATGCGTCATTGCCTTCTCCCCTGTTTCCTGGTCTCAATGAGCACCACGGATTTGTTTGTTTGCCTGGATAAATCTGTTTGGTGGTTTCGCGAAGTGGGGAAACGCTGAAATAGGCCAAGGATTAGTTGCAAAAAATGCCTTCTTGCATCGAAAGGTGGTGGCTTTAGTGGTTTTTGGTGTGTTTCTTGGGATCTAGGGGTACTTGAGACCTATCTGTGAACGTGGTAATGCGGTGCTTGGGGTTTCCTTGTGTCGGTGGAGCGAGATTCCGGTGAGATTTTGACAGATTCGTCTTTACCAGGGCTTGGATCTGGGGGCGAGAGCAGTTTTGGGCCTGTGTTTATGGGATTTTTTGTGCCGGAACTTCGGGGGTTATTTGCGGGCTCGGACATTTTGTTTTCTAGTCGACAAATTATATTCTGTGCTAGTTTTTGGCTGCTAGATCTAGTGATAATTTGTAATTTTAGAAGGGATATTTGCCTTCTTGGTGTCTGTGAATGATGCCTGGATCTGGCAGTAGCTCTTCGATCTGAAACGGGCATTGCCCCGTGAACTTCGCTGCCATGCTGTGATTTATTTTTCAGTTTAGTGATTAAAGTGAATATTACTTTGTTCAAATGTTTAAGTCAGAGTTGGAAGCTAGATATCATCCAAATCGATTGTTGGAGGAATAGAATGGTATAAAAGACATTTTTGTCTGTCGTTCTGGTTGCTGCAAATAATTATGTCAGCAAGTATGAGTGTGAGTTCTTTGCTGAAACTTCAAGCTATACCTGAGATCTGATAGTGTCGGTGGCAAATTCACAGTACATTGACGGTACATCGTCGCGGAAATCATTTGGAAGACATATTTTACTCTATGTGGGTGTGGGGGACACACTTCTTCCCAATGATGTTATCATATGTCTCAAAAAATTGCAGATTTATATGAACGTGCTTGATGTGATCAGTTTTTCAGGGGAGACGTCTCCATAAATTCTGCATGTTTGGGGGGTTTGTCTTCAACTTGATTTGGGGGAAATGCAATATTACTTTATTCCAACTAACCATTGTGATATCAAGTTTTATATCTGAAACTTGTAATAGTGCTACTATGGCTAAATCGTTCACTTAATATATGTTTGGTTTAGTTACCACTGCTACAGCAAAGGTTCTGGTACTCAAAACTTGTCATTTTACCCTGCTTAAATTGTGATATGGGACATGACGTTTATTTCCTTACCTACATCAACTTTAGTGAGCCTTTGTTTCAGTAACTTGTGTCCTAGAATGCTTTGTTTCAGTAACTTGTGTCCTAGAATGGTGGTTGTGAGCAAATTGGTCTTTTGTTGCTGTGCAAGTTTTAACCCTGTTGTCAGAAAATAAATAGTGACGAATTAGTGAATCTCCTTACCAGTAGCTGTTAAACTGTTAGGACTCCATGATAAACTTCAAAGTGGAAAAAGAAATGTACGCTACACCAAATTTTCTTTGAAGAGTTGGCTCTTGTTCTAGTATGTTTTTGTTGTATTGTCCGATGCATCAAATTTGAATTTCTAATTAGCTCATATTTGTACTATAATTTATCCACTATGATATATTGATGTATTAATGGACCGTTCATCTAAAATCTCCTTGATATTTCTTGATCAGTATTACTGTGGTTCTTACAATCATTGAATTTCTTTCATCTGCATGCTATTTGTTTAAAATGAAGATCTCACCACATATCACCGAAAATGTCTGACATGCATTAGCTTTTTTGTGTTATGTCTCTCTTTTCAGGAGCTGATGCAAAGTGTAGGTTGTACTATGAGAAGAATAGCTGTGCGCATCAAGACTCAAATATAACCTGGCTTGATTACACTACGGGTGGTTGAACACTAATATATACTTGATTCTGCTGGTTCAAAACATGGGTTCAAGGTTTCCATCACATCAGCTGAGCAATGGCCTGTATGTATCTGGCCGACCTGAGCAACCTAAGGAGAAGGGCCCAACCATGGGCTCCAATGTGATGCCATACACTGGTGGTGACATCAAGAAATCTGGAGAGCTTGGAAAGATGTTTGATCTCCATGCTGAAAAATCTAGAAAATCTGGTCCGCTGGGTAACGCGCCTTCGAGAAATACTTCATTCGGGGGTGCTGCTTCAAACTCTGGACCTGTCTCTAATGCTGGTGGTCGGTCCAACTACTCTGGTTCTCTTTCATCTTCAGTTCCTGGTGCCGGTGGATCAGCTAGAGCAAAATCTAACTCTGGACCACTCAATAAGCATGGAGAACCAGCAAAGCGGTCATCTGGTCCCCAGTCTGGAGGTGTGACCCCAATGGCTCGCCAGAATTCTGGCCCTCTCCCTCCAATGCTTCCTACAACTGGGCTTATCACATCTGGGCCTATCTCCTCCGGACCACTGAATTCGTCTGGTGCTCCAAGAAGAAAAGTATCTGGATCTCTTGATTCTGCTGCATCCATGAAGATGCGGGCCACATCGTTTGCTCACAACCAGGCTGTTACTAATCTGACCACCGAAGTTGGTTTCTCAATTAAGGGAAGCATCCCAAAGCTGGTACTCTGGTCAGTGATCACGCTCTTTGCGACAGGGTTCATAGCAGGTGGCTTCATTCTTGGTGCTGTTCACAATGCAATTCTGCTGATAGTTGTTGTGGTGATATTTGGTTTTGTTGCTGCACTTGTGATTTGGAATGTTCAGCGGGGGAGGAGAGGTGTGATTGGGTTTGTCAATCGCTATCCTGATGCTGATCTTAGAACTGCAAAAGATGGACAGTATGTAAAGGTTACAGGGGTATGTGGAATGCTTATGATCTTGTTCGATTTATTCTCTTTATCTTCCCTTCGATCAATTGCTTTTTAATGCCAGTATTCATCCTATTTCTAGGAAGCATACGGTAGTTCTATTGCAATGTTCGCTAATAACATAACACTACCCTGAAGATAGTTGAGTATTACATTGATCTTGTTTGGGTTGGCATATGTAATATCTATATTATCAGATGTCATGTTACTTCCTTTTCATGTTCCTTTCTGTCATATGTGCTTTGGACCTCTATATTAGCACATAATATAGCAATATATCATCAAATTACTGTGTTTTGATTTACTATTCATGGTAAAATGTGCATGATAGTTATATTTGGATTCTTATGATCACTTTATTTCCACATAAGGCATAATTCTTTTCTAACTTTGCAGATTGCAAATGTTCATCCATATAGCATATTCTTTTCTATTCTGAGAGTATACTACGACAAGCATTTGTTGTTCCATTATCAGTTAGCATTCAGTAATGATCAGTATGTCAAACTTCACAGGTTGTTACCTGTGGAAATTTCCCCCTGGAGTCCTCATTTCAAAGGGTTCCAAGATGCGTGTACACTTCAACTAGCCTGTATGAGTATAGGGGTTGGGACTCAAAAACTGCAAACACTGAGCATCGCCGGTTTACCTGGGGATTACGGTCAATGGAGGTAAGTATATGACTGTAAATATCTAGAAAATGGATTACTTTGATCCTAACTGACATAACTGACCTTGACCTCTGACATTATAAAGTGATGCAGTTATTAGTTTTGCAATTATATTACTTTGATCCTAACTGACCTTGACTCTGACATTTCCCCTTCAACTATGTCAGCGACATGCGGTTGATTTCTACATCTCAGATTTTCAATCTGGGCTTCGAGCGTTGGTGAAAACAGGATATGGTGCACGGGTAACCCCATACGTCGATGAATCTGTTGTAATTGACATCAATCCTGACAACAAGGACATGTCTCCCGAATTTCTGAGATGGCTACGTGAAAGGAACCTCTCAAGTGATGATCGAATAATGCGCCTAAAAGAAGGGTATTCTTTTCTTTCTGTTGGTTTGCACCTGAAATGCATAAGCTAGAAATGATTATCTTGTATTTCAGAGATCTGCCAAGAGATAATAGTGAATCATTACATTTTGCTTCATCTTGTACCTTCAGATACATTAAGGAAGGCAGCACGGTGAGCGTGATGGGGGTTGTTCAAAAGAATGACAGCGTGTTGATGATAGTTCCTCCATCGGAGCCCATCTCATCTGGTTGCCAGTGGTTGAAATGCATCCTCCCGGCGAACCTTGATGGACTAGTCTTGAGATGTGAAGATACTTCAAATATGGATGTCATACCAGTATAGCAAGATGGGTGCTGGAGGGAGCTGCTGCTGAAGAGGAAAAATGCTTGTTGAATCTTTTGACTTCGGGTTGGGTTTGTTTCGTGGACTGTTAGAATTGAGAAAAATGTACAAATGCTGGGTGTGATTATGGCTAGTAAAGATCGAGGGTGGCTGGTTAAGCTTGGGTTTGGCTGTATAGTCTTTTTTTAATGTATTTTGTCCTTTATTTTCGGTTATGAGCTCTGAATACTTGTGTAACATGATGGCTTTTGGGCTGTTTGAAGATTTAGTGGAATTGCGTTCATATATGTTTTTAAGGCTGGATTTCTTGCACTGGTGCTAAATCTCTTGCACGCTTTATTTCTGTATCCACATTATGTATGTACTTAAGGAAAGAAATTGCCAATGCATTACACTAGCTGCGTTGATCTGTAGTTTGCTTGTTTAGGATGTGGATTGATTTGGAGGCAGAAAGATCATTCTTCTGCCTTTTGCTTTGGGTGTGGGGTGAGCTGATGAATCAAAAAAAGGGACATGCCAACAAATCCTGTAGGTGTGCCACGTGCTTGAAGAAGCAAAGCAACCACACTTTCTCCTTTTATTTCCTTTTCCTGTTTCAAACAACCTTCACTGTCTGCCTGGTGGTAACAAACTCCTGCTTTGATTGATTGACCTACCTTTGGTTGGCACGTAGTTGTTTGTTCATCTGGCAAAGTGGTACCTTGTCCATTTCTTTCGAATAAAACTGTCCAAATCTGAGCTCCATTCTGTTTTGGGTTTATAAAGTCCTTTTGAGCGTTTGATCCGAAACGAACAATCGAGCTTCGCCGGGTGGACGACCAACCTGAATTTTGAGGAAGTTGGACACAACTTTGTTTTTCAAGTGAGTTCCCTTGTTTATGAACTTCAATAGTTACCGGTTTGAGCTTGTTTTCAGAGGTTGTAAATTTGTAATAAGGTGGCTCAGGACGAGTGTGAAAAGTTGTTTTTGACCCCATGTTCTGAATTTCCGATTCCCTAGCTGCGATCAACGATCTGGCCCCATGAGCACCAACATTTTGGCCTAATGTGCATGGCAGTATGAGCTGGGGTGCTGGCAAGGGTGTTGCTCGAAACGGTGGCGCCTTGTATTCCGCAGGAACAATACTGAACTTACTGCTTCAGGGTTCAGGTCTCTGTCTAGATTCAGGCCATCCGCGGCAATCTGTGGAGTTTATCGAGTTGTCCAAACTTGGCCAAGTTCATTTATCATCCGGCGATCGATATAGCCGAGGCAGCAATAGGGTTCGTACTTGTCATGGAATGAACAGCAGCCTTATTCAGGAATCAGGACAGTTGTCACACTAGAGAAGCAATCTTTCAGGTACCCTTCAGGCTTTCAGCTGGCAATTTTACCAGTGACCAGTGGCACGAGTTAGCTCAGAATCTACAAGACGGAACATGCAGAGCAGGTGCAGTCCATCAAGAATCTTTTCTGAATGTTCAGTCCATCAAAGAATCGACAGAGCACAACTGTTCAGAAAGATAAAAACAGCGATAACAAAGGCACCACCAAGGGACAAAATCTTCAGAGTTTTCCCTCACTGGTGAATCCTGGTGCTGAAGGAGATCTTGCAGGGCCAACAGGAGTTCTTCACCACACACACACAAAAAAAGCCATTCCTGAAACGGTCCCAAACAGCAGTTGGTCCCGTTATCGCAGCATTGATGTGCGCACGCCGGTAACATGCGTATCGAGGATGAACTGTACATGTTGCAGAAGCAAGCCCTTCTGAAAATTCGCAGCTGTGACGCTTCGCCTGTGATCCATGCATCATCATAAGTTCAATTCAATGCAGCAAGGTGCAAGAACAGCTTCCGATATTCTTTGGAAACATATGTACCCGGCAAAGGAATGAACGGCAAATTGAACTCATGAGCAAGCAAATCCATCTTTAATGGTGAATTAAGATTCTGATTCTGATTGCTCCTCCAGTTCACAGATCGGTGGTAGAGGTATGCACCGTGCAGGCAGCTCGCGGCGAAGGACAAGTAGTGAGCGATTCGTACACTGCCCAACGGACACCGTTCGATCAAGATCCCGCGGTGCAGATTGGAAAACTGTTCATTTGCTCATGCGGGAGACAAGAAAGAAAAAGACAAATGGAAAGCGGCAGAGTTTTGCAAAGAGGACCCTCTGATTACTTCCTTCCACACTGGTTTGACCTTGCCCTTTCCCACGCCGGCGATGGCGGCGACGGTGCGGTTCGGGCTCCTGGTGGCGATGTTCCAGGCCATGTCGCGCGACCGCACGGCGGCGAAGAAGCGGGGCCGCCTCCGCGCGTTCCTCGACCGCGCCTACGGGGCCAGTGGCAGGGACGACTACTTCAGCGCGCTCCGCCTCGTCCTCCCGGGGCTCGACCGCGAGCGCGGCTCCTACGGGCTCAAGGAGGCGGCCCTCGCCGCCGCGCTTGTGGACGCGCTCGGTATCGCCAAGGACTCCCCCGACGCCGTCCGGCTTACCAACTGGCGGCGCGGCGGGGGTGGCCGCAACGCCGGGAACTTTGCCCTCGTCGCCGCCGAGGTATAGTCGCAACCACTGTCCCGTTCATCATTTTCTCTCTCGCTGACTAAACACAGAGCACCTCGCTGTCGATGGATTGAAATTTGGGGTTCGATACTTCGACGTGCTGTGCGAACTGAGTTAATTGTTTGATCAGAGTGCTGCTTGGACTGTTGTGGTTCTGGGCAGCTTACCTTGCTGGCTGTTTTAAAGGATCGAGCTTAATGTAATATTTTGTTGATATCCAGGTACTGCAGCGGAGGCAAGGAATGACTTCTGGTGGGTTGACGATAAAGGAGGTGAACGACGCACTCGATCTTCTGGCTGCAACTGAAAATAGGTAGCTTGTACATATATTTCATTTGCATTCGTGTATGCCTGAAAAGTCTGAGAAGTTCTTTCTCCTTCTTGATAGGTCTGAGAAGGCTTCGATTCTTTCTAGTCTGATCAAGAAAACCAATGCCCTTGAGATGAAGTGGCTTCTGATGATCATTCTTAAAGGTGAGGTTGTTCTACTCATTGCTGTTTTTGCACACTTATATTTCTGCTGTATTTCTGCAGTGCTTTTGCAATACTTTAGATATTTTCCATACCATCGTAGATTTAAAATTGGGTGTCAGTGAGAAGAGCATATTCCATGAGTTTCATCCTGATGCTGAAGACTTGTTCAATGTCACTTGTGACTTGAAATTGGTCTGTGAAAAGCTCAATGATCGAAGCCAGCGGCATAAGCGGCAGGTAATGATACTGAATTTCCTTGCTTGTACTTTGTTTCTTATGATGTACTATTCGTCTATTCTGGTGCCACGAGATAACTCCTGAAAATGTAGTGTTAGTTCCAGGCTTTTCTCATCAGATTTTTTGTCTAACGTGCATGTTTATTTGGATGGGTTGGGCGCTTGAATATCTATCGGACATAATCACACAAAAGCATCAGGACTTTATAATATTTTATTATTACTTCTGCTATTCTGTTGCTGCACTTTGCACTTCTTAGATACAATTTTTTGACATGGGAGTGCCCAAGGTTATTGTGCATGATATTCCTATGCTGTATGACCAGGATATAGAAGTCGGAAAGGCTGTCAGGCCTCAGCTGGCTATGAGAATCAGTAATGCTTCAGCCGCTTGGAAGAAGGTCTTTCCTCGCATTTCTTTTCTAGCTTCTAGTGGATAGTGAAAGATGTAGCCATTGCTAAGGAAATACGTTCTTTGTATATCTCTTCTGCATCACTGAATTTGCTTGATCATACGTGCCACCTCCCTCTCTCCAGCTTCATGGCAAACAAGTGGTTGCTGAGTGCAAATTCGATGGTGACCGTATTCAAATTCACAAGAATGGGGAAGAGATTCATTTCTTCTCACGGTAATTTAAATGGTTCCCCATTTATTCCTTGCATATTCTTCTGAAACATATTGGTTTATATTGTCAGCATATTTTATTTTTCTGCCTGTAGTTGTTTTCATCATTGCAGAACGCCTCATCTTGGTCCACTAATGTTTTGTCTGTATCAGGAGCTTTCTTGATCACTCTGAATATGCACCTGGAATGTCCAAATTTATTAAGGAAAATATCCTGGTTGACAGGTAATGTTTATTATTACCCAGTCAGTAGTATCCTATCATTTTTTAGTACTTGAGCATTAATAAGAACTGGGCCCAGACTTTGCAGGAAAGAAGAATCTCCATCTCAGGGATTAGTCTTATCATAATCAAATAAATGAAATCTTGCAAATGATCATAACAACATGGCATTAGTTTGTTGGTCCTCTTTGGCTGTAGTTAGCAGTTATAGGCGGACCTGAACATGTTGAGTTCGTACGGGTTCTTAGATAATAGAAGCTATCTGTGGAACGTTATTGATCCTTTGTGTAGATTGTTTCACGGTACAAATTGCTGTTTAATTTAAAACTCTGATATCAATTCATATTAACCCTCAGGTGTATTTTGGATGGAGAAATGCTTGTTTGGGACGCTGCGCTTAACCGGTTTGCAGAATTTGGTTCAAACCAGGAAATAGGTTTCTGAAATTTCATTGGAAATCGCAATACTTTGCCTTTTATGTTGAATGTTTTTATAGTGAATTCAACTATTTTTTGTTCGCAGCAAAGGCGGCAAAGGAGGGGCTGGAGACTGATCGACAGGTTTTTATCATGAATTTTTTCACTACATGTTTTGGTTTTAGTTTCAGATTGGCCCTGTCGGGTAGTTCTTATCTAACTGAATTTACTTCTGTCCTTGCAGTTGTGCTGTATCCATCATTTTTAAGTGCTTCTTATATCTTGCTTTCTGTCTTGAATCCCTTAGCTAGCTGCCAAGTTGGTAATGAGATACCTATTTGTTTCAGTGTCCGGAATTGTCTAGCATATCTGTTCCTAGGTTTGGTATTTCTTTATGCATTTAACATATGACCTGAATTTTTTTTTCTTTTGCCTAAATACTTCATTATAAGGAGACACAATCTCAAGATAAACATTTTTTTTCCTTGAGGACTTTGTATAGAAACACCTTTCAGTTTTTCATATTCCTTTTTCTTTTCATTCTAGCCATGTTTTGCTTGACACTAGGAATGTATAGATGTTGCTTTTGACATTCTGTATGCTGGAGACACTAGTGTTATCCACCAAAGTTTGACAGAGCGGCAAGAAATTCTGCGGAATGTTGTCAAACCTCTAAAGGGTCATCTTGAGATTTTGGTCCCAACAGGTGGTCTAAACATCCACCGTCCTCCAGGTAGCTGATGAAAATTTATATAGCTGTCTCAACTGAACATCTGATTCAGATAGATTGATCTAGGTGGCCTTTTAAAAATTTCACCACAGAGATGTTGACAGAACTGTCTTTTTGTTTTGATATATTTTCTTGGAAAAAATCTTAACAATATTTACTTTGTTGTCGTGCATAATGAGCTTGATTGTATTTTGTTATACTTTTTTCCTTTCAGTAATAGGTAACAGTAGATATGTTTGCAAATTGCAGATGAACCATGCTGGTCCATTTTTGCTCACAATCTCGAAGACGTGGAGAAATTCTTCAAGGAAACTGTTGATAACAGGTTTGTTTCCACTTCCCAAACACTAACCAACATAGCAACCTTTTCATTTATTTCATCTCTTGTGGTTATTTGATTCGTTATTCTGTGCTTAGAGAGGAGGGAATTGTACTTAAAGACCTTGATTCTAAATGGGAACCTGGTGATCGAAGTGGGAAGTGGCTTAAATTAAAGCCTGATTATATACATGCTGGTGCTGATCTGGATGTTATTATTATAGGTTAGCATCATCCCACCTTACTTAAAGTATAACCAGTGAAGATTTTGCACCTGTTGATTGAATGTATTGATTGAGAGTACGTTGATTCCTTTTCTTTTAGGTGGATATTATGGATCGGGACGTCGAGGAGGAGAGGTGTGTACATGTTCTTAATTACACACTTTACACACTGTTTTAGTTCCAATATTTTTAGCACTAGCGGAGGATGAATTTATCACATGGTGCAACGTTTTGAATGTGTATTCTCTTATATCTGTAATGCTAAGAGCATGATTACATCACCTTTGTTCTTTTCAAGTAGAATGCAATGAACGAATTATGATCATTCTTAACTGATTTATAGGTTGCACAGTTTCTAGTTGGTCTTGCAGTGCCTTCAAATGATAATAGTTATCCCAAAAGGTAAGCAAACTTTTTCTCCTACAATTGTATATATTGCCAGTGTGTGGGAGATCTATAGCTGGAGATATGGCTAAGAGAGACAATGCAGTTTTCCTAATAATATAATATTACTCGTGATAGCTAAGTTCTGCCTGGTCTCAAAAGAAAAAAGAAGAAGCAAAGCTCTGTTCTTTAGTAAATAAATTGCAGATCCTTTTCTGTCGTGCAGTGTTTAATGGTCTAATAGTATTTTGTGTATTTCCTAGGAGGTTTTGATATGGTCAGTGTTTTGTTTCCTTTTTTTCATGTATTTTGTTTTCCTTGCAAGATTTCTTTCTTTTTGTCGAGTCGGTACTGGTCTCTCTGATGAAGAGCTTGACACTCTTGTCATGAAACTGAAGCCCCATTTCAGGTACTTATTTTTTTATTTCTTCTGTTGCATTATTATTTGTGTAATATGTTATTTAAACACGCTTGAACTTATTTGTTTCTCTTCAAGGAATTTTATTCCCTTCTCGTGTTTGGCTATTTCTGAATCAGGAAAAATGAGTACCCCAAAAAACCACCCAGATTTTATGAAGTGACAAACAATTCGAAGGAGAGGCCAGATGTTTGGATAGAAAGCCCTGATAAGTAAGCTTTATTTAATTCTTTAAGTTCTTGGCTTCTCGGTGCCAGTCTCTCTCAGGTGCAGGAAGCATCTGATCTGCTACATCACTAATTGCAGGTCAGTCATAATATCTATAACAAGTGACATTCGAACAATCAAGTCCGAGGTAATTCATTTAGAGGATTAAACACTCTATGCATTGCAGTCTTTAAAGCATTATGCTTGAAAGATGTGTTCTTGCACAATCAGCTGATCAGTGATTTGCTCTCCAACTGGTTTTTGACAATTGCTTTTAATATGTTAAAGGTATTTGCCGCCCCATACTGCTTGAGGTTCCCCCGCATTCAACGAGTGAGATACGATAAGCCATGGCATGAGTGCCTTGATGTGCAGGGTAATTCTTTTGTGCTTGAATAGCTAATTTTCTATGCCGATGCCCTCATTTTTAATTTGCGTATCTTACGATGAGGTACATTTCTTTTGGTACCTTGCGTCTTGATTATAAATCTCAAATATGAACTTTCTGTGAAATTTTGATCATCGCAGCATTTGTGGACATTGTGCATTCAAGTAATGGGACAATGCACAAGGCGGCAGAAGATGATAATAGTCTGAAGAATGATAACTTAAAGCCCTCAAGAACAAACAAAAGGGGGGAGAAGAAGAATGTATCAATCATTCCTTCACATCTTATGAAGACTGACATATCAGGTCTAAAGGGAGAAACCCTGATATTTGCAAACACGATGTTCTGTATCCTTTTTTGGCATATTCGTCACTACCTACACTTTTGTGTTGAAGGTCGAACAACTATATCTGCATTTACAGCACACCATATATTTGAAATGGTTCATTCCTTATCAGACGTAGATTTTGTCAACACCCCTCCATCATATAACCTCGAATATTTCCATAAACTGGTTGTGGAGAATGGGGGATCTTTCTCAATGAATCTTAATGACTCAGTTACTCACTGCATAGCAGCGGAGAAAAAGGGTATTCCCCTTTTCATGTTCAGGACCACTCTCTTTCCTTATTTCGAGTGTTGAGTACATACAGTTTAGAGGCTATTTGCTTATACATTCTCAGGTATCAAATATCAGGCAGCCGTACGTCACGGAAGGATCATTCACTATTCCTGGATCTTGGACTGTTGCAAGCAAAAATGTCTTCTTCATTTGCAACCTAAGTTCGCCCCTCCTTATAGTCCATATTTCTCTCTTCAATCTATTTACCAAAAGTATTCTAATGCAATTCATTGCACAGGTATATCCTCTTTCTTGCAGATTTTGCCAGGCACAAATTTCCTGAAGAGATAGACTCGTACGCTGACTTTTACTACTGGGACATTGATGTTGCTGACCTCAAGCAAGTACGAAGCTTATTTCTATGTGCAGCAAATGCTTTATCTCATTAGATGCACATGACAATAGTTCAAAAATTGAGATATGTCACGGGGGTCTGAATTAACCAATAGTTCAACTATACTCCCTCCGTCCAGAAATGTAAGGCAACGGTATCGATTTTGTATAATGTAATCCACATATTATTGAATAAAATCTTGGTCAAAGATAAATTTTTAGAAGCGTGTGCGCCTTACATTTTTGGATGGAGGGAGTATAATAGAAGGTGCACATACTACAATAGTACACCGTAATTAGTAGTTCGCTGGAAGCTTTATGGAATTTCTTTGTAGTTTATATAAGCCAAGGAATGTCTAGCACATACTTCTTACGGTGCTAATATGCAAACTCTCACGTGAGCCTTTGGACGAGATGAATCTAGAATGACTAGCTTTAGGGGGATTTGAGGGCCACATTGATGTACATTTTGTGAATAACCCCCTGAAAGATACAGAGAAATCATGTATGTGAAATCCCTTACAAATACAGAAATCATTTGACGGATTCAACCAATTTAAATCTCCCTAATAATATCCATCCAAAAACTCATCCAACGACCAATGTTGGAGTTTGTATGACAGCACCCAAAGATAAGTGTGCGTAGGTACTTACCCATAAAACCATTTATTGTTTGCACCCCCTGGCATGCTAAGTTTGTTGTTAAGAGGTTCTATCTCATATAATTCTTAGCTTGTTCTAAGAAGGTTGCTACGATGATTCATTTTGATGTTTCTTCTTTCATTGGTTCATTGTTCAGATTTTCAGCAACATCAACAAAGTTACTGTCGATCCAAGCATGGTACATCAGTACAAAAACAAGTATTGTGTAGACGAAAGATTCTGCTTCTTCCAGGGTTGCTGTGTTTACTTGCATCATGCACCTTTAGTGTAAGCCTCACTTACAGTCAAATATTATCTTTCATGTAATGTCACTACTTATTTATTTCTTTTCTT
The DNA here is from genome assembly GCA_019208055.1 of Stipa capillata. Lineage (NCBI taxonomy): Eukaryota > Viridiplantae > Streptophyta > Magnoliopsida > Poales > Poaceae > Stipa > Stipa capillata. The sequence continues at coordinate 217,053 of JAGXJF010003027.1, forward strand.
TCTTTCTTTTTTCCTTGGAGGAATGAGGACTACAATGTAATATCTGATCTTGCACTGAAGAGGGTGAAGCAGGACCTTACCATGCACGGTGGTCAGGTTTGCAGCAGCCTTGCTCCTGCTACTCATTTGGTTATAGTTTCAGTTCTAGAGGCCTACAATTTTGACATATTGTACAAGAGGTAATGATTTAATGCTTATGGTTTGCTGTGTATTATGTTTGAGACGGTAAATAGGAACAATAATGAGACTGTACTGATTGTTTATGCAGCTTCCCTCCTGCTGAGAGGCGTTACCTACACGACAAAAGACTGCATGTTGTCAATAATAAGTGGTTAGAAGATTCAGTGGAGAAACAAATGAAGCTGCCTGAAACCTCCTACAACCTTAAACCGGATACATTAGAAGAAGTACAAACCGAAAGGAGGTAAATGTTGAATGTTCACATTTTAAAGTTGAACATATTTACCACTTTATCTATTAAAAAATTATTTACCATTTTGGTTGGTATCCTGTTATTTTGTTTCAGTGAGGAAAACGTCCAGCCATCTAATGACAAGCATGAGGAAGATGAGGAGGTTGAAGCACCTCATGTTAAACATGTACCAAGGAAAAGGGGCAGGCTGGCCAGTAGTAGATCAAGAACTGTAAGGGCTGCTCCTAGGCCAGTCCGAAGAACAAGGGGTAGAAGAGGAAATCAGCATGCAAAAATAGATGATGTTGACTCTGAAGAAAGTGACCCTGGTGAAACAGGTCAAGATGATCAAAAGTTGAACACAGATTCCATCTCTATGATGGAAGAAGATAACAGTGAGAAAGAAGCACCACCTCCAGCTGCTCCTAGACCAGTTCGAAGAACAAGTGCTAGAAGAGGAAATCGGCATGCAAAAATAGATTATTGTGAATCTGAAGAAAGCGGCCCTGGTGAAACAGGTCGAGATCAAAAGTTGGACACGGATTCCATCTCTAAGGTGGAAGATAATAACCTGGATGAAGACCAAGGACCACCTCCTGGTGCCCAGTTTATCACATTGGAGGAGCAAGAGCCAAAAAGTGTCAAATTGAGTACCGATGAGGAGACACCAAGCAGTCCAAGGTATGAAAGCAAAGAAACTTTCCGAAGAACAAATGCTGCTGAAGGAACGAGCGTAATATGTGAGAAGATAGAACAAATGGATCATCCATTGCATGCGATGCTTCTTGACATGATACCGTCCCTTGGCCAGAAAAGGAGAGATGACGTGAGCAGGGACCCCCGAGCCAAAGTTGAAAATGATCCAGCACGGATAGGAAGTAACGCATCCAGTTACAGGGTTCCAGTGCCGCAGGCAGGAAGTTCTGCATCCAGTTCTGGGGCTTCGGCACCGCAGGCAGGAAGTTCCACATACAGTGCCGGGGTTGTTCCAGCCCCAGAACCAAATGCTGCTGCTCCGAAGAAGAAAAAGGTCAGCTACAAAGACATGGCGGATGAGCTTTTGAAAGATTGGTGAGAGCGCTTTGTCACTTGGGGACAACCTGTACGCTGGCCACTGTCTTGTAAATATAACAAAATGCTTGTAAATATGGCCTAGTTCTCTTGTTTTGTCGGTTGAGGGCAAACATGAGTTCTGCCTGACAAAAAATGATGTCGAGTTTGACCAAAACGTGATGGATCAAGTTGTTTCTCCATGATGTGTTTCTAAGCTTTTCCGGAAGTAACACCACGCATGTTATGAAGAAGCAATGATGGCTAGAGGAGCATGCATTCTGCTTCAGCGTAGTTACAGGCCATCACTGCCACTTCCATGGATCACAGCTTTGCAGGCTTGCAGCGCTGGCTGCAACCTGGTTCGGCCATATGGACGGATGCGTGCGGCCCAGTTTTCATCAGGCACCGACGCGTCCAGTGCCTCTCTCATCTCAGCCCTTGCACACACACCACACGGCGGATGGACACCACCGTCTGGCGCGTTTGGCAGACCAGCTCCGCCGCGCCGCGCCGTTGGCGAATGGGAAGGCGATTCAGGACCTGCCGAACGACGTGTCGGGCGGGCTTGCGACCTGCGGCCGGCGGTTTCCGGGTAATAGGCACGACGCTGCCGTGCGCTTCGGTTGGTGGGGTGCTTGTGCTTCGCACGACGACGGACCACTGAACTACGTACTGCAGCAACACGGGATTGTTTAGGCTTCAGATCCCAGATTAGTGGATCCTGGCCCTGGGATACCGCCGCGCCCCCACCATGGCACCATGTCGCGCGCCAGCCGCTGCTTGGCTTCGGCCTTCGGCCAGCCATTGGGAACAGACTGCCTGCTCACACGTCAGTGTGGGAGTGGTGATTCAAAACTAAATCTTTACTCTTATAAAGATGTTGATTGATGATGGTGATTTTATTTATCTTTGAGTCATATCACCTTTGGACCTAGCATAAATGGCCAGAATAAAAATAAATATAGATGATGTGCTTTAGATATGTAGTATATAATTTTAATCTGTAGCGATACGTGAGTATAAAAACAAAGCAGTGCACGTAGCAGTAGGTTAAAACGGACGCCAAAGTCGAGTGATGGGAAGGGTTGACCAATGACCACCAACGACCGAAATCGAGACCCGACCAAACGCGAAACCCAACGCCGACGTGCTCCATCCGACCAACTCCTTGCACCCAGACCTCCTACCACATGGCCTTTCATCGCGAAATAATAGAGGAGAAAAAGGCAGAAGATTCGTTCGTGAATTCCATCAAATCTGTCAACGGATGGACGGAACAGAGTTAACCACTGGGCGCAAGAGTATAATTTCCGGTCAGGTCCTGAGCTAGACATAACAGATAACACATCCGTATCACCAGATGCTTAACACAATATTTTCCAAGCATTTCCCCCACCTACTAGACTACTACGGGTCCATCAGTCTCAAAGACCTACCAGTAACCACAAATTTCATCAAGGATTATTTACTCGCCACTGCTTGGTTAGCTAAACAAAAACTATTTTCTAAGTAAATAACATTGAATTTTTATTAAATAGAAGGGCATTATATTTTTAGGCAAAAAAAAAGAGACGAAAATAATCATACTGCACTAGTAGTGATCAAGTGGTTATTTACCGGAAGTAGGCCCCATTTAACGATGACCAGACCCAAAGTCTGACACAAACACTAGAACGCACGTCCACGGGCACGCGCGAATCGCCGAGGACGTCACCGGAGACGGCGACGCGCTTGGATTCCGGCGATCTCCTCGCCGGGCCGGCTGCTCCGTGGGCGGACGCCATGGCCCGCCGGTCGTCGTCCTCGTCGTCGGGGGCGTGGCGGTACCTGAACCCCGCGTATTACCTCAAGCGGCCGAAGCGCCTCGCCCTCCTCTTCTTCGTCTTCGTCGCCGCCACCTTCGCCTTCTGGGACCGCCAGTCGCTCGTCAGCGAGTACGAGGTGCGCCCCCTCTCGCTCGCGGGAAATTCCCCTGATCCGGGTCGAGAGCGGCGGGGATCTGATTGGTTTGCTGCCGCGTAGCTTCGAATTCCTTGCGGCTCTGGTTAGTCGCTGGATCTGGTTATAGCGAGAACTTGTGGTTAGAGCTGCAACTTACTGTGATTGGTATTAGGACTCGGGATGAATAGGCTATGCTGTATCTGGGATTCATCTGTGAGAGATTATGTCGAGGTTTGGCATTCTGTGAAAATCTTGACGATTTCGTTCGAGATTGGATCTTTTGAGCTGCGGGTTAGTGATGGTACGAGAGTGCACAAGACTACGTGTGACGATTATTTTGATTAGCTTGGATTTCTCAAAAGTTTTGAGTACAATCTGGCGAAGAAGTTTGGATATTTTCAGTTCTGGGATTTGCGGAGGTGTATGGGTATAGTGAGGTATTTTATCAGCTTAGTTTCTCTCAAGCTGTAGGGTAAAGGTGGGAAGTTATTAACCATTTTTTTTCTTTATCTGAGGGAACAATACGGACCTTGCCATATTTTGGGATTATTACACGGTCTAGATTTAGAGAACTGAATTATAGTTAAATGTTATATAGGGCACATGCATCTTTGTGATTCCTTTTGTGGCAGAATGAGTGAGAATGGTATAGTTTTGATATATACTTTTTATATATAAATATCTGTTGCGTTTTGAGGAGTAATAGTCTTTGTGAACCCGCTATTTTGGACGTCCCACTATTATGTTATGCATATGATCAGGGGTCAATTTAACTTCGGCAAGGTATGAAACTAAGGTTAAGTTGTTCCAACTTGTTCATTGTAAGTAATCAAATAATTTGATGGATGTGACCGTGAGCTGCATCATAAAGTTCAGCAAGCAAGCAGCCTTATCCATTTTTTCGAAAAATAGGTAAATGAAGTCCAGCAAGTTTACACCTATTGGATTTGGTAAGTCCATCTAATTCGTCAATAATAAGTGGGCGAAGTATGAATTGGAAATAAGGTGGATAACTCATCTGCTAGTTAATAGAAATGTGATTTTATTTATTAGTTTCTCTAATTTGGTTAGTGACATTCTTGTGTGAGAGTGCATGAAGGTAATAGTATTGGAGCAATAATTTTTGGTAACGGTTTGTACCTTTGACGTCATCATAGATAGTGTAACCATGCTTTCAGTGTGGCTTTAGATTGTTGTAGTTCATGTTCAATGTTACTGTGATCAGTGGGTCTGGTTGGGAGCTGCACGTGTATGTTGACTTATTTATTTTGGTTTAAGTCGACTACTATATCTTTCTTGCAATATGTATATGTATACTTTTGATTCCTCTATCATGTGAGTTCCTTGCAAAATGTAGAACTTAAGAACCTGAGCATAAGCTATAATTAATGCTATCCAAAAGTAGCATCTCACCAACTTGAATTCTGCATTCAGAACTGCTACAAGTGAATAGTATAAGGTCCTTTTGCAAACTCTTCTTTGAATTTTGCTTGTTGGCTTGATACTACAGCCACTAAATGTGAATGAATACAAAGATGCCAGGCTTTGGGATGCACTTGATAAATGCTTCTTGTCACTTTTTATTTACTCGATATCATCTCTGCTCTGTAAGCATGCAGTTCAGCTTCCTTGATTTTTTTTTAAGAAAGGCACAGTAATTACCATTTTAGTTCTCCATTATCCCTGGCATGTTTTTCTACCTTTTTTACTATATTAATTTAATTTTTTTCTTCCATTGCAGTCTCAGATTTCCCGATTAGATAACGAAATAAATCGGTTGCATGATCAGGTAAATACAATTGCATTTTTTTTTAAGTGCCATGCTGGTTTACTTATTTCTTTTAGTCAACCTATCTCTTTTTCTTTTGAAAATTTCAATCTTCAATATTTTGCTGTTGTTTCTGTAGTTAAGAAAGGCTGGGGTTCATCTGGATGAAAATCCAATAAGTGACAAGATGTCCAGAAAAGATCTTGTAGAAATTGATCCTATTAATAATGAAAGGAGGGAAAAGGTTAAGGAGGCTATGCTCCATGCGTGGAATTCCTATGTAAAGTATGCATGGGGAATGGATGAGCTTCAGGTCTGGTTTAGTCATTCTGATCTATTGTTTGCTTTGCATTCTTTTTCAATTTGTCTGGACAGACTCTAAAAATGGTTTTCGCCTTTTGCTTTGTTCACCCCTATTTCCAGCCACAATCAAAGAATGGTGTCAATAGCTTTGGTGGTCTTGGGGCAACCCTTGTGGACTCGCTCGATACACTGTATATAATGGGCCTAAAAGATGAATTTCAGAAGGCCAGAGAGTGAGTCCTACTTCTTTTTACCATTCAGAGCTTTCAAAATGCCTTATCTGGTGCTTTCATTTGGTCCATTACTGAAATTACCATTCAATTTAATTGTACGAATACTCAATTCTGTAGACTAAATGGTGCCATCATCGCCTTCTATATTAGATGATGTCTAAATCTAAAATTCCCTGAATTTAGAAAGTAAGCTTGTTATGTACTAGGATTAGATAGCCCTAGTTCCAAGTGGCTCACCGGCACCTTGATGGCAGGCCACCACAGGGCAGGTAAAATAAAATAGATGACCATGCCATGCTTATATAGCTGGCGGACAATAATATCTAAAGCAACCAAACTTCTAAAGATAAATCGTATCTGATCTATCTAAACATGAAGATATGCATCTGACGAATCAGGATACATTATCTATAACGTCCTAGTATTAAGTCATTTAAGACATGCGTCTAACTAATCCAATTATTAAGATATGCTGCTAGCAATACCACAGCCCTCAGCCTGCCCAAAGGGGTGGCTGCTGCTCTAATGGGCTTAGCTAGGTAGGCCCATGGCTATGACAAAGCTTATTGGGCATTGAGGTATTTCATCCGTGAATGTGTAAATATGCTCCCTATGATATAGGAATATTAGAATGTTTTGTAATGGACCTCTATTAATGTATTGAATCTTTAATATTTTCACGTAATAGTATTCCTTACAATCTGAATACCTTATTGTGATTTATGTCATACTCCTGATCTGACTAGTGTTTATTTCATGATAACAGCTGGGTGGCAGAGTCATTAAGCTTTGACAAGGATTATGACGCAAGTGTTTTTGAAACGACCATAAGGTTGCATTATAAGGTTTATCTTTGTTATAGTATTCTTCTTGCAGATATTTAGCTGCATTGGATGATGCTATGTAGCCATATCATGTTATGATACAATAGAAAACCTTCGTATAGCTAACTTGTCTAAGCTTCTGTGAATTTATTTATATTCAGGGTTGTTGGAGGTCTCCTTAGTGCATATGATCTGTCTGGTGACAAAGTATTTCTTGAGAAGGCTAAGGATATTACTGATCGATTGCTACCTGCTTGGGATACAACATCTGGTATCCCTTATAATTCAATCAACCTACTTCATGGTCGAGCCCATAATTTTGGATGGACCAACGTGAGTAACTGCTGTTCTATTTTCCATTAAATACCCACTGCCATTGCAAGTTCCTTCTAAAACATCGAAGTTTACAATCAAATGTATCTACCAGCATCTCATTATGCTTTGATTTTTATATCAAGGCTTTAAAATCCACGTCATCATGGACATCTCTTTTATTATCATGTTTATAATCTGTTTCACTTTATGATTGCCAGTGCTCAAATACAGAAGTCTATAACATGCTACTGACCACTGATCTTTGCAAAACCACTTACCATTGAGAATTACTAGATTGTCTGTTTTTTAGCACGTTCCACCTGAAGCTATTTTATTTTCTATCTTGGTTGAATCAATGCCTTATTGTTTCTGCAGGGTAATAGTATCCTTGCAGATTCTGGAACGGAGCAACTTGAATTTATAGCTTTGTCGCAGAGAACCGGTGATACCAAGTATCAGCTGAAGGTGTAGTTACTCGTATTTCATGCATCCTACCAATTTTATGTAATTAGCTTGTTAAATTCTTCATAACCAGTTTTGTGCAAAACATAGCTAGTAGCCTAGCAATCTTGTATTATAGTGTGGTCATTTCCTTCTTAGTTGATGGTTATATGTGCATTCCTTTTTCAAGAATGGGAAGTTTTCTTGCTGAATACTCTCAGTCCCAGTCGTCTGCTATTTTTTTGTTAGTAAAATGCCCTGTGTTTGTTTAGCATGTTTGCACATTCAAATCCTGCTTAGATGTCTTTCTTAGGTACCTTTTTCTTAGTATTGAACTCTCAGTTAAACTGCCAAAATATGATTTTAGGCTGAAAAAGTCATCCGACAGCTTCAGAAGATATATCCAAGCGATGGGTTACTTCCTATCTACATAAATCCTGATTCAGGAACCGCGTCATACTCAACAATTACATTTGGTGCTATGGGAGATAGGTAATGCTGTTTGTCCTCATGTATTTCAACCAGGTTATTTTCTTCTGGAAATTGTGGTGCTCTATTTTGCCACTAACCATGTAAACTTTTACAAATCTTTAGCAAGTTTGCTCTATCTAAATGGATCATGGCTGAGTTTTCTATTGCATACTCTAGTTGATATCATCCCCAAAAGATAAAAGAGAACTAACTTCTTTTTTGTGTGTCTGTGTGTTTCAGCTTCTACGAGTACTTGCTCAAGGTCTGGATTCAGGGGAATAAAACCGAGAGTGTAAAACATTACAGGTTCAGGCCTAGCTTCACAATTTGTCATAATCCCTTTCATCGATTTTTAGTGACAAGTTCATACCTTCTGCTTTGAACATGATTAATAATTCCATTTGTGGTGCTTAACTCAGACAAATGTGGGAGACATCAATGGAAGGTCTAGTAAGCTTGACCAGGAAAACTACACCGTCTAATTACTCCTACATATGTGAGAAAAATGGCGGTTCATTGTCTGACAAGGTAAAGAATCCCCATTCAGCTGACTATTGTCAGCACTCAGCAGGATGCCTGCTGGACTTATCGTACATTCTCTCTCTAAAGTTCTGACTGGTTCAGCTTGTGACTGACACAGATGGATGAACTTGCATGCTTTGCCCCTGGTATGCTGGCACTTGGAGCCTCTGGTTATGGGGCCGAAAAAGCTGAACAAATTATGAATCTTGCAGAAGAGGTAATCCTCTAGGGAATTTTCGTTTTCATATTCAATATTTTTAAGTCCATGCTAATTACAAAGATATATTTAGCTGGACAGTATTTTGAGAGAGAGAGAGAGAGAGAGAATACATAGCGGGACAGTAAGCATAAATTTAGATAATTAACTACATCACTTAATCTTCATGTTTAATCTGCTGTGTGAAATGTGATTACTACTAGACCCAAATTGAGCAAGAACAAATATGGTTTTATTCTGTTTGTCGATCTAATTTCCTTTTCCATTCTCTTCATAGCTTGCTCGGACCTGTTATAACTTCTACCAAACAACTCCCACGAAATTGGCTGGCGAGAACTATTTTTTCCATGCTGGACAGGTAGTGTGCCATCCCTTATTTTTCTTCTTTCTGATAAATTCCGTACCTTGCCATTAATTCTAAGTGGTACTTTCCAACTTTACAGGATATGAACGTGGGCACGTCATGGAATATCCTGAGACCAGAGACCGTCGAATCACTTATGTACCTGTGGCGCCTTACGGGGAACAAAACATACCAAGATTGGGGGTGGGACATATTCCAGGCATTTGAGAAGAACTCCCGCATAGAATCTGGATATGTGGGACTGAGAGATGTAAGTTCTTAATAATGGCTTCCATCCTTGAATTTCTACCGAAAGCACTTTGCCTTGCACAAATCCTGATGCAACATTTCTGTTTCCAGGTGAACAGTGGTGAAAAGGACGACAAGATGCAGAGCTTCTTCCTAGCAGAGACGCTCAAGTACCTCTACCTGCTGTTCTCCCCTCCATCAGTCATATCCTTTGACGAGTGGGTCTTCAACACTGAAGCTCACCCATTGAGAATTGCTCCGATACATCATAACAAAGGCCTCTCAACTGACATTGCAACACCAGTGGTCCGACCGTTCGGGAGGAAGCAGGGAAAACAGTAGTAGTCTTGAACAATAAAGCCCATGATTTTTGCATCTGCCGTCGGATTTTGACCTGCCTGATGAAAATGTTACGAGGGAAATTTTCTTCCTGAAGAGTAAGGGTCGCAAATCACGGCATTAGGCTATTTAGGCAACAAGATTATAGGTAGAGCACGATGAGATAATCTGGGGGCATACTGACCTTCGGAGTAAAATCGAAGATCAACAGCCCCATGAATGTTTTCATCTTTGGACTTGCTTACGCTTCCTGCGTCATTGATTTGCAACATACATGTAACTTAGTGTCCATATGTTGCTGCTTGCCTGGGGCTCGTCTGTAGTGGAGTTGTATTTGCCTGGGGCTCCTCTGTAGTGGAGTGTATTCTCATTATTTGCCCCGAGTTATTAACTTTTGAAATATGATCTATAAAAATGTGTTGTGTTTTCCTTTTTTCATCTCCGATTTCTTTTACCTTTTTGGAGAACTTTTGGATGAAGTGATTTTTATGTGACTTCATGTCAGCAGGAGGCTTGGCATATGTATACGAAGTTACAATAATTGAAAGACAATTACGTATACTTCAGTAAATAAGAGGTATTAGCGTGTTGTCTTTCACTCTCGAGGATACAGCTTGCAAGGAGAGGTGAGGTAAAGAAGGTTGAAATCGTTGAATGCTGCATGGTGGATATATATAGGAACGCCTAGCGCATTAGACATGACGTGATAACCGATCAGCAAAGGCTGTTGCGCCGGGCCGTGGTCACCTCATATTAACCGTGCCTCGCTAGGGGGCTTCCAAGTCCACTCGTCCGGTGGCCGGAGCCCAGGGGAGTTTCTCCGCGCGACTCCCGGCCCCGTCATGCCGCCGTTCTCCTGGGCTTTGCCGAAGCGGCCGTGCAGACCGCCGATCCGTGGCTTGCCGGCCGTCGCCGTTGCGTCACCTCGGCCTAACGTGGGGGGAGACCGAAACAGTGAGCGGCCGAAAAGGAGACCGTGTGAAGCCGGCCGCACTGTTCAAACGCGCTTGCTGCTGCTGCTGCTGCTACTGCTGTTACCATGCTGCTACGGTACCCTCCAAGAACAATGCATGTGACAGACTGACAATAGATGCACCAAAAGTTACCAAGCAGCGGCTGTTCGTTCCAGCTGCTCAACAGCATGCGTCGCCAGCTTATCCATGCATGGTCCCTTTGTTCCATTTAATTTGGCGTGATGGAACTGCAAGTCTACGACCACCGGAGGCACATGTGCGTGTGACAAAAAGACAGGAGATCCTTTCGGCTTCCCTTCCCCTGAAATGGAAATTAGATCTTGGAGTCCCAGATGTTTGCATTACAAATTTGCTGTATATGTCGCTTGTTAAGTGTAGGTTATAAGGTATTTGGGATTGCCTGTGTGTGCTGCTACATTAATTGCCGGAGCAAATCTCAGGTTGCTTTTCTCAGATACCGTACTTAATTAGAGAAGAAAAGCATGGTAGTGCTACGATAACACCTTATCTCTTACTTTACAGAGCCTGAGTCTTCTCTAGTTTCCCAGCTGCCTCCGTAAAAATCGTTTAGAATCACTAGGTAAAGAATGTCTAGTCCATGTCTCTTTCCACTGCATATCCCAGCGAATATACCGTGCTGGGGGATAAACCGTGATGACTGATAAAGAATATACTCACACTAGCTGTAAGAACCAACTTGTTTGCTTACGCTTCTGTATGCCCTGTCACATTAATTCAGACTAACAACCATTTTGTTTGCTTAACATTTCGAATGTCATGTCGCATTTAGACTGCGAAAGATGCGGCAGTGGCTAATGGCTACTCCCTATATGGCTATATGCCGTCTCCAATCTGCAAAGAACTTGTGAAGCAAACCGTGGAATCAAACCCAAAAAAAGAAACGACATTTCTGAATAATAAGTCGCTTTGTGATTATGTAAGGCGTACATATATCACATGCAGTACGTATGCTTGGCAGTGTCACGTCACGTTCCGGGGGACCAAGGCGGTGTAACAACTGGTCCGCACGGACGCCGTGCACGGCCACGCACGGACCCCGCCCTGCCACCATCAACTGGTACTGTACATCGATCCGAGGAGGCCAAAAAGTTGAGAGCCGTCCGATGGTATCCTGACGGCCCCAACGTACGGCTAGATATATCTGTCTGCCCATGCTGCATGCATGCATGCATGCCCGGTCCATCGATCGGCCCATGCCCACGGGCTGGCGATGGGACGACGGTTACACGTCGACGGAGAAAAGGACACCGCGAGAGAGAAAGGAATCCATCAGCGGGTGAACAAAATTCTACTCGACTGTGAAGTGCAGTTTACATCAGAATCCAAGGACGCTTCAAATGCAATGGAGGAACGGGCGAGCCGCGTGGATTCTAATATAAGATATAGAAATATCATAGGGTTATTTAATTGGACTAGAGCTGTTGATAAAGTTATTATTAGCTGGTTGTCTGAAAAAACTGCTATGTCCGTGGGATAGTAAACTTATGACTTTAAATTGTTCAAACCTTCTATATCATTTTAGGAAATAAACTTTGAAGCTTCAGTATATTGTAAAATGCTGAGAGAAGATATTTTTTTCAAACAACTAAATTTATACTGTAAAATTTATAATTACTATTAACGAAAGCCGCTCAAAAACTAACCGTTTAATTAGGCTATAACTTTTTTCCAAGTGCTGGAGCACGGCACATGGTCCTACCGGCCGTAGCCACAAGTGGATCATGTCCTCGACATGCCCGTCCGCCGCCCATCGAGACGCGCCCGGCAGAAACCCAAACGTGTACCTCCACCTGTCGCACCGGTCTGCTCCCCGCTATATATACACGTCCCACCCAAGCCAATTCCATCCAGCTCCCTCCCCTCTTCCTCCCCATCCATCTCCGTCCCCTCGAACTGCTCCCGGTTCGTTTCGGAGGATGCCAATGGTGGTGGTGGGCGCAGTGAAGGTGATGTGCGGGGCGGAGGAGGAGCGGGTGATGGGCACGAGCAAGGCGCCCGGAGCGTGCCCGTGCTGCGGCGGCCCCGTGGTGGCCACCGACGTTGAGAGCGAGCGCCGCATCCTCTGCCTCCCGCTCTGCCTCAAGAACAAGCGCAAGTACTCCTGCACCCGGTGCCTGCGCCGCCTCGACACCCTCTACAGCTAGATGAATTATCCATCCATGGATTCAGATTGACCCGGCCGCTCGACTCGAGCAGCGCACAGAGTCAGCAGCTCAAGTTCTTTGGTCACGTTCTTGGCCATGGTGAAGGCTAATACTCAAGCTTAGCCCGGCTAACGATGTGTTCTTCTAGTTAGTTTCTAGGGGGCCTAGCTAGTAATCAACTGGCTATTAGCAATTAATTCTAATTTGTGATCGGCAGTCGATCAGCAGAGGTGCTCGTGCATGTGCATCACGTGACACTCTCGGGATGTAGCTCGTGTCTTGTAGTAGCAACAACTTGTCTGTAAACGCTGCAGAGAGATTAATTACCTACACCCTAACGCAGCGGTTGCGCGCTTCTCCTTCACCTTGATTTTGATGGTAACGGCCCCATCAAGCTGCACAGAAGATCCTGTCCCCAGTGACACAAATCGTGAAGTGATTCGCGTGCTATACAAAAGTACAATGAGCCGTCTCGATCGATCTCCAAGCTCTTCAATTCCGATCCTGTTTGTACTGGTACACAGTAGCAGCCACAAATCAACACGAAGGGGCAACGCTAAATGACTTATGAATTAAGCAATCTAATTAAGGCTATTTTGAACCTCGATCACTTATAAACACCCTCAATACTAGTACTACTAATCTTAGCGATTAAGCTTATCATCATCTTAATAACAAAAACGATGCATGCATTACTCACTACTAATCAATCAATGGAATTCACAAATGTTGGAGGGGCAGCCTTGGCCCTGGAGAAGCTCCGCCGCTGCTCGGCGTCATTTGTCACGGTTCAAGCTCTTCAATTCAATCCTGCACGTACGTAGTGATGTGCAGTAGTAGCAACAAATCAATAGTCCTGGTACTAGCGAGGCTTTGTGACTGCCATGCTCCCATCCCAGAGAACAAGCATGCACACATGAGCAGCTAGCGCGCGCGGCAGCCGGTGGCCCGTGGATCGGTTACCTGATCCTTTCGCGCGCATCAAGTAAATCCCCAGGATTCGGTGGTATCTGCCTGCCTGCACCGATGGATGGATGGATGGATGTGCCTGCGCAGCAGCAGCGTTTGGCATGCATCCGGTGGCTGTATCCGTGCCGGACGCCACTTTGCAGCAGCCGCCGCCCGCCGTGTCGGTGTTTTACGTAGAGATTAAGGGGAGCAGCGTGCTCTGGTAGTGTTTCTCCAGTAATCCTATCGCCCCTATCGCTGAATTAACGAGATAGATCACACTACTAGGACATATACAAGATAACTGCGCGCATACGCACCACCAATCTGGACTCGGAACTCAGAAAGCGTGCAAGGCACAATGGTATATAATTTGCGACTTCCTTCTTTTCAACTAGCACCAATGGGATCCCTCGCTTCACGAGTAGATAAAATGCTTCATTTGGCACTGCCGATTCTTTGCTATGCACCGAGAGAGTGCGACTTAATTTAATTCGATGCCAAATGCCGTTATCTCTTGTTTGTGTTCCCGCCACTAGTATGCATTCAGGATTTAACTACGATTATGCTCCAAAAGGCTAGTATACGTGCAAACGATGACGCATTCAGGTCTTTTTTGCGAGTTTTTTCTTTGTTCAGGTTTTAATCAGAGAGCGTAACGCGTGCAAAATATGATTCAAGAGAGACTTTATCTTTTAGTTTTTTCGTTCGATTTTTTCCAATTAATTAGACAACTCTATTATTTTATAATGAATTGCATGAATTCTTTGCCCTTTCGAGATTTCTCGATAAAAACGGAGACTTCAATTTACGGAAGGAAGGGAGAGGGAAGGCAGCTAGCGAAAAAAATAAAGGGAGAGGTCGGTCAACTTTGATAAGCACGCGTGTTTCCATCAGCAAAAAGAAATGCAGGTTCCTGCACCGCATGGTATGGCTGCTAATTCCATCTGCGCGGCCGCGCACGTTGCGGAATTGTCATGCATGTTCTCTGCTGAAATATATGCAGGGGACTATGTAGTTGCAGCCTTGCAGGTTGACCACCCAGCTGCTTCCCCGCTTTTGCATTTGTACAAGTGCCTTTAAACAACTCCGTGTTGTTATTATTTGCTGATGTTCACAAGATATTAGTCTATCTTATGTTTATCAGCAAGTTTCCATGCATGTGCTTAGCTAAAGAAGCAAACAAGAAGCTTCAATGAAGGCTTTTTTTAATCTTAAAAACAGATTAAAAAAATGAATGTCCATGCGTGGAGGAAGCTGCTGATCAAATTGATGAAGCTAAACTCTCGAAACCTGAAAGCAATAGGAAGCGTCGCTTGTTGCAACTGCAGAAACGAGAAGTCCAAGTTCGGAGGTCGCTGTCGCCGATATCATCGAACGCGTCTCCGGTGATCAATCTCCTGATATGAACAAGATCATACAAGAACGCATAAGGTGAAGCCTTTATCTTGTTCCATGCGCACGGCGGGTCGTCGTCGACCAACGGAATAACTGGACATGGCTTTTATGGTAAGTGCACGATGCAAACTGACAGGCTCATAGTGCAGAAGACACTTGGGTACATAAGCTTGGCGTTAGGCATCGCTGGGAAACAGAATATTTCTTGTCCTATTCGACCAGATAATACTGCACAAAGGGCCTAACTCAAACCCCAGAAGATGATTTTGCGGCTTGCCTGCCGGCGCCCCGTAGCCTAACGGCCCATGCACTCATATTAAGCGTGAAAAGGCTTAATGAAGTTGAGATCAGCATGGATGATAGGGTTTAGTGAATGAGGTTACCGGTCATTTTTTGATATTTCAATTGTTCTCTCTTTTGGGTTTTTGATTGTTTTATTCTATCGCAAGTTGTGATTTTGGGCTGGGCTTCCCCTGGCGTTCGAAAATTATGAAAACAGTGACATGGGCCGAACAAACAAGAAAAAAAGTAGGTCTGCTTTGGTGAACAGAAAGGCACAATCGGGAAAACAAGACAAAATGAATAGGCCAGGAAATTGGGCCCATTAATCCTTTATGACTTTAGTCACGCGTTCTGGGAAAAAAATTTCGTTCTTCTGGCGAGAGGAGTTACTTTCCAGGTGTAACGTAACTATTAGTTGGAAAAAATGGACTATGACCAAAAAAATTCAGTGTCTATGGCTTCCTATCACTTTCACTCGAATATTTCATACAAATCACTTCGTCTGTGTATCTCTTCCACAAAGTTATACTAGGATGAACCCTGTCTCACCAGCAAAAACCATTCTTCACAGTTTTCCTCGTTTTATGTCTTCTTCTACTTCAATTTGGCCTACAAAAACATAAAGAAAATACTTAAGAGGCATGAAAGACACAAAAATGGATCTAGCGCCTGTCATGATGCACCTGAAAACCCACATACGAATGTAGATCGATTCACTTGAATAAAAAGGATATAAAAATGAAGCTTTGAAATAGAGACAAGATCCAGATGAAATAAAACAAACTGACAGAAGCATTTCATATAAAAAACAATTTCAGATCGTCTCAACATGATTCATTGTTTTTCAGATTAAAAACACTCTAGATTGCTTTGTACTGTGAAAAACAAGTTGGTTCCTATCACAGATCCACCTCGAACCAACAAACTTGATGGAGAAAGTTAAGCCCTACTTGAAATATATCTAAAGAACAATTGGGAAAGGGAACCCAAACAAAAAAAAACCGAGTAAATTATGCAAATTGCCTATTTGTGTGGTTTAAAACGTATGAACAAATCAATCAAGGAGTGCGGCTAGACATGCATTTAATGGAAGCAACTCTAAGATAATAGTAGGCAACTTCACATATACAAGGAAAGCAACTCTACGTTTTGATATCATGTTCCAGGAATCAATCCTACAAAGGCATAAGGTTTACTTGGAATAGGGAACCCATCCTAGAAGTGGTGAAAGCAAGTCAGAAATCAAGTTACCCATGTCCATGGATGACTTGCTTTGCTAAAAAGCATGACAATATAGAAACCCAAGTTTTTCCTCTCATATGTTTTTAAACCAATTATAGGCAACTTTGCATGTCTAGTTGTGATGAGAATATTTTGGTTTTTGCAAAAGCAATATACAACACCAACTTGCCTGACCATTTTTATAAATTGCCTACATATGTAGGATGATGAAAATTATGTTAGATTTATATGGTTCTAGGCATTTTGTGCCTTAAACCACAAATGATCATTAGTCCATCACCATAATCATAAGAGTAAAGAAAATCGAATGAAATTTGCGGAAAAAATTGCACGATAAGAAACACATGGTGAGGAACATGAAGCAAGAATATATAGTTCTATAAATTGATAGAAGAAAATTCTATGACAGGTATTGCTCTTCATGCTAATATAAGTTGCAAAAAAATTGTATAAATTTCAGATGGTACTTGCATACATAAGAGATTTGGTACATTCAATGGGGAAGGACATCAACAGCTATGGGCTATCGGAATTTGACGGAACAAGTGATTCCTACAACAATGACATGATGGAGTTGACCGAGGAAATGTCAATACAGGTAGAGCAAGGGCAAGCAGATTTATTTGAGTCTTTAAACACTGAGCAGCGGGCTGGATTTGATGAGATCATCGAGCACGTGCTGAGAAGGGAAGGCAGAGTTTTTTTGGTTGATGGCCCCAGGGGTACGGGCAAGACGTACCTGTATAGAGCATTGCTTTCTAGAGTTCGGTCAATGGGTCTAATTGCCATTGCAACTGCGACGTCTGGTATCGCAGCATCAATAATGCCTGGCGGACGCACCGCACATTCTAGGTTCAAGATTCCAATTAACATCGCTGATAATAGCATGTGCAATGTCACTAGGCAAAGTGGTACGGTGGAGTTGCTTCGAAGGGCGTCGTTGATAATATGGGATGAAGTCGCAATGACAAAACGCCTCTCAGTGGAGACACTTGACAGATCACTTCAAGATGTCATGGGTTGTTCATCACCATTTGGAGGGAAGATTATGGTGTTCGGAGGAGATTTTAGGCAAGTCCTACCTGTGGTCCCGCGTGGGACAAGAGCACAGATCACGGATGCCACCCTCCAAAGATCCTACCTGTGGGAAAGTATTAGGAAGATTCGCCTCAAATGCAACATGAGGGCACAAACTGATCCATGGTTCTCCGAGTTTCTGTTAAGGATCGGTAATGGAACTGAAGAATCGATAGATGATGATTATGTGCGCCTCCCTGATGAAATTGTTATTCCCTATGCTCTCAATGAAGTGTCCATTAACAAGTTGATTGATGATATATTTTCATCCCTTGAGCATAATGCCAACTCACCATCTTACATGAGTGCACGTGCTATCCTCGCTACGAAGAATGAGTATGTTGATGAGTTGAATGCTAAAATGATTGACAAGTTTCCTGGGCAAGAGAAGATATACTACAGTTTTGACTCTGTTGAGGAGGATCTACATAATCTCTATCCTAATGAGTTTCTTAACTCACTGACGCCGGATGGATTGCCACCACATGTTTTGAAAGTGAAGGTCAACTGCCTGGTGATTTTGCTCAAGAATCTCGATCCAAACAATGGCTTGTGCAATGGAACAAGACTGATAGTGAGAGCATTTCAAGATAACGCAATTGATGCAGAGATTGTGGGAGGCCAGCATGCTGGGAAGCGGGTGTTCATACCTCGGATTCCATTGAGCCCTTCGGAGGATCATAGCCTTCCATTCAAGTTCAAGAGAAAGCAGTTCCCCATCCGTCTCAGTTTTGCGATGACAGTTAACAAAGCACAAGGACAGACAATACCGAATGTGGTATTTATCTTCCGGAGCCTGTTTTTTCGCATGGTCAGCTTTACGTCGCCCTATCTAGAGGTGTATCTAGGGAGACGACAAGGATTCTGGCCAAGCCAAGGACTGACATCAACCCTACCGGAAAAAACACAAAAAATATTGTGTATAGAGATGTCTTAGTGTAGTGGAGGTGTGTATTTTGATCTTATTTAGCAAGTCCATATGTAGGTGTGTATTCTGATCTCATTGCATTCATGGTTTTCGGGAAACTGATTCGACCTTTATTACCATTCAAGATGGAGAGAAAGCTGTCCTATATTTTGATACACATGGAGTAGCTTATGCGGAGAGAAACAACTATGTATATCCACTATTGCGACATGTTTTTTTATGCCATTTGATCTTGCCATCTGAATTGCATACATATAAATAAGTTTAACTATGATATATTTTTTACTTTCATTGATGAACTTTTAAATTTGTGTTGTAAGGAGAGTTTCGTTATATCTTGTCAGTCTTTATTGTGTGTCGTTATGTACTCAAGTGCAAGTTGATGTCTGTTTCAGTTGCCAAGCAATAATAATTTTTATCTCTTTATTATCTTTATTTTGCATGGTGTGATTAACATTGTGCTAAAACAAGTGCATACTTCATTAATGAAATAAATTACTTGGTTAGAGCCGTCTTATCTCACCTCACTTTATTTACATGGTGATCAACATATGTAATATTAGACATGAGCTGCATTAGTGTCAAAAAAAATGCTTGATCATCTGTCTTGTGTCTCTTTTTCTTCGTCCAATCAGAGATGACATAATCTGTTTACAAATACAAATTTTATAACAAAATTATATTTTGACCAAAAGATGATGAATAGAGTCAAACGGCCTTGCACGTGCACGATTACTAGTATGACATAAAATTGATACTACACTCCCCCCTCTATGTAATTCTATGTTGGCCCACACTCTTCTTCTCTCTTTGGTTCTCACGTCTCTTCTCTTCTGCTCAGAGCCCCAATTCCATATCTTCCAGGTCAGCGCTCCACCCTTGAGATCAGTCGCTAACATCAAAGTTTCATCGTATAGTACTCCAATCTCGCAGTACTTGGACAAAGTAATACTGATGGATGATTTCCAAAAGGTATCAGTTTGACGATACTGTTTATGTGTCTAACCAAACCGAATAGCAGATGAAGTTGTTCGTTCCTGCGGCGAGCGTGCGATTCCCAGTGGGGCAACTAGACCTGATTTCCATAACGATCAGCCATGATAGTGCATGTGCGCAGAGGGCAAAGGACCTTTCAAGTCTGAGAGGATAACAAAAGAGACGGCAGTCAAATGGAGAATATCAGAGATGGGCCGATCTGGAAGATCTGAACCGATCAGAAGAAGGAAGCACAGAAGGGAGTATACCGCAGCAGCAGGCAAGCCGCGTCCAAAACGGCACAAGGCGGTTTACCCAAAAGAAATGGTCTGTTGTGTTCTACTTCTAAGCCCAAACAAATATGGTGGACGACTAAGAAAAACATGTCCGCACCCCACAGTAAAACATTAAATATAATTCGAAACCTCCAGAGAAAATGTGAAATGTGAGACTTCTTCCACATGTCTAGTTCTGAATATCAAAATTGCAGCGTATTCATTCATCGTCCACTTCCTAATGTAACATAAGTTTGACATAGAAAATATCCTTCGAACACAGGGCATTATCGAGAAGCTCGGCAACCTAGTTCATCCTTCTGACGAGCTCATTGATGTAGTTCTCACGGTTACCAGCATCACCACCCTCCACGTAGTGGTTCCTCTTCTTCTTCAGACCCCCCAGTGGTGCCTTCAGCTTGAATGGCCAGAGGAAGTTGTTCGCCTCCTTGAAATGTGGGCCAACAGTCAAGATCTCGTGAACAAGGTCCTCAATGCAGATGATGTTGTGCTTTCCCAAACCCTGATCAGAACACCCCAAAAAAGGTGATAATCATATTAAGGTTGTATATGGAATTACACATTAAACGAGCCACGGGAGGATAGATGGAAGACAGCAAACCTCCTCGATGACTTTGTTGTTGGTCAGAGGGATCCTTTGCTTGTTGAGCTTTCCATAACCCCTCTTGTAGATCAACTCCCTGACACTCTTCAGGTTTGGGTACCTTCGCAGGTCACAATATTATACAAGTCAGCAACAATTAATGCAACAACATCGTATCAATTCTGTAATGATCTGACTCTTGATCCACTTTAGATCTTGGCTGCTTGCACTACAGATGGGGAATATTTGCCTGCCTATAGTTTGTTCAACATTTAACAACACCAGCAGAACAAATGTAAGGGAATCAAATTCAGGATCGGTGTTAGTCTCAGGCTACTCTTTTCACAAAACTTCATATTTCCAGCAATGGCTAAACAAGATAACAGTCATATTACAAGTGAAATGGCATAGCAGACACTGCACTATTACAGTCATATTACAAGATAACACTCATTCAATCAAGACAAGGGCATACATTTCATTTTCACTTAGGAGTTGGGACAGACAAGAAGACTCAAAATGTAAACAAAGAACATACCCATAAGCAACATATGGCTCAACCCTGCGCAGCATGTTAATGGTGGCCTTGTTGACCTTCAGGAACACACCATTAAAGATCTGCAAAATTAAAGATTGGTACATTGAACACCGGTAGCCACCATTTTCAACAACAGATGCATTCTACTTTTTCAAGGAGGAAGCAACAGATGCATTCACAGAACCAACTAATTGACTAACTCACCTGCCTCAGACGCAGAAGCTGCAAGATCTTCCTGGTCTTTGGGTGCATGGCATTGATACTGCAGTGAAAACATTTCACAAAATTAACATCAAAATATGAGCAGACAAAACCATATCAATGTAGATATACATGATATAGTGGCAAGGTGGTGCCTTACCCACGGATGCGGACAACGAACAGCAGCTTTGCCTCGGGACTGACATAGAACCCACCCTTCATCCGGGCCTCACGCTTAAGCTGCACCAGCTCCTTGTCCTGCTCGCAACACCCACGTTAGCATATATACATAACAAAGTGCATCTCTTTACTGAAAGCACAATTACTAATAATTCAATCAGGCAGAATCAAACATCCCAATGATCACTCGAGCTGGAAGAGAGCTATGTGCTGATGGTATCAAAATTGGCATGCAGCAAACACTACCCGGTCAAAAAAGTACCAAATCAAACAATAATCTAAGTAAACTAAACTAACAACATATTCCTCGCTATCATACACAACACATAGAACATCGCAAAATGGCAAGGTTTGAATATATCTTGCATCGAACCCATGTAAAACTCGCATTGGTCAGCAGTTCTACGCTGGCATAAAAACATGCAATAAGCAGAACAGGCACCTGTACACAAACTGTAGCTCATAGAACTTCATACTAAAGTTTAGCTAGTACTACCAAACTATGATCACATTCTAGAGTACCGCATTGTTATGGACAGTAAAGGATTACATCTACGACTCTACGTCGGAGCCTACATCTTATATGATATCTCTTTTCCTATCGATCGTAGCCAAGGAAAACACTTAACACAGTTTAAAACTCTAAATCCCAGTTAAGACCGCATCCAAATCTAATCAGTGCCAGATCCCACACAACGCAAGTTTGCCGCACCAAAATCTAAACCCGCCTGCATGAACAACTAATAAGAGGCATCGGATCGAGCGTGAGCTGCCATCTGACCTGGGCATCGTACTCCTCGGCGTACTGCTTGGCGCGGGCGAAGATGACCTTGCTGTTCTCGCTAGCCTTCTTCTTCTCGGCCAGGGCCTTCTCCTTCTTCTCGGCCGCCCACAGCTCCTCCCGCTTCCTCTTCCGGAGCACCGACTCCGGCACCACCACCTTCGCCGCCTCGGACGACATCTGCACGGGCGCAAACCAACCAAAAGATCGCCTAAGGCCCGGGTCGAGACGGGGAGCGAAGGGTGGCGGCTTCGGGCGATGGGCGCTTGCTTACCTTACCTCGACGAGCTGAGCTTCCGTGGAAGAGGAGACGGCTGGAGATGAGGAGAGGCGGCGGCAGTGAAGGGAGTGAGAAGGATGGATTAAGTAGGAGGGGTTTGGTTGCTAGGGTTTGGGAGGGGGATCCGACGGCTGGGATTGGTTTGCATGGGCGCGCGGCGTATGGTCCTCAGGGGTATTTGCACACGGGCTCTCGTGGTCTTGGGCCACGGATTTTTAAAGGTGGGCCGGTTGTCATCCTTTTTTTTTCTTTTGTGTTCTTCTACTCGAAGCGATTAGGAGCCCAACTGAAAACAAAACTTTTTCTCCAAAAAGAAAAACTGAAAACAGAACTCAGTATGGCAAACTCTGTTAGGCCCATGGAAGCATTGCTCCAAAAAGAAGTCCATGGCGCCCTATACTCCATGTAATTTAGGCCCGTTTGGGTAAAAGGAAACGATGAAGGATTTGTTGTTTTTATTTCTTGCTAGGAAAAATGAAGGATTCTTTTTTGCGAGGAAAAATATTGAAGGATTTGAATGACAAGGGAAAAAAATTATCATTTCCTTTCGAAAAAAAAGATAATCGATAAGAATTCCTTTGCTTTTTTTTAATGATCTGACCTGACGCATACGAATTTTGAAAGAACAATATCATTCTTGTTTTTATTAGCTATCATATAATAGCATCCGCATCTGCATCCTATAGTGCTGATGAGATGCTGAAGGAGAGAGAATTAGCTAGCTTGGATGCCAAGGAATAGTAGGGTAGAAGCTAAACCAAAAAACCTTAGCACCTAATATTAAGTGGCAATAATTCTTATGTCCTTAGAGAGAAGTAAGAAAATAGAAGTATTTTAGCATCACCATAGCATTACTGGTACTGCAGGATATGGTAAAAGAAGCTCGAAAATTGGTACTCCGTATAATCGAAAGAGGCTTGTGTGAAGGAACGCGGATGATTTAAGAGTTACGGGACAAAAGGATATGCTTTCCGTGGTCATTTTGTGGTTCACCCGTCGTGAAACATACTTATCGCTGTCACCTTTATCGGGTGCAAAAAGACTGGCTCCTCACGCCTCCTCAGTACTGTGGATTTCAGGAGCTACTGCCGTTTTTGAGGTTGAAATTGGCCTTGAAGCACAGGTTTCTTCTGAAATGTTTGCAGGTCCATCTTGAAAACGTGGATCGTCAAGAACTTTGATTATTTGTAGAACTGATGGTGTCTTTTCAGTGCTTCTGCTTCTTTGCTGCCATTATGCAAATAAAGTAGTTGTATTTCATTCTTCTCAATACAAAGAATGTAAATGAGTGTATAGATTGATTTCTGAAGTTGTTGGGCGAGGTCCCGATTGAATATCGGTTGGAAAGTTGGTTGTAAGAACTGACATGAGGTCAGTAGTCTTTGGATGTTAGCTAATAGATGTTTCCATCCTTGGTCATAGAAATTTCATATTTATTACTTATATGACTATGCTCAGTTATTATGTGCCCGCTACAGGTTTATCGTCTATGCATGTGAATGATCCTAGTTGTTTTCACGAGGAGAGGGCATTATCAATTTAACGAGCTAGCAAGATTGTTCATGGCTTTAGACCGCAAAAGCTATCCAGGTAATACATATGCACTGCTCTACCTTGTGGTGTGGGTATAACAACACGAGAAAAAGAAAGTTGATCTATAGATTGAAGTCTCTCTCTGTCATGGCTGCTAAAGACCTGCAAGAAGGCAAAACCATTATGTGACGAACTTTGTATAATAGTTTATACTGTACAACTAGAGGATTATTAGTGTTACAAACTTTGGTTGTTTCATTTGGACTACAGTTGTGAGGTAGTATGGATATTCTAGAAACTTGTGATTTTGCATACGAGTGGAAGCTACCTATCACCTCCCCTTGGTTTTAATGCCTCTATATACCTTTATCCATGCTTCACAATTGTAGCAGTCTATTTTGCCAGCACCACAGCTGTACCAATCAATGTGAAGAGGTTCCAGCAAAATTATATCGAATGAGCTTATTAAAATATTAGGTTAATACATAGCAAGACCTTTTTTGGGCTGTGAAATAGCTCTTAATTATGTTTCTCTTTTCAATGCACACGGAATGTTGTAATTGTTGTGTTTCTATTAATGACCTTTAGAAAACAAAGATGCTCATCTAAACTGCATTGCTAAATGTTGAAACAAAAGGGTAGAAAGAAAGATCAATATATGTTTAGTGTTCTTATCAACAAAACTGAATAAAATTTAACATTCTAAAATAATCTATTTGGGATTACCCAAATTATCTTAGGGGCCAATGACAAATTTTACAGCATGAAGAATGCATCTTGCCCAACGTGGCTGCAGATTCTTTCTCGACCATAGTTGCCGGAAGTTGGTCAACCAGAGCTAAGACACCAGTGCAACTTAGCACAATGGAACGTCATGGAAGTGCTGAATCTGAACCTGCTGCTAGCTGAGGCATGGCCAAATGGTTGACGAGGAGCTAAAACGTTGGCATTGATCGAGAGGAAAATGAGGAGGCCCTATATTAATATGTACCAAATGTGCGGATTGTGCTTCTTATCCTATCAAAATTAGACATGTTTGTATCGCTTGCATTGTCCAAGAAAGGAAAACTGAATCTAATTTGTGAGTGTGCTTGGAGCGTGCTATATGATTTTTTAGAGCCTAATGAAGATATTGTGAGGAGAAATTTGATTGTTTTATATCCTAGCGGGGAGCGAAGCGCACGTATTATTCTAGTACCTCAAGGCTTCAACAAAATTCCTTACACTGCATATTACTAGTAGTAATTTTGGCCGAGCAAAAACCATAGCAGATGTGACATGGAACCTAGCCAGGAAACGGCCATGAGATTTGACGGGGCAAGAATATCCATTTTGCATGGTTCCCGTCAGTTCTGTGGTGTCAATCGTGGGCTGGCCCAGCAGCACAAGGAGACGCGCACCAGCGAGGGCTGCGAGGCTGGTAGATCTCTCTCTCGCACACGAGCGACACTGTTGGACGTGGACACTGGACCGTAGCGGAAGGGAAGAGGAGGACGCGACGCTGGGTGTCAAGAAAACACGGGGCTTGGATATGCCGGAGACGTCGCGGCGACTGGACGTGCAATCCGGTCCGTTTACCCAGAGTAGCTACACTAGCAGTAGTATCAGGTATCAACATGCTCTCTAGTCTCAACAAAGTAGTAGTATCAGGCAGCAGCAGCGCGCGATGTAAAACAAGACGAGACAAAGGCGAGCACGGGACTGGTAGTCCGGTAGATAGCCTAACCGAGTGGAGCTGACCTTTCCCAGAGTCTACAGATATATGCATATCAGTATGTGACCTGTCATGGAAAGCAAAGTTCTTTTTTTTTCCGCGAGGACGAAATCAAATGTTTGAAGGTGCTGTCTTCTCGGTTGGCACTACACTCGAGCTATCTGTGCCACGCAGCTCAATGTCACCTTGCAATAATGTTATACTCCACTAATGTGCAATAGCAACTCCGAGAAAGCGAGTCGACAACAGATGCCCGGGACCGGGACAACAGATGCCCGGGACCGGGACCGCCACGAGCAGACTGCAAAGGAGTAGAAAGCAGGAGCGTGAAATATCTGCATATAGGCGCCTTGTGGGCTCGTGGCTTTAAAAGGAAGGGCTGGACCGCTGGACGGCTGGTGGAGGAGCTTGTTTGGTGGGAGATCTGGCCAATCTTTTTTTCGAGGGAGATCTGGCCAATCTATTTGCAGTAGCCTGTAGAGTTGATGATTTTCACTCTGCCAGGCAAGCCTGCAATTCGTTGTGTAGTTAATCATACGTCCAAGAAAAGTACTTCCACCATTCATAAGTATTTGTCCCTCCATTCATTAATATTAGTCATTTTAGATATTGATATGGTTTCTCGTATGTATCATTAACCGTTATTTTTTATACGTATTTATAATTAAAAATTTATATTCTAAAAATATTTTTATGACAAATATAATAATACTACGTTCACCCTACCAATATATTTTTTTAACATATTAATAGTCAGAGTTAAAACTTTTGATTACACGTTTTTTTAAATGTTATATATTTCTAAACAGAGATGATAAAAGAGAAGGAATACACACTTATGGTGCTAATCGCGTGCATAACAAGAAAGACGAAAGACTAGGTATCCAGCTGTGGAACCGGTTGAGGAGTTGAGCCGCATGTGAGACGTTGTACATCAGTGATCCAACACCCCGTCACAGACTGTGCGTGGCCACCGCAAACACACATGCTATCACGGAACTGATCAAACAAACTTTTTGGCAATCCTTTAGTCATTATATCAGCGAATTGGTGCGACGTCGGGACATGTAGGACTCGTAGTTTGCCCAGAGCAACTTGCTCGCGCACGAAGTGGATGTCTATCTCAACGTGCTTCGCCCGCCGATGGTGAACTGGATTGCGAGAGAGGTAGCAGGTCGACACGTTGGTGCAGTATACCACGGTAGCCTTGCCGAGAGAGACAGCGAGCTCGCCGAGTAGTTGAGGCAACCAGCAGCACTCGGCGACAACGTTGGCGGCGGCTCGATATTCTGCCTCGGCGCTGGAACGCGAGACTGTGGGTTGCCGCTTCGAGGACCATCCGATGAGCGTGTCGCCGAGAAAAACACAGTACCCAGACGTCGACCGGCGCGTGTCCAGGCAGCCGGCCTAGTCTGCGTCTGAATACGCGACGATGTCACTGGATGCAGAGGCCGCGATCTGAAGTCCGAAGTGAGTTGTGCCGCGAATGTACCGAAGAATACGCTTGACGAGGCTCCAGTGGACGTCGTGCGGCTCGTGCATATGGAGACAAGCCTGCTGGACGGCGTAAGCAAGGTCTGGCCTCGACAAGGTAACGTACTGGAGAGCACCCACGATACTCCTTTAGAAAGACGCGTCAGAGGCAATTGTGCCAGACGCAGCGGACACCTTCGGCTGCGTGTCTACCGGCGTGGATGCCGGTTTGCAATTAGTCATGCCAGCGCGTTCAAGAATGTCGGCGGCATACTGCTCTTGAGAGAGAAAGAACCCCGCTGGAGTGTGTCTTTCATGGCAAACTCGGAGTGGAGATGATGAACGAGCTGGTCGAGGAAGTGTTGAGTGGAGACCGTCAGAATGATGTCGTCGACATACAGAAGAAGATACGCTGTGACATCGGCTCGCCGGAGGACAAACAAGGATGAGTCCGACTGCGTGGCGAGGAAGCCGAGCGATCGAACGAAGTCGGCGAAGTGATTGAACCATGCTCGCGGCGCCTGTTTCAAGCCATACAGGAATTTGGCAAGGACACAGACGTGCGATGGGTTGTCCTGGTCGATGAATCCAGCCGGCTGACGAACGTAGAAGCGCTCGCGTAGGTTGCCGTGCAAAAATGCATTCTTCACGTCCAATTGGTGGACTGGCCACCGGCGTGAGGCGGCGAGATGGAGAACAGTGCGAATGGATGCCGGCTTGATGACGGGAGAAAAGGTCTCACCGAAATCGACACCAAGGCGCTGTGAAAATCCGCGCATGACCCAACGGGCTTTGCGGCGCTCCAGCGTGCCGTCCGGATGAAGTTTGTTCTCAAAGATCCATTTGCCAGATATGACATGAGCACCGCGTGGGCAAGGCACAAGTGACCATGTAGCATTAGTTCGCAAGGCGTCGAACTCAGCTTGCAGCATAGTGGCCTTCCAGAGAGGATCGCGGAGCGCGGCGCAAACAGGTGTCGGAGGAGGAGGCGGTTCAGAAGTGGAGGCAAGATTTGCGTAGCGTGGGTTAGGCTGATGAATTCTGGCTTTGCTGCGTGTAACCATATGGTGTGTAGCGTGAGCGGGTGCATCGGATGGCACAAGCGGGATCGGGCAGTCAGACACGGCGGCAGCTGGTAGCGGAGGGGTAGGTGGTGAGCCTGCGGGATCTGTGAGAGATGGCGAAGGCTGCGCCGCAGCCGGGGCGGTGTGCACTGCATGGCGATGTGCTCGCGTGGGCGATACGTGGACGTGGATGATGTCAGGTGGGCGTGTGGGAGACGTTGGTGGTGAGGGCTGCGTCCGAGCAGTGATCTGCGCAAAAGGAAAACAAGTCTCATCGAAAACGACGTGACGTGAGATGATAATGCGCCTGGAGGAGGGATCGTAGCATTTGTAACCACAATGATCAAGTGGATATCCCAAGAAGACACACGCATGCGAGTGCTAAGCGAGCTTATGAGGCGAGGTGGCAGTGATGTTGGGGTAACACAAGCATCCAAATACGTGCAGAATAGAGTAATCAGGAGGAGAACCGTGCAAGAGCTGGTACGGAGTGGCGTAGCCGCGAACGTGGCACGGACGGCGATTGAGCAGGAAGGTCGCCGTTGCCAGGGCATCAGGCCAAAATCATGGAGGAACAGAGGCATGGAAGAGCAAGCTGCGGACACCGTCATTGAGAGTACAGATGACGCGCTCGGCCCAGCCATTTTGCTGTGATGTCTACGGGCATGTAAGCTGGAGGACAATGCCATGAGAAGCAAAGAAGGCCCGCGCAGCGTTGTTGTCAAACTCGCGGCCGTTATCAGTGTGGAGAGATAGCGGAACTGCGTGCATACGAAGGCATGAAAAGAGATGAGAGTCGGAAGAACGTCTGATTTACGGCACAACGGAAAAGTCCAGACGAAGTGAGTAAAATCATCGAGAATCACTAAGTAGTATTGCAATCCAGAGTTGCTTAAGAGTGGAGAGGTCCAGACATCACAATGAAGAACGTGAAATGGAAAACTAGCAACATTATTAGAGGGCTGAAATAGAAGACGAATGTGCTTGCCAATGCGACATGCGTGGCAGGAGTGAGAATCCGATTTAGTACAATCGAAGTTATTTGAAGATAAAATGCGAGACATGGCTGCACGGCAGGGGTGTCCGAGGCGGGCGTGCCAAAGATCGATGGAGACGGCCAACAGAGTGTGGGACGAAGAGGACGAGCCGGATGCGCCGCGAATTGGGTACAGGTCGCTGATGTTGTCACTGCGGAGAAGAACCGCCCCGGTACGAAGATCCTTGATAGAGAAACCAGAACGATCAAATTCGACGAAAATAGGATTATCACGGGTGAGAGCACGCATGGACACAAGATTCTTAATCAAATGGGGAGAGACAAGCACATTTGGAAGGTGAACGGGAGAGCCATTAGTTGGAAAAGAAAGAGTGCCGATGTGGGTGACAGGAAGAGCTGCACCATTGCCCACTATAAATATAGCTGCCCTCCTACAATCAATCTAGCGCAAACCGCTCTGTCCTGCTCCACCGTGCCTATGTAGATGCTTCCCGCAGAAGCACCAAACCCCACGGCC
Organism: Stipa capillata; assembly: GCA_019208055.1. Lineage (NCBI taxonomy): Eukaryota > Viridiplantae > Streptophyta > Magnoliopsida > Poales > Poaceae > Stipa > Stipa capillata. The sequence continues at coordinate 246,630 of JAGXJF010003027.1, forward strand.
AAGGTCAAGGTGAGACTAAGTATGGTCTCCAGCAGGTGGCGGTGCCTAGATTACGGTTGTGGCGGCCTGACTGCAGCTGGCGTGGTGGCCTAATTAATTGCGAGGGAGGTGGTGCTGACAAAGAGTTGAGTTGAGTTGAGTTGCTTGATTGCTACTCGCTCTGATACAAAATGGAAGCAGTTTAAAATTCTCGTACAATCAAATATTTTTAGATTTAACTATTAATATAAATTTTTTTGATAATACAACAATAACAAATTGGTACTACTAAATCCATTATGAAATATACTTTTGTAATATATAATTATTTTTATTTAAAATAATATATTTAAAAAAATTAATGGTCAATATATAATATTCAAAACTACTTACATTTTAGATTAAAGAGTATATTTCTCTGGACTATTTTGTTCGGACAAAAAGCATGGCTTAAACACTCATTTTCGGACGCCTAGATCCAAGAGCTTGCTAGTTTGACAATCAAACAGGATCCTAACAGCTTACAAAAAAGCTCCCATCCATGGACTTATTGCAACAGCTTACAAAAAAGCTCTCAATAGCTTTTGCCAGCTTTTTGCAATGTGTTGATGCTTTAGAGCTCATTTTCCAAAATATTATAGGCGGTTTGGATCAACAAAAGCCATATGTCCACTTTCACATAGCCACAGCAGCTTTTTCAAACAGTCAGCCAACAACAGTTTTATCAATAGACACAACCTAACCAAACAGGCCTAAGCATATACACCAAGTTGCTTCCAGCAACAGCAGCACGCACAGTTCAGTGGGGCGAGAGGCAGCGACAGGTACAAGTTAAGCCATCTGCGGCCGCGATGCTTCGTGGCAGCTCGACGAACAATGACCGTCAACCATCGACGGAGATCACATAGGATCGCCCCTTCGTCGCTACGATCCCTGCTGCAGCTCTCGAACGACGCAGCGGTGACGCTCCGTGCGACAGCTCGCGGACGACGACGACTACGCCGCGACTCTGGCTCCTCCACCCACAAGTCACAGCGAAACGGCGCCGTAGCAGCAGCAATCGCGGCGAGATCACGCAGAATCCATCCGCTCAGATACCATCTTGATGGATCTGGGGATTTTTGATATTAGGGTTAGAGAGGAGATGAGTCCATGAATAAGAATATTTGGAGAAATTTTTGTATTGGTCTTTTCTTATCCCTTCTCTCCGTTACTCTTATAATATCTTGGACAATTTAGATTTTAGTCTCTATACTATGTCTTAATCCTAACAACAACATCAACAGCTTCACGGTTGAGAACAGACATGTACTATCTAGCTTTAAGAAAAGGAGAACTAGCATGTGTTTTTACTTCATGGACATGAATTCACTTAGAATATACACGAGTTTTCCGGGAGGAGAATTAGAATTTTAAAAAAATTCTAGCGTTCCATCAGATGCCCTTTCTGAAAAGATAACCGAGTGCCATCAAGTTTTTCCTTTTCTGAAAGAAGCCATCAAGCTTCAAGTTCAAGAGTTAAAACAACAACCAAAAGGGGGCAAAACATAGGAGTCAAATTTCCTTACAAAAAGGTCAAGCTAAGGGCGTCACGTATTTTGACTACTTTCAACAGGGCAGTCGGCAGAAGATAGGGAGAGCCGGGCAGCCTGTCTCAGTCTCACATCGGACAGACGTTGAGTGCAGGTCGGTCGATGTCGACAGAAACCAGTGGCGGGGAGAGAGTGACCTGTCTGGGGCTCCGTACCCACGCCACCGGCCCACCGCCAGCGCCAGCGCCACCGCCACGTGACCTTCTGATTCACCGGCCACCTTGAGCTCCATCTCCTTGACACGCGGCCCCCGTGTCCAGACCGCGGGAAAACCCAAAACAGAGAGAGAAAAGACGGTTCACCTCCTCTGCCCGACAACGTCGCGTCCCAAGCTTCTTTCCCCTTTGTTTACTGCTTCCCGCTCCGGCGTCGTGATCTCTGCGTCACTGTGAGCCCCTCGGCGCCACCTGCTACTCGCCCTACTCCTACTCCTACCTCTCTAGTCCGTGCAAGAGAACGTACGGCTCGCTTCTGCGCCTTTTTACCTCCTTTCTTCGGGGAACTTCTTCGCCGGATCGCCACGTACGTACGACGCCGATTTTGGCCATGAATTAGTAGGCGACAAGCTGATTTTGCAGGCCAATGTTACAGGAGTTTTTTGGCAGGATTTGACAGCTGATTTGTTCGGATTAATTAGTGGCATACAGTGTTAACGCCAGTTTCTAGAACTTACCACTCCTGGTGCAAGTACTCAGTCCATCATCTGGGTAGATAGAGTAGCAGCATTATCGTTTCTGTCCTTGTCACCGGAGATAGATATGCACATTGGACCATTTCTGTTGAGAATAAGCAATGTATACATGAGAATATTTTAGAAGGTTGGTGAGTTCTCATGAATTGCTAGATATTTATTAGGAAGATATTAGAAATAATTCTTCATGGCAAAGTCAGAAACTTTTAGAAGATACTTTTAGATGATGACTCTAGAATAGAAAATATTAAATAGGTAGATATTTTAGAAGTGAATTCTAGAAAATAGATATTTGTAGTGATGTGCTTTAGATGGTTGCCACGTGGCAACAATCCAACTGTCGGGGTCCGGAATCGCACCTGACTTAGGAAACGATATTCCGTCAAAGACCGAGAAACCGCATAACGTGGACACACGTTATCTCGTGTGTATCCGTCGTTACGGGTCCGACACCAAACCAGCACCGCATACGAACTCCACCTGACCACCTGGTGGTATGTCTCACTACTGGTCCAGCCGGCCAAAAACAGATATCACTCGATAAGTCAAATACCATTCCGAACACCCTGTAGAGAGGCAACACTATTCAGCTGTGATGAGATTCACAATCGCGAGGAGGAGTCCGGTGTCCGTGTCCTCACCCTAGCCCAGTCGACCAAAGCATGACTAGTGGGTCACCCGAAAGCCCGACACGACACCCACACCCTGCCCAGCCGGCATTCGCATCTGAGCTGGCGGGTCACTCAACTTCCCGATTGCTAAACTCACACAGAGGATGAATATTAACTCTCTACCGTCGTTTCATACACTTCATCCATACACACACGGTGTATGAAGCGCCGTATTGAACAACTTGATAAACATAACACAAGCTCTACAGAAAGATTTAGCAGATAAATAAACACATCCCTTATACATGGGCAATTACTTACATTACAATCAAAGGGCCTGTAGGTCGTAAGTATCGGTCAAGATGAACAGCGGAAGCAATAATAAAAGCCAACCCGATGGTCCAGAAGACCATCAATAACCCAAAAGATACCCACAAGACCTTTTAGCTGGAGAGGTAAACAAATCGAGCAGGGGAACGCGACACTCATCACCACTAAGCTCACCTATGGAAATGGAATTTTCTGTGAGTACTTTCGTACTCGCAAGTTGCTACTTATTCCAATAATTTACACCCGGCGTGGACTGTTGGACAACCTCACCCCGGGTATTTCCAATTAAACATAACATGACATTTTATTTACGAGGAATAAAGAACATGGCAGCAGCAGAAATACAGTAAGTTACCCTAGCCAGACTAGTGAACAATCTTATAACGTCACCACATTGCGACCGTAGGTCGACAATGAGATATAAGCATTCATTTCAAGAGTAGCATCATAACCATTATTGATAAACAGAATTCATGATATAACCTAACATGGTTAACATCAATCAGCTCAATAAGATCCAGCAGATCAACATCATTTAAGCAACAGTAATTCATGAGATGATATGATCGAGTAGATCAACATCATTTAATCAACAGGAACTGATGAGATGACCGAGTAGATCAATATCAAACAGTCAATCAAATATTCAAACAAGGAGACATTGGTTGTTCGATAGCCCCATGAACCCTCTCATGGGATATCCCCACAGAGCCTGTCAAGGTTCATCACATGAGGGTAGCTAGTCCTCAGAGAGTGGGAACCAACCACAGGACATCTATGGTTCTCTTACAACCAACTGTCTTACGGCTTATCAGGGAGCATCACGTAAGGATTACTGCTGTAACTTTCGAGGACTCGATATCAGGCTCGAATAACCAATCTCGATATCAAGCTCGAGCAACCGCAATTTTGTTACAGCCCATCCCACGACCATGCTCTCTCGTCTCTCATCTCACTTAGGGATTCCGGTTGTTTAAAGCATCGATTTAAAAAAAAGCATCCAAGGTCAAACATCAGACAAACAACAGAGAAGCATTCAACACCCAATCAGGTAAATAAGTAACTGAAATTTTCAACAAGCAGCAGAGCTTGCCTAGGAGCTCGGTGAAGATACGCAAAAGAGTCAAGACGCCATGAAGATGCGAATCATATCTAGCAGAAGAAAAGCGACTATGATGCTATGTTTAACATGGCAAGATGCATGAAGTGCAACTATGGGGGATTAAGGTGAAGCGTGGAAATTAATCTAAGCATGGTCGGTTGCTATTCATTATTGACGGGGGGAAGCCCATCCGGGTAGGCCCAGCACCACGAGTCGGCCCAACAGGCTCACGAAGCCTCATAAGGGCCCACTCGGATGAAGGCCCAAGAAAGACCCGGGTGACTGCAACGGCCGGGTGTCATCGAGACAGGCGTTACAACTCATCAAAGGCATACGTTTCAACCGGCATGAAGACTGGCGTTACACGGGCCGTTACCGGATGTAAATGTCGTTATTAAATTAAAACCGTTACTGTAGCTCAGCCGACTGCCGAGTCGGCTGATGTACGGGCCTATATAAGGCCAAGCCCCCATGTGGAGAGGGGGATCGAGTATTCTAAATTCCATAGCATCTTCTTCAACCTCCTGTACACTCTCTTTTCACGCAAGATCATCAAATATATTCAGCAGGAGTAGGGTATTATCTCCATCCTTGGAGAGCCTGAACCTGGGTAAATTCTTGTGTGCACTGCCTAGATCTTCCTTTTACGCTACCCCGACAATCCTATTACAAATGGATATTGCCGCGAACACCCCGCGACAGTTGGCGCGCCAGGTAGGGGATGCGTGCTTTGGAGCTACGATCCAGGCGGGATCTTCTCCAGCGACCGGCGACAAGCTCATCGTCGGCAACATGTCGCCTGTCGCGCATCCTGAAGGCTCGGAGTTCATCTTCGGCGGCCTTCACTTCTTGGCCGACGCTTTCGGCCAATTACATCTCCAAGATCCGCGTCCGTGCCTTACCGTGGAGGTGGAGCCTGAGCTCCGGCTCGGATCTCCTCCAGCCTCGGGCAAGGGCGAGGAATTTTTCAGGTTCGTCGCCATGGTGGGCGCCGAATCTCTCCTCTCCATCCTGGGATCCGAATCCGAGGGGGACGAGAGTTCGCACAGCCATACCGCCTCCGCTGAGGTGTATGTGGTTGGGGATGGCGCCGCAGAGGATGCGGGAACGTCTGCAGCAGCGGCGGCCAGGGCAGCCCATGAGCACCTGCATACGCCCATCAACGGACAATCGGATGCCGAGAGGGCCTTGGAGGCTTCTCGGCAAGCCCTCCTTGCTGAACGAGCACGCCTCGATCAAGAGCGGGCGGCACTCGAACAGCAAGATCGGCAACCGAATGACCCACACGGCTCGCGCAGCCGCGCGAACCGGCGAACTTCTTCGGCCGCCCGGAGGAGTCAGGCTACTCGGGCCCCACTTTTCGGACGACAACAGGACGGTGTCCTTGTCTATCAAACACCGGCCCAGAACCTTTTCGCGGCCACCGCGCTGGCCGACTCATTGCCACCTCCAGCAGACGGCCCCGCGGCGGAAATCCACCGCCGAGTCATCACTCTGATGAAGACGGCGGTGGAACAACAAAACGAAGCCGGGTCGGTTAGCAACCGGCTGGCTTCCCAAGAGACTCGGAGTCGGCCCTCAGGGGCTCCGAGTCGCCCCGTCACAGTCGGATCGTCTCAACCGAGTCGATCCACGAACCGGCCTGACGCTCGCCTGGAGATTAACCGGCTCCAGGCTGAGCGGCGGCGAGCCGGCTCTCTTCGAGCGAACGATGCCCGCGATGCCCGCGATGACATCGAGTGACGGCGGGCAGCCCGGGTGCGGGCTGAGCGACGCGCCGGCGAAGTCAACCAGCCGGGCGGCTCTGCCTCCACCGGACCGCTTTGCTTCAGCAGGCGAATTCGGTCCGAACCGTTTCCGGATCGGTTCCGAATTGCAAGCGGCGTCGACAAGTATGACGGCACCGCCAAGCCAGAAACTTGGCTTGCCGACTACTTGGTCGCTTGCAACATAGGAGGAGGCAACGAGCGTGTCGCCCTCCGAAGCCTACCCCTGATGCTGGAAGGGTCGGCTCGGGCGTGGCTTAACAGCCTGCCTGAAGATAGCATCTACGACTGGAGGGACCTCCAAGAGGCCTTCGTCAAAAACTTTGAGGGCACGTACAAGCGCCCTGGGAACGCCCAAGACTTGTGGCTCTGCGTCCAGGAGAAGGGCGAGTCGGTCCGCGACTACATTCAGCGCTGGATTCGGCTGCGCAACTCGATCGAGGACGTCACCGAGATGCAGGCCATTCAGGCTTTCTCCCAGGGAGTCAAATACGAGCTTCTCAAACACAAGTTGGCCCGGTCTAACATTCAGACCATGGGCCGACTCATGGAAGTCGCCAGCAAGTACGCCACGGGTGAGAAAGCCATGCGGTACGAAGACAAAGGCAAGGCAAAAGCCGAGTCTTCGAGCCGAAAAGTCCCCGCCGACTCGGGTCGGAAGCGTGCGGACGATCGGCCCCCGAAGCGGAAGGCTGGCGGAGACGGGGTTAGCGGAGCCGACTTGGTTGCGGCTGCTGAGCGTTGCCCCCAGCGCGGCGACGCTAACCAAAAGAAGGAGCGCCCTTGGCAACAGCGCAAGGCGCCAAAGCTTACTTTTGAGGAGGTCCTCGACGGGCCCTGCTCCTTCCACAGTACCGCCAACTATAAGGCGGGGCACTCGACTCGGGACTGTAGCTTCCTGCAGCGTTTGCGGGAGGAAAAACAACCCGAGCCGGATGCTGATGGCGAAGGAGGCTCCGCTGCAGGAGGCGGCGCTGCACAGTATCCCCCTCAAAGGGGGGTACTCATGATTTTTCAAGGGTCCGACTCCAAAAGGGGTCGGAAGCTGCGTTGTCGCGAGGTCAACGCGACGATGCCAGCAGTCCCACAATGGCTGGACTGGTCCGAGGTGCCAGTCGGCTTCAGCCGACTCGATCACCCCGACCGAATCCCCTACCCGGGCAAGCACCCTTTGGTGGTGGATCCCCAGGTCGGAGGATTCAAGCTCCGCAAGGTCCTGATGGACGGGGGCTCCAGCATAAACATCATCTTCGTCGATACCCTGAAGAGGATGCAAGTGTCGGAGACCCAACTTTGCCCCAGTAACATTTCTTTCCATGGAATAGTTCCTGGGAAGTGCGCCAGGCCTCTGGGTCAAATCTCCCTGGAAGTTGTGTTCGGTGAGCCGAACAACTTCCGGGTCGAGACATTGGCCTTCGAGGTAGTCGGCTTTAAGAGCGCATACCATGCGATCTTTGGCCGGCCGGCCTATGCCAAATTTATGGCTAGGCCATGTTACACGTACCTGAAGCTGAAGATGCCGGGTCCCAAAGGCGTCATTACCATCACTGGCGACTTTGAGCGCTCAAACGAGTGCGATCTCGCCAGTGCGGACATAGCCGAGTCCCTTATCGCGGCTCAGGAGTTGGAGAACATTCAAGCTTCCACCGACTCGGATCAACCGCCACCCAGCAAGAAGGCGGCAACCGAGTCCACCTTCCAGTCGGCCAAGGACACGAAGCGTGTCCAGGTCCATCCCGAGGACCCGTCCAAGACGGTCCACATCGGGACTGACCTTGAGGCCAAATAGGAAGGCGCGCTCGTCGACTTCCTTCGTGAGAATTGGAACATTTTCGCATGGAAGCCTTCTGACATGCCGGGCGTTCCAAGGAAGTTCGCCGAGCACTCCCTCAACGTCGCCAAGGATGTAAAGCCAGTGAAGCAGTCTCTCCGTCGCTTCGCTGAGGACCGGCGCAAAGCAATCGGAGAAGAAATCGCCCGACTCCTAGCAGCCGGGTTCATCAAAGAAGTTTTTCACCCGGACTGGTTGGCAAACCCGGTTCTGGTTCTTAAGAAGAACAAAACTTGGCGCATGTGTGTGGACTACACGTCCTTGAACAAAGCATGCCCCAAGGATCCGTTCGCTTTACCCCGTATTGATCAAGTTGTCGACTCTACGGCCGGTTGTGAACGCTTATGTTTTCTGGATGCCTATTCAGGCTACCACCAGACCAAGATGAAGGAATCTGATCAAATAAAAACTTCTTTCATCACCCCGTTTGGGGCCTTTTGTTACATCACGATGCCTTTTGGTTTGAAAAATGCTGGTGCTACATATCAACGTTGTATGCAAAAGTGTTTACACGACCAGATAGGTAGAAATGTCCAGGCATATGTCGACGACATTGTGGTGAAGACAAAGAAGACCGCGGACCTCTTGACCGACTTGGCCGAGACTTTTGCCAATCTCAGGAGGTTCGACATGAAGCTTAACCCGGAGAAGTGCGTCTTCGGGGTTCCGGCTGGCAAGTTACTCGGCTTCATCGTTTCCGAGCGAGGAATCGAAGCGAACCCGGATAAACTTGATGCCATCATCAAGATGGGCAAGCCAAAGGACCTGAAGGCAGTCCAGCGCCTAACCGGGTGCATTGCTGCTTTAAGTCGGTTCATAGCCCGACTCGGTGAGAAGGCCTTGCCTTTTTACCGACTTCTCAAGAAATCCGACTCTTTCCAGTGGACGGATGAAGCACAGCAAGCCTTCGAAGATCTCAAGCGTCTTCTGTCAACACCTCCAGTCCTTGCTGCACCAATGGAGGGTGAACCCATGCTGCTGTACATCGCTGCCACGAATCAAGTGGTTAGTATTGTGCTAGTAGTGGAACGTTCAGAAGAAGGCCGGGTTCAGAAGGTGCAGCGACCCATCTACTACGTCAGCGAAGTGCTTTCCGAGTCGAAGCAGCGCTACCCGCACTACCAGAAACTCGTTTACGGTGTGTTTCTGGCGACTCGGAAGCTGGTGCACTATTTCCAGGCCCACTCGGTTACCGTGGTGAGTCATACCCCTTTGTCTGACATCATCAACAATCGGGATGCCACGGGCCGAGTCGCTAAGTGGGCAATAGAACTTATGCCGCACGACATCAGCTACGAGCCTCGCAAGGCAATCAAGTCTCAAGCCCTTGCCGACTTCGTCGTCGAATGGACTGAGAGCCAGTCCCTTCCGACTCAACTCCATACGGAGCACTGGGTCATGTACTTCGACGGTTCGAAGATGCTCGCGGGCACGGGGGCTGGAGTCGTGTTGATTTCTCCCAAAGGCGACAAGCTTCATTACGTGCTGCAGATCCATTTCGCCGCCTCCAACAATGTGGCGGAATACGAGGCGTTGCTGCACGGACTGCGCATTGCAGTCTCGCTTGGCATTCGCCGACTGCTTTGTCGCGGCGACTCGGATTTGGTGGTACAGCAAGTGATGAAGGCTTGGGATACCAAAGATCCGACCATGGCGGCATATTGTGCCGCTGTGCGCCGGCTGGAGGGACACTTTGACGGCCTTGAGCTTCATCACGTTCGCCGTGCTGATAATGAAGCTGCTGATTCTCTGGCCCGGATCGGTTCGGCCCGTGAAAAAGTGCCGCCGGGAGTCTTCCTTCAGCAACTTTTTCAGCCATCCATCAAGATAGAGTCGGCAACTGACTCAATCGAGGCCGACTCGCCCCACCCTGAGTTGGCCCACCCGGCACTCGAGGACGTCTTGGCGGTTATTCCTCTTTGGACCCAACCGTTCCTTGCTTACCTTCTGCGCAAAGAATTGCCGGACGATCCGACTGAGGCCCGCCGCATTGTCTGCCGTGCCCGGTCCTACACTATTATCAATGGTGAGCTTTACAAGCGCAGCACAACTGGAGTATTCCAGCGCTGCATTTCACCGGAAGAAGGTCGTACATTGCTCGAGGAAATTCACTCGGGACTCTGCGGCCACCATGCTTCATCAAGGGCTTTGGTCGCTAAAGCTTTTCGACACGGATTCTTCTGGCTCACAGCGCACACTAATGCCGAAGACCTCGTTCGCACGTGCGAAGGGTGTCAAAGACATGCTCGCCAGTCGCACATGCCGGCTACTGCACTCAAGACAATCCCCATCACGTGGCCCTTTGCCGTGTGGGGACTCGACATGGTGGGCCCGCTGAAGAAAGCCCGAGGAGGTTTCACTCATCTCCTTGTGGCAGTCGACAAGTTTACGAAGTGGATTGAGGCTAAACCAATCATGAAGCTCGACGGACCGACTGCCGTCAATTTCATGAAGGGAGTAATTTTTCGATTCGGCATTCCTCACAGCATCATCACTGACAATGGCTCGAACTTCGCCGCTGAAGTTTTTCGCCAATTTTGTCGGGATCATGGAATCCGGATTGACTTTGCTTCCGTGGCTCATCCGCAGTCCAACGGCCAAGTCGAACGATCCAACGCGCTCATTCTTCAAGGCATCAAGCCCCGGTTATTAGTCCCGTTGCAGCGGGCTGCCGGCTCCTGGATTGACGAGCTCCCGTCTGTCCTGTGGAGTCTGCGGACGACTCCAAACCGGTCGACTGGTTACACGCCTTTCTTCATGGTTTACGGAGCTGAAGCCGTCCTGCCGAGTGACATCCTCCATGACTCCCCGCGGGTCGCAGCATACGTGGAGAAGGATGCCGAGTTGGCCCGGCAAGATGATCTTGATCTCCTCGAAGAAGCGCGGGAGCTTGCCCTTGCTCGCTCCGCTATTTACCAGCAGAATCTGCGCCGATATCACAGTCGGCAAGTCCGGGGCCGCGCCTTCAACAAAGGAGACCTGGTCCTTCGACTGATCCAAGACAAGGCGGGAATGCACAAGTTGTCCCCGCCTTGGGAGGGTCCCTTCATCATCAACCAGGTGCTGCACAACGGTGCGTACCGACTGGAGGACCCGGCAACCGGCGCGGTCACCGAACGAACCTGGAATATTGCACAGCTGCGTCCCTTCTATACTTAAACTTTGTACCATACATTGTTTTATTATTAATAAACATTTGTTTCCTTCGAGCGGCACTCGGGAAGCACTTTGTTTCAAACCTTGTACATTTTTATGTATTTATTTCGGTTCCTTCGGGTCACACCCGGGGGCTCCGCTTAACACAACCAAAATCGAGTAGCTTTCCCGGATGCTACTTTACCCCACTGGGTGAATCATCACTCGGTGCAAGTTCTTTGGGTCTTCTAACTTTGTTTTTACACGACCATCCAAGTAAACATGTACGGCACCTTAGGCCCACTCTTCGTCCCCAACTACAGTCGCAACCCGGCTGTCCGGTTGGCAAGAGCAAAAGCCGAAGGTCGGCCTGCATGCGAAAAGATCTGGCTCGGCGGAAAAGACAAACTTAGACGAACTAAGGCCTTGTTTTTTCTCCGAGCGTCTAAGTAAACGTGTACGGTACCTAAGGCCGACTCTTCGTCCCCAACTACGGTCGCAATCCGGCTGTCCGGTTGGCAAGAGCAAACGCTGAAGGTCTGCCTACGCGCGAAAGGATTTGACTCGGTAGAAATAACATCGAACTTGGACGAATTAAAATACTTTGAGCAAATAAAATTGAAAAGCAACTTCATTCATTACGAAAGTTTTTTACATTTAGTCCACTCGGCATTCCGAGAGATATTACATAATGTTTCTTCTATTCCTCTGGAGCCGTTTCTACGCGCTCCTCCAGGTCGGTGAAACCAACGATCCGGCTGGCGGCTTCACGGACTCGGGGGAGAAGCACCAGAGGATCCACCGAGTTCCCTTCCTCGTCGACGGGGGCACCAGCGGAGATGTTTTCGACATCCGCGTCGGGATGGTGTGCCAGCACCATTGCCAGCGCCATGCCGGCTCCCGAGCGGGCTGCCGACTCCTTCCACTCTTCGACTTCTGCCGGGCCCAGCGTGAGTCTGTCGGCGAGTGCGAAGACGCTGGAAGGAGGCTCTTCCCCGGGCCAAAGCTTGATGCAGAGGCTTTGAGCAGCCGACTTGAAGTTCTGCACCAAGCTCTTGACTTGGAGGAGTCGGTCCTCCAAAGTCACGACGCAGTCGGACATCATCTCTGGTGTCCAAAGCGCCTCGAGGACCGACTTCGCCGGGTTGGCCAGCGCGCGGAGTCGGAGTGCTGCGCGCCGAGTCTGTTCCTCCAACTCTGGGCAAGCATCTGGGCGCAGATTATTGCTAAGGAAATGGACAAGAAGCGTACAAAAAGAAGAGAAGCAAAGGACTCGGGGGCTTACCGAGTAAAGTCTCATTGACTTTTTTAAGTTCGCCAATGAGGTCCCTCTCGCGCCTTTCCCAGTCGGTGATGGCTGCCTCGTGTCGCTTCTGCGACTCGTCCATCAGCCGGGAGAAGTCGTTGACTTGCCCCTGCAGCTCGGAGTTTAGTGCCTGCGCCTTCCTGTACTGCGCCGATAGCTTGTCGTGCTCCGTCTGCAGTAGGGCGGCACTCTTTTTCAAGTTGCGGGCTTCCCGCAATTCGGTGTCCAGCTCTGCTGCCTTGGCGTTGAGCATCTCTACGACTTTGGCTCGCGGGATTGCGCCTTTCAGCTCTTCTCGAAGTCGGGCATTTTCGGCTTCGACGTCTGCCGATTCAAGAAAGTCAGAAAAGGGCAGAAAATCAAAAGTCAAAAGAGCTTGAAGACTCGGACACTTACTTTTGAGGGCGGCAAGCTTTCCTTCGAGCTGCCGACTTCTTGCCTTCTCCGCCTCCAATGCCTTCTCCAACGAGGCATTCCTTTCTAGAAGGGCTGGGCCGTTTCCGCCCAGTTGGATGGCGGCCTGATGAGGAAAAAAGGTATGTTAGCAACCGAATTCATAAGTCTCCAACCGACTCGATCAGTCGGCTAGAGACTCGGGGGCTACACCCACAGGGTGCACTGAACATGCCCCCAGTGTTAACAAAATGCAAAGGGCGAAAATAACTTACCCCGACTGAAGTCTCGAGGACTTCGGATAAGTCGGCCAAAGACTTGGCCGCGTCGGCGAAATGCCTTAGCTTCGAGCTAAGGTCAGCGACGCGGCTGGTGGCCTCCTCCACGGCTGTCACGTCTCCCGTGCTGCAACTCGGCAGTAGCAGCGCGGGGATGAGGCTTCGTGATGCAGCCGTGGCCATCTCCTCAGTCGTGGCAGTCGGAGCCAGGCCTTGGCCCCGCACGGGTCCCCGGGACGACTCGGGAACGGCTTGACCTCCGACTCCGCCCACTTGTTCGGAGGAGTCGGTGCCAGTTGCAGCTGCCGGCTCCCTTGTCACCTCAAGGACGGGAGGTGGCTGCGGCTGCGGGTTGACGGCCGGCTCTTCGGTTGGCCCGGCACCAAAGTCCGACTGTGGCTCGACGGATGCGGCAGGGAGAGGTGCGGACCCGACAACCGCATCCGGCTCCGGCCCCTCGGTGGTTGCGACAGGCGGTGGCGTAGGAGCAGCCAGCTGTGGCGCGCTGGTTGTCGCAGCCGGAGGGACCCCCGCAGTCGGAGTTGCGGAAGCCGTGACGCCCGTCACCGACTCCGTTGCCTCGACGGAGACAACCGGTGCTGGAGCAATAGGAGCCGGAGTCGTAGAGGCCGACTCCGGTGGAGGGATTGGTGTTGGAGCTGATGGGGCGCCGGATGAAGATCCTCCTTTGCTGGAGAGCTTCTTCTGGACCCTGTAGAGCGCAACCGACTCCAGTTTCTTCTCAATCCACTTCAACTTTGACATGAGGCGCAAGGATTCATACCTGTTGGTCGTGGGAATCGTCTTCTTCGGCTTCCCCGGGATTTTTAACACTGGCTTGGCGGCGGGAGCCAGAGCTTGTGCCAGTCGGCTGGCTGAAGCGGCTTGAGCAGGAGCCGGAACCCGGGCGACGGAGCCGGAAGAGGTAGTTCGGGCCCGCTTAGTAGCCGACTCTGTCTGGGCAGTTTCCATTGCCGCTACCGCCGTCAACCCGGAGGTGTCGTCGTCGCGGCTCCGCTTGACGACTTGGGATCCAGATCCTTCTGACTCGGTATCCGAGTCGACCTGGATACCACTGTTCGATGAGGCCGCCTCCTCCTCAACTTCGGCGTTATCCAGCGCGGCCGGATCTGACTCATGCTCGGGAAGAGGCGGCATGGAGTTGAGGTTGAGGTACTCCTGCAACGTCAAAAGATGGTGTTGGCGGAAACAAAACAAGTGATAAGAATCCGACTCGGAATACAAGTCTTAACTTACAGTCGGTGGAGGGTTGGCAGCCGAGTATGGGGTCACTTTGGGCGCCCGGACGATCCCAGTTCGTTCTTTGGTCAAGCTCTGGAAGATCTCCAAGAAATTCTCATCTGAAAGGTCTTCGGATGACACCCTCGTCGGGTCGTGATTGCCCGAGTATGCCCACATTGGATGCACCCGGGCCTGAAGAGGCTGGATGCGCCGACTCAGCCAAGTGCCAATGAGATCGGTACCCGTGAGCCCTTTATCCTGAAGTTTGGCGATCATCTTCAGGAGTCGTTCGACTTCGGGCATTTCCTCGTTGGAAGGCTTTGTGCCTCAGCGCTTCAGCCAGACGGGCGGACCCTCAACGTACTTGGGCAGACCTTCGTGGCCAGTCGGCGTGCGTTCATCCGGGCAGTAGAACCACCCGTCCTGCCACCTCCGGACAGTATCCGGAAATTGCATCTTGAAGTACTTGGCGCCGGATTTGACCTGGATGCCGGCTCCTCCGCAGATTGACAGTCGGCCGCCGGCTTTGACGGGTTGAGCCTTGACGGTGAAAATCTTCTTCCACAATCCCCAATGTGGCCGAGTCCCCAAATAGCATTCGCACAGCGTGATGAAGCACGCGATGTGCAGAATGCCATTCGGGCTCAGGTGATGGAGTTGGAGACCGTAAAAGAAGAGAAGGCCGCGCAAGAAGTCGTGTGGCGGCAGCTTCAAGCCCCGTTCCATGAACGGGTAGAGCAGCACGCGTTCGTGCTCATGCGGAGCGGGCTTCGCTTCCTTGTATGAAGCTCGCCAGTTGCTGGTGGTACGAGGCGGCAGCAGGCCGTTGCTGGCGAAGCCGAGGAGCACCTCGTCGGTGATGACCGAGGGGATCCAATCGCCTTTCTTTCACCCGTCGGCGTCGGCGGCGGAGGAGGAAGCGACGGCCTTCTTTCCCTTGTTGACGCGGGACATGGTCGGCGATGAGCGAAGAACGGCGGCGGCGAGCGGACTCTCTTTCTCGGGAGCAAATGCGCGGTGGCGGAGCTCTGGAGGCAAAGAGTGCGAGCGCAAGGAAGAAGAAAGCGGATGGGGACCCGGCAGCCCGGAAATTCCTTTTTATAGGCCGGGGAGTCCAACCGCTGGCGATCGTGCGTCCGACGTGGCAGAAACCGATTTGACAACTGCCGTCCCGCGCGCACGAACCCGCGGGATTCGGGCGAGTTTTTCGCCACGACGCGGCACCCCAGGCGACGTGACTGGCGGTCATTACGTCAGCCTCCGTTTCGCGCGCGTCGATCGCGTGATTCGGGCGCGGTCATGATGGGCTGCCGCCTCGGATATCGCGCGAAATCAGAGCAGCGGCAGCAGATGTCTCGGGCACGCTTCACTCGCGACTCGAGGTGAAATCATTGCACCACGGGCACTCTGTCCGACCGGCTGCGCGCATTAAATGCTGATGCGACATCACAGGATAACCCCGCGACTCCAGTCGGTTGCGACTGGAGCCGATTCAGATCGAGTCGGATTTTGCCCAAGCATCGACTTGACAGTCGGCTTAACCCGTTGGGACACGTCACAGGTTATGTCGACTCCGTCAAGCAACTCCGAGGCGCACAAGCCGCCAAACTCGGAAGCAGATTGGCTCTGCGAAGGGGTGCTGATGATCGGCCCAACAGGGTTCGCAGGTCACTCGGCAACACCCAAGCTAAGGACGAACCCGGCATCCACAGCGGGGCAACGTAACCTTTGAATCGGAACCAAACGCCACAGTGGCTCAACTTGGCTCAATGATTCAGGGTTCAATGCCGGGTTCGAAGACTCGGTTTCGAAGTTGAAAGTCGAAAGGCGTCCCCCCTGCGGGCACAAGATGGCAACCGTCCACACAGGATAGGCCAGGCGTTATTTCGGTTTCACTCGGAATTCATGATACGCCTCTCGGAGGGCCGCAAGCCAGTTTCCTTAGCCGGAAAGCACGGGTATCACCGAGCTCTTAACACTTAGCAAAATTTAACCTTCTTTTTTCAGGAGTCCATCAAGGTCTCTCCACCAGCGACTCGGACAAGCCCAGCCTGATCCTCAGTCGGTATGCGTGTCAAGACCTCGAAGCACTCGGGGCTACTGACGGGGGGAAGCCCATCCGGGTAGGCCCAGCACCACGAGTCGGCCCAACAGGCTCACGAAGCCTCATAAGGGCCCACTCGGATGAAGGCCCAAGAAAGACCCGGGTGACTGCAACGGCCGGGTGTCATCGAGACAGGCGTTACAACTCATCAAAGGCATACGTTTCAACCGGCATGAAGACTGGCGTTACACGGGCCGTTACCGGATGTAAATGTCGTTATTAAATTAAAACCGTTACTGTAGCTCAGCCGACTGCCGAGTCGGCTGATGTACGGGCCTATATAAGGCCAAGCCCCCATGTGGAGAGGGGAATCGAGTATTCTAAATTCCATAGCATCTTCTTCAACCTCCTGTACACTCTCTTTTCACGCAAGATCATCAAATATATTCAGCAGGAGTAGGGTATTATCTCCATCCTTGGAGAGCCTGAACCTGGGTAAATTCTTGTGTGCACTGCCTAGATCTTCCTTTCACGCTACCCCGACAATCCTATTACAAATGGATATTGCCGCGAACACCCCGCGACAATTATACCTTTTGGTTTAGTTTTACTTGTGAGATAACTTTAATCGTGAATAAACCTAGAATATGGATGCATACATGATGAGTAATGTGCACTAAGAAAATGCTAATTGTACAATTAACGGTGAGGCTCACTTTAGATAGTGCATCATGTTAAACTTTAGATGGCATGTTAATAACATACGTGGGATTCATAATGTATTTTAAATATGCCAATCATGATCATGTAAGTTAAAGCGAGGTGTTATGGGTTAAAATGGGATTTATGATTTAATTTCATACCGATGGTATGTGTGAGTTAGATGTTAAAATGGTAGGATTAATAGCAGGGGTTGATTCACTCGAACTATTATAACATATATACAACAAGGTTCATAACAGTTTATGTACTTTAACTTCGTCATTAGCATGGTAATTTTCATTACTTTTAGTTGCACCTTCAACTAAAGAGGAATCTGGGCAGCAGAAAGAATTTGGTCATAACCCATGAATGGCTCATCAGATTCCAGCAAGAAGATACACAGATCGAAGCTATGGGTAGCGCCTACGACTTATCCTTTAGGGCTTAGCTCAGGTTAACCCAAGGAAGGGCACCTAAATGACCTCGGAAAGCTTCAGACATATAGACAATCTACAACAAGCAACTACCTGGAATCGCCCGAATCGACGAGATGCATCACGTCGGCACTAAGGTATCACATCCACGAGTACTAAGAAGTTACCCTCGATGTGTGAACATGATGTAAGCACCAATGACGATGCCGGAGTTGCGGATCGGGCTTTGACTCAGCACGAGGTCCTTCCCCTCCATCTTCCTTTCTTCTTCCTCATCTCCGTCTTCTTCACGATCCCATCAACATCTCCTCATACGTCTCACCATGACCAGCACCTCACTTACATCCTTGTCTTCTCCATGGTCTCTTCCTTCTCACGGCAGATGCAGCAACCAAAAGGAGGGGGGGTAGCACGGTTGCTCACGGCTTGGAGATGGCACAAGGGGAAGACGCGGCGCGATAGCAGCTCAACGGTAGCAGCAGCAACGTGGAGGAGGCAAGGGAGCTGGGGAGGCCGGCAGCCTGCCATACCGATGAGCGGCGGCGCCGGAGCCGGTGGCTGGAGGCTTAGCCCGAGGCGCTGGCAGATGCAACGGGGCGGCGCCCGGGGGCAAAGTAAGGCGGAGCCAAGCACGGGAGGAGGAGCGGGAGCAGAGGCAGCCGGTGGGAGGGCGGTGGTCGGCGGCCGGTGGCGGAGGCACCGAGGCAGGCGGCGGCCGGCGACCGGAGCATGGGGAGTGGGAGCTCGGGCTGGGGCGTGGTGGCTCACGGGAGGTGGCTGGCCGGAGTGGTCACGGGGCGCGGCGGAGGGATAGGCGCGGTGGAGGGCCGGCCGGGGCTGTCTGGCCGGCGGCGAGGGGAACGGTCGATTCGCCGGTGCGGGCGGGCGGCGTGCGCAGCTAAAGGGGTCGGAGAAGGCGGCGCGCGGGGGCCGAGCAGGGGAGGAGCAGAGGCCGAGCGGCTGCAGCCTGCTCGCCGGTGACGAGGCTCGCCGGTAGCGGCGCCTGCCGAAGGGGAGGAAGGTGGCGGCAGATGAGCTAAGGGGGAGGGGAGAGGCGGCGTGGAGTGCGGGGCTGGGGTGGCCCGAAATGCCCCCTGGCCCATTTAGATTAGGGTTTTTACTCTTTTTTTTGCATACATGGGCTATTACACCAACGGTCTTGTATCTGTATAAATAAGGGTGCCCTCCCTCCACCATGTAACTAAGAAGAGAAGAAATGCCACCATGAGAGAGTGATGTATGAGTGGCATTAGGTGAAGTGGTAGGGTAGCCACTAAAGAGTTGTATCAAAGTTTTAGTAGTGAATAAAAGAGTTCCCTTGTGTAAGTGTGGTTCCCCCGGTAAGCCGTGTGTTTCTAGTACTTAGTGCTTGTTGAGTTGTGATTCGACGTAAGCGGCTCGATCGCCCAAAATCACAACGGTGTTTTAACGTGAGTGGCACAGCCGCCCAGAAACAAAGCACTAAATATAGAAGTAAAGACTATAATGTGTGTAACTCCTCATATAGTGTGGGTAGCAAGAGCCACCCTGAGAGAGCCGTTTCAACATTTTCCTTTATATCTATATATATTCTCACCGCTGTCTCGGCCACCGAAAGGCCACGTGCAACCAGCTTTGCATGGATTGTACTTGCATGCCACGTACTTCCGTTGATGTCGGCACGCCTTCTTATCTTAACTGAATTAACACAAACAGTTGTAGCAATAAGCAATAACAGTGCAACACTATCTCTCTAGTATACTTACGTACAACACATTCTTGGCGCAATATGATTAATAATTATTTTAATTAGTAGGGAGAAAGCTCTTCTGGTCCTTTGCCAAACGATCATGCGACGACGTATGGTGGTATAGTGATCCTTTGCTTTCGTTTGCATGTAACGCGTGTGTCGTAATCCAGAGTTCCGTGCCGCGTCGCAAGGAGTGAGTGGTCGACCAAAGCCAGCTCCCAGTTTTCTAGCAGCTTGGATCACTTCACTGAGAAAGGGAGAAAGATCTCGATCGTGTGCCGACGTGTCGGATATCAGAGAGAAAAGAGAGAATAAATTATACACCTACGTGTTGATATCGATCAGTGAGACAGCAGCATATTAGTCTGTAACCTTTTTCTCCTTTTTGGCGTTTTCAGTATGATATCACTTTAAATATCCTATAAGGATCGCCACGTCCGATTCCTTGTTCCGAAATGGACCGCTACGTGTTAAGAGGGAATAAAACCTGTTTAGATTCGGTTGGAAACATATTATTTTCATGAATTCACAGTTTTCTGTGAGATTTCTACCAAATTCTCCAATTTCCAAAACACATTGTTTTACTACTTGTTATCAACCTTGAAATACTACGTTTCAAAATAATTATTCACCGAAAAAATTCAAGTTTAATTGTTATATTATTTTTATTATCTGTCTCTATTAAAATATTTTAAGAATAATTAAACGATTATATTATGTTATTTAATAACAGTATGCATGTTTACTTCTTATTTAATTTTTCTTATATTTAGTACTTTTAGATCCGTGTGTGATAGATTGAGGGCCTGTTTGGTTGGGCTGTGCCTGTTGACAAAGCTGCTGTTGGCTGGCTGTCTAGAAAAGCTGTTGTGGTTGTGGGAAAGTGAACATATAGCTTTTGGTTGATCCAAACTATCTATAGCATTTTGGAAATTGAGCATTAAAACTTTAGCACATTGCAAAAAGCTAGCAGAAGGCAGCTTTTCCAAACAACTGAATTTGCACTGCAAAACCCACAGCTATCGTTAGTAAAAGCTGCTGAAAAGCTAGCCGTTTAGTTGGGCTGCAGCTTTTTTTAGTGAAAAGCTGTTGAAAAGCCCAACCAAACACCGCCTGAGGACTCGTATAGCGAAAATAGAGGGAGCAGCGATTTCACGTCACCTTGCGTGCGTTGCTTCACCAGGACTTCTACCTTTCGTACGTAGCAAGTCGATAAGCATGCCATCTCTCATATATAGTCAAACAAGCTTTGGACTTTTGATCTGTTGCACCTACTCTTACCCTTTTTGGAATGTTGATCTTCGCTTCTCCCTTCTCTTTAGGTTCGGCTTGTGCTTTTCCACTGTTTTGTTAATCTCTAGCAATTAATACATATATAAATATAAGATCAAAATTAAATTAGAAAAATGAGTTTAAGAGAAGATATATTGTATAATGGAGAAAATAGTAATCTCTTACGTGTGAAGGGATCATCCCTTTACCAAGTGAAGGTAATCTTCTCTTTCTTTTCTCTCTCTTTTTCAACTCAATAAAAATCATATATGACACCTCTAAGAGAAGGCTGATATCATCCTATTAAAAATGCGTTAAGATCAGGTTCTTTAGCTTTACCCCGTCTTTGGAGGGTCGATGTAACTTCCGGCGGAAGAAATGAACGCACATGCATGCTTTCCTTGGCAAGTACAAGCGCTAGCTCCATGCCTTTCGTAGAGAAGGTATCAGAAAAGGAAGATGGAAAAGATTAAGTACTAGCAAGTGTCTGCCTTTCGTAGAGAAGGTATCAGAAAAGGAAGATGGAAAAGATTAAGTACTAGCAATTGTCTACTCCAGTTCCTTCCAACCTTTACCTTCTAAAGCTCAGACGCAGGCTCAACTACAAGCTTCTGAGCTCCGGCCGTAAGTGTAAAGTGCAAACGTTCGATTTTATTTGCTCGTGCAGAAATGCAAATAAGTTCCGTTTCAATCTTTTTTCTGCCAAGTACTTGTTGAAATTATTTAAGTTTCCTCTCATCAAAGTCCAGGCGAGAGAACAAAGCATGTTCTCCGGTTTTTCCGAACGAGAATATATGCGTTGGACTGGAATGAGTAGTACACCGATCAGTTTACGAATCATGTGTTCACGTTAGGCATGCGTGGTCTTCTCGCGACTTTACGAGGGGCCACATGGACAGCTCTAACTCCATTAATTTCATCAACCATGAACAATTCTTCGACTCGAAGATTGATTTATTAGATTGGTCGGTTTGGATTGGAACCAGCGCTCTATCCGTAACGGGAAGCTAGCTTAAGTGAATAGATCAACACCAAAGGTTAAAAATGAATATTTGTATTCGTACCGTCCTGCATGTTGTATCTGACTTGACGGTGAGATCAATGGTCAAGTACAGTCGCTGATCCCTGTATAACGGTGTTTAATAGAATTCTAATTAAGGCTCTAGATCCCAGGCCACTCTGTATGTCTAAGTCAACCTGCAATTAGATTCCGAAAATGAGTGCGGCAGCGCAATGTGATCAGTAGGTGCTCTTCAATTTCTTCATGAAAGCGAAAAACTGCTGCTAGCATGGTAGGGGGAAAGCATACGTACATTCTTCAGATTGGTGAAAAGGCGCCGTTTAGTGCATACGAAAACTGAGTGCAACACGCGTTGTGCACTCGTGCTTGTGCAGATGCTAGCGTAAATCAAGTAGTACTTTGCCCAGAAAAATGTACTTTCACGTGTAGACTCCTTGTTCGATCACTTCACCCAGAGTAGGAAACATTAGAAGGCCTCGTTCAGCGAAACGCCACGTATATGCAAATAGAGATATCTAAATGCTGTTATATCAAAATTTTAGATTAGACCAATAGGCCTAATCAATTTAATCGGCGCAGCGAGCTAGGGTATCCTAGCCGCCTCTTTTTTCTCTCACTTCCCTCATTTTCTCACACTCTCGTACCTAATGGTCACCCCAATCTACTTCCACACCAAAAATAGCCACCACCTTGTCTTCCGATTTTGGCCATCGCACGGCACCTCTCCGTCCCGACCGTAGCCGCACCCCCTCTCTCACCTCCCTCACATCGACGACATGCCCAGCATCGTGGACCTGCATCAGTGGAGCATCCTATCCTACCTCTTTAAGGCATGCTCCTCGTCGTCCTCAAGCCCTTCGGCCACTGCGACATCGACATTAGATCCGGTCACACGAGCGACAAGCATGCGCCACACCACTCGTAGGCGTAGGTGCTCAAGAACTCCAACTGCATCCGCAACTTCCACATGGAGCTCCCCATCTCTGACGTCCCTCTGCTCCAACCATCTTGATTGTGGTGATGACGATGTTCCGATCTGGCATCGGAAGGTGCCCGCCGGAGGCTCGCACCGACATGGATCCAGGCGATGGTGAGCATGATTACTTGACGTGGTTCGGGGAGACGGCAGCGATAGTCCATGCTGCCTTTCACTCGTCTTGTGGTTCATGCGGTCACACAGCAACATACCTCGATGACCAGCGCCATGTAAAAATGCAAGTGATGTTTCTTGGGCATTTCCCCCTTCCCTTAGGTGTCTTTTGCCTTAAGAACATTGGAGAAACCAAGATCTACATTGCTCTTTTTTTTCAAGTTGGTAAAATAATTACGAAACTCGAAATGGATGAGCTATGTTCTTTTAATCATGCTCAATGTCATTGGGCTATGACAGAAGTAGCTGATGCTCGGTTCCTTATTTGATTTGTTGATTGCTCTTTGATTTTTTTAACTTGCTAGAATAATTAGCAAACTCCAAATGAGTGAACTCTGTTATTTTAATCATGCTCAATGTTCTTCGGCTATGACAAGAGTAGGCGATGTTCAATTCTTTATTTGCTCGATCTTTTGTGTGGATTTGTTGGTATTTAGACTATCAATGGTCAATGTGCTATCACATTTAAGTTTACATATCTCTTTTTTCTTCTAGTTGTCTCATTAGTTCTTTGTTTGCTCCAGCTACAAAACATGTGAAGAAAATGCATAAGAATTTCTCCAGCGATGATCGGCCACAACGATGCAAGGATGAAGGCCTTTCTGTCCCGACGGGAAACAATCATACACCGACGACGTAAAGCAAGGGAGCCAAGAGAGCTCGTGCTCACCTGGCCGAGCAGGGTTGGCAGCGAGCAATCACACGGAAACCCCGGTCACAAGCGAAGGCAACCGGACGGAGAAGGTGGCAACTCGGAGGGTTAGGTCGCAGGATAGAGAAGAAATGGGCCCACGGGGTCTTAAAAATGAGTTTTTTATGACCACTGTAAATCTTTTAAAAAGAATATGCAGCCAGGCGAAAGCCATATAGTCAGGAGGTGGAGCGTGTGGTGCTGAGAAACCATATAGATATGATACATTTAGGTATGGGTGTGTCCTCGCACGATCCTGCAGGGTAATAACGGGTCGACCAGAGCGTTGAGATAGCCTAAGCGGGCTTGACACATCCACCACCCAGTGCAGATAAGATATCGGAGAACATATGCTATGCATACACGCGTTATGCTTTAGGCCAATTTGCGTGGGAACGAACGAACACGTACTACTTGTACCCAAAAAATGTGGATCCAAGGAATATCAGGGAGATTCGTAGGAACATTACATAAATTAGCTCATTTCTCTCATGAATCGGAAAAAGATAACCATGTTTCAAGCAAGCTGTTAGTTGAAAAGATAACCATGTTTCAAGCAAGCCCTTAGTTGAAAAGACAAATACTGAAATGGATCCAGCTAGGCTTAGTTGAAAAGATACAATGGCTACTAAAATTTGGCGGCAAATCAATTGGACGCTAAAATTTGAACATGCTAACATATTAGCAAGTAAAAAATTGGTAGCCTAGTCCACCGTCTAACCCTAAATTTGCTACTACAACGAGGGGAGTGCTATAAATCTGCATATCAATATTAGCATTCCATTAGTATAGGTTTCAGCCGTCGGATATGACAGTAGGATTAGCATTAAACATGATTAACTAAATTTACGGAAACAATTTTAGTGACTATAGGAAACAACTATAGGAACCATATGAAACATAGACAACTGTATGCAATATGTAGCATGGGCTCCTTCTATTGCAACACGGAAACATATAGTTAAAACATATGCAGCTAACTTGTTGAACCAATGCAACAACATGCAACACACGGTAGCACATGATATAGATCCGATTTTTAAGGAAACCAATTCTAGAATTTCAGGAAACAAACTCCAGACTTAGTTGGTTCAATATACGGTTGGATTGGCTAGATCGGATATCCGTGGAAACATTATTGTCGTGATACAGAAACATATAATTAAAATATGTGCAACAAACTTCTTGAACCAATGCAACGACAACGTCATTGTACATGGAAACAATCTTCGTGTGATAGAAACATCTAATTCTACGAATAGTTTTTTTGTTTCCCACACAACACTAGTTTGTTTCCCGGGCGCGACGCCGCGACATGTACCATGAACATGGTCGCCAGGTCGTGCGACACCGGGAAGAAGAACCGCCGCGTCGGTGCGGCCGGTGAAGGGCATCCGCGTCGCTTCCTCTTCATCAGCATTGGTGCTTCCTTTTGCTCTTCGTTCGCGGTGCTTTCTCCTCCTCTAGCCGCACTGTCGGCGTGACGGTGCAGCCAGCGTCGACGCCACCATCCTGCCGTGGCGATGGGGCGATGGTGTCGGCAGGGTGTGTGACGTAGCACATGAAGACGGACCTGCAGACGCTGTCGGCGTAGGAGCAGCGGGTGCGGATGCGGAGGGCGAACCACGCGTGGAGGATGTGGTTGGTGGCACCGGGGAAGCGAAGTCGAGCGGCGCCGCACCAAGGAGCACCTACACCTGGACGAGGTCCTGGCTTTCGACGTGGCGGGAACTTGAGACGTATAAGAGCATGGCGGTGGAGGTCGGTGACGAAGCGTAGGAAGTTTGCGGTGTCGTTCGGGGAGGAGGAGTCGAGGAAGAGGGAGCAGATGGAGTTGTCATTGGGATGCCACCTGTGGAGGAGCACGGTGGCGATGGCAACGGTGTGGTCGATGACGGTAGTGGGGAGCATGTAGCGGTGATCCAAGGGACTGCGGGAACTGGTGCGCTGCATCTGTCGCTTCTTAATTAATTTACAGAGGGGCGAGGGGATTGAGAAGTGACTCAGTAAGATGATCCACTAATAAGGAAATGAATTGATTGAGGTTCAAATATTTTGGAAATTGATTGAGGATGGTGGCAGTGTTTTGTAATTTGTTAGAAAACTTTGATCCGTTAGATTATATTAGATGAATGGCTACAAAGGATGATTAAAGAGACAAATCAGTATGTTGAGCCGAAGAGTTTAGCTAATCTTATGGTAGAAATCTCACACGAACCAACTCAATTTGCGCATTTAAATCAACAAAGTCCCGACATTCTTAAATTGGTCGAAAATTGCGACCCAACAAAGATTTAGCTTGACACTGATTTATTCGGCATTACTAGCAGGGTGCCCGTGCTTGCAACAGAATCTCAAACAGTAGAACAATATCTTATGTTCTGACTAAAACCATAAGTCCATAACAAAATATACTGTTTTGCCTTACAACGATCTAATAGTAGACTGCTCGTACAACACACATGCACACATATAACAAAATTTACACACATGTGTGGGGGAAGGAACAGCACCAGTAAGCCAGCTAACTCAGAACGTAAAGATTGGATTCTATTGTTTAGTAAGATAATAAATTTCAGCAGAGTAAAAAATTAACTCAGAACATAAAAATTAGAGTATGTTTAGCAGAGTTTGTTGAGAGTTACGTAAAGCTTGAAGTCTATTTAGCAGAGTTTGTTGGAAGTTGGAGAGTTGGTTAGAGGAGGATGTGACACCACCATCACCACAGCCACCAACTCAAATTTTATAGATAGTAAAGAAAAATGTACGTGGAGACAAGCGCCATGCTGTGTAGTGTAAAAAAGCTTGGAGAATGTTGTGCAACCGTTGCCGGCAAGTCCGGTCTTCGGGTTGCACAGCGTGGCGTAGTCGACGTCGAGGAAGAAGAATGACGAATCACGTGTACAATATGTAAAATGAGGGAGACACCGTGTAGGAGAAAAATGAGAGCTTCTTTATTGATCGATCAAAAGTTACAGCACAATTGTCTCCCATCTCCTTTTATAGCCAAATCTAGTGAAGGGATAAGTATCCACTTAAGTGTTCACTTAGGGAAACTAAACCCACCCTCATGGCAGGTGGGCCCCACTTCCTGGTGGGTCCACAAGTTTCCCAACACTCCCTCTTAGAAACTTATCACATACAGTACATGTCCCAAAAACTCTGAAAAACCCAGTGGAAAAAATATTTGGAGAAAAAGCGCATGGCATACGTTGGTCATGTTGCACGAATTGCCTCATTAAAAACCTTAGTTTGAGAAACTTCAGTAAAACTCATCCAATGGAAAAAGAGTACAACTCACTTCATTATTCAACCATGTACTCAACCTTCTTGATTAAGATTTTACCTATGAGTTTGTAAAGATTCTCCCCCTGAACACTGTAATTCCCTAAGTCTCATCATACCTATTCCGCGTACGCACCTTTCAAAGGTCGATGTCGGTAATGACTTAGTGAATAAATCTGCTAGATTTTCACATGACTTAGTATGCAGTATTTTTATTTTGTCCATCTTTTGCAATTCATGAGCATAGAAGAACTTAGAGTTGATATGCTTAGTGAGATTACTCTTTACATAACCCATTTATATTTGTGCAACACACACCGCATTATCTTCATAGATAATTGTGGGGGTTTGTACGGTGTTCAACCCACATGACTTCTGTATGTGGTTGATCATCTGTCGAAGCCAGACACATTCTCGTGAAGCTTCGTACAATGCAATAATTTTCGAGTGGTTTGTCAAAGTCGACACAAGACTTTGCTTAGACGATTTCCAAGAGACTGTGGTCCCGCCACATAGAAAAACATACCCAGTCTGTGACTTAGTTGTATGCGGGTCTGAAAGATACCTAGCGTCGGCATATCCAACCATGGCAAGTCTTGGTTCTTTCTAAAGAACAAGTCGAGATCCTTGGTTCCTTGGAGGTAGCAGAATATGTCCTTAATGCCTTTCCAATGCCGTTTGGTAGGCTCATGATTATATCTTGCTAACAAATTCATGGCGAATGCAATATCTGGCCTCGTGCAATTTGCAAGATACATGAGTGCTCCTATTGCACTCAAGTATGGGAATTCTAGTCCCAGAACTTCCTCCCCCTTTTCCTTAGGTCTAAACGGGTCCTTGTCTTGCTGTAGGGACCTCCTAATCATGGGGACCTTCGAAAGGTATGCCTTTTTGAAATTAAATCTTTCCAACACTTTCTGACTGTAAGAAGATTGATGCACTAATATCCCTTCAGGGACATGCTCAAATTGCAAACCTAAGCAATACTTGGTCTTGCCCAAATCTTTTATTTCAAATTCTGACTTCAAGTAAGAACTTGCTTCATCAATATCCTCGGGTGTGCCAATAATATTCAGATCATCTACGTATACCGAGATTATACAGAATCCATCCTGGGACCTTCGCATAAATACACAAGGGCAATCTTCGTTGCTTGTGTAGCCTTTCTTGCTTACTATCTCGCTTAAGCGATTATACCATATTCCGCCAGACTGTTTGAGTCCGTATAGTGACTTTCTAAGTTTCACACAATACAGGCTCCTATTTGCTATGTCTTGGTTCGGTAATACCTTCTGGTACCCTCATGTAAATGTCCGAATCCAAGTTTCCGTATAGGTATGCTGTTACCACATCCATTAGTTTCATTTCCAGATTCAAATTAACTATCATTGAGATTAAATATCTAATGGTAATTCCATCCATGACCGGGGAATAAGTTTCCTAAAAATTGACTCCAGGTCGTTGAGTAAAACCTTGTGCAACAAGTCTTGCTTTGTATCTGACCACCTCATTATTTTCATTTCTTTTATGAACAAAGACCCACTTATGACCTACAGGGCGTATGTGGTGAGGGGTTAGGCTTACGGGCCCAAATACCTCTCTTTTGTTAAGAGATAATAATTCCGCTGTGATTGCCTCTTGCCATTCTTTCCAATTCGATCGTTTCTTACAATCAGCGAGCGATACAGGCTCGGGATCAAGATCAATATTCTTGGCAATCTTATTCGTAAAATAAATATCGACATTGGCTGTTACTCTATTCAAACATTACCCTATTTCTACATAGTTTATGGTCATTTCGTCATGGAGCGCTTCTTCATGCGCTTCCCTTTGCTCATTGCTATTTCCCGTAGTGGGAGCAAGGTCCTTTAGCTTTTCTGCATCAATGTGTACGCACACATCTCCGCTAGGTGCTTCCTCCAATTGAAGGTTCAAGTCAGGAACATTTTGTTCTGTACTTGTGCTAGGTCTCAACTGGCTCCTCTTATTCTTTTGGGGCGCTTCAGTGGTTTTCCGTGGTAAGTCCTTCTTGTCCTTTTTCGCCGAGCGTCCTCGGGTACTTGGGACACGAAGAGCCGGAGTTCTTGTCTTTTTATTCTGAAGCCTTTGGACGGGAACGGGTATACCTTCATCATTTCTTGGTATTTCAACCCTCTCCGGTGCATTGCGTGCGGGCACATGTGACTTAGTCACGGATTTTAAATCACTAAAGGGATCTGGCAGGTGATTCGCTAATGCTTGCAAATCAATTATTTTCTGGACCTCTCTATTTGCTTCACTAGTACGCGGGTCATGTGCTTGGATCCCCGTGGCTTGCCACGTAATTTCACGACATTTTTCATCAAGGGGTTGATTTCCTCCCCCTAATGTCGGGAAATGATCCTCATCAACAATGCAATCACCAAAGCAGGCCGTATGTCAATCTCCAGTCATGGGTTCTAAATATCGAATTATGGAGACGGTTTCATAACCGACATAAATCCCAGACTTGCGGAGTGGCCCCATTGCTGATCGCTGAGGTGGTGGTATATGTACATATACCTGGCAACCAAACCTTCTAAGGTGAAAATTTTTCGGTGCCGACCATTGTGCTAGTTGCATAGGAGAGTGGATGTTATAGGCCGACGGTCTAAAATTAATGAGATTTGCAGCGTGCAGCACTGTGTGTTCCCAACATGTTGTTGGTAAATTACAACTCTATAATAGTGGTGTGGCAATAAATTTAATTCTTTTAATTAATGCCTCTGCCAACCATTCTGGGTATGGACATGAGGTACTGAGTGCTCAACCTTAATTCCCATGCCTAGGCAATAATCATCAAATGCTTTTGAAGAAAATTCACCGGCGTTGTCCATTCTAATGGACTTTACTTGATAATCTGGGAATTTATTGTTAATCTGAATGATCTTCGAGATTAGCTTTGCAAAAGCATAATTTCGCGTAGACAGTAAAGAGATATGCGACCATTTCAAGGACGCATCGATGAGCACCATAAAGTACCGAAATGGCCCTGACTGGGGCTGAATAGGACTGCATATATCCCCTTGTATTCGTTATAAGAAGACAGGGATTTCATCCTTCACTTTCAAAGTGGATGGTCGAATAATTAATTTCCCCGTGGCACATGCGGGGCACAAAAAATCTTCTTGATCTGAGAAAATTTTCACATTAATATTATGACCATTAGAGTTGTTAATAACATTTCTCATCATTCTTAGACCGGGGTGGCCAAGCCTATCATGCCGTAGGCGAAATAATTTAGAGCTTCTGAAAACAGTTTTAAAGGCAGTGTACAACGGAGATGCTACAATTCTAGTGTAGTAGAGCCCGGTGTCAAATGAAGGAAGTTTTTCTAATACCCTTTTTTTCATGTGCGTCGCGCTTAGTGATGAGTAGATATTCTTTATCATTTTCATCATCAGTTTCTACGTGGAAACCATTAGCGCGAATGTCCTTAAAACTATGGAGTGTCCTAGTCAATTTAGGGTACAATAATGCCTCTTCTATTGTCAAAATTATTCTCACTGGGAGTATAATTGTGGCTCTTCCGGAGCCTATTATACTAGAACCGCTACCGGCGATTGTCATGATACTGCCCGTACCTTTGTGAATAGACTGGAAATATTTTGTCTCTCTTAGTATGGTATTAGCCGTGCCACTGTTCACAAGGCATACTTCCTCCATTTGGCGCCACACGTGTTCTAAAATATTGCATCTAATTAATAACGTTACGAGTAAGTAGCAAATATAATTAAATGCATATACATTTTAGAACATCACATGTCATAAATGAATAAATGTTGAATAAATGAATGAGTCTGAATATCATCCAAACAACAAAAGAATAAAGTGTATGCTCTCATAGAGCTTACAAATCCATTCAAGAATCATTAATGTATCGAAATGACTAAGGCATAAATGAAGATAACTTAGTGCGCTTTTGGCACTAGACAGAATCAGCTACAAAGTAGTCTGAGATCTCCTCACTGATCTGCTCGGGGTCATACTCTCCTCCTCGGCAATCACGTCTGCGGCCGCGGCGATGTCGAGAGGCGGAGTGACTACCACCATCTGAACCGGGATGTCCACCTGCATGGGCGCCACCATGTCAAGTGGGGCTACACCTGGCGCTGCAACAGCTTGAGAAGCCCCCCTGAACAACTGCAAGGTGTGCTTCACGCCTTCTCTGGGCCTGGTAGGCGTCAACCACGTGCTGGGGCTCTTTGCATTGGCGAGACCAATACCCATGATGGCCACACTTGAAGCAGTCCTGATCCTGCTCACCATATGGCTTGTCATGGAGCTTGCCTTGCCAATCTTGGGTGGAGCGGCTTTGACCTTGCGGGCTACGAGCATCTTCCCCTTGCCACCTCTTCCCCTCTTTTTCTTGAGAGGAGTGCGCACCTTGTAGCTTGCATTGGGCTCCTTGCCAACACTGCTACTAGGCGCCTGGGAGATAAAGTTCTTTTTGAGAACCTCATCCTGCGGCTCCGCCACTTAGAGTATGTCAATGAGTTCTGCATACTCACTGAACTGATTCTGGCGGTAAGTGCGTGCCGCCTACACGGCATCTGGGTGGAAGGTAGAGAGAGTCTTCTCAATCTTCTGGGCATCTGTGGTAATCTTGCCACACAGCTGAAGGTTAGTACAAATGCGGTGCAGCGCAGAATTGTACTCACCAACCGTCTTGAAGTCTGCAAACCTCAGATGAACCCATTCCTGCTCTGCTTGGGGCAGGATGGTGTACTTCAGCTTCTCGAATCGCTTCTTCAGGGCGGTCCACAGGGCAATCGTACTCCTCTCTGCCATGTACTCATTCTTGAGAATACTGCAAAGATGGTGCCTGAGGAAATGAAGTGCCTGATGATTCTCCTCCTAGGTGATGATGGTAACATGCCTGGTACCGACACCGATCGCTCCCCGGAGATTTCTAGCCCCGAGAACTATCTCCACATCCGACGCCTAGATGAGATAGTTGCGGCCATGCTGGGTCAACTCCTCAAATTCCCGATTTGTTATGCCAGTCATTCTGCTTTTTATGCAATGATTTCAATAAGTTACTGCGGGTAACATTGCATGAAAGGCAAAATAAAGATACAAAAATCAATTCTAACGGTGCTTCTATATTCAAATTATGCCAATATATGAGATACATGAAGATTAAAAGCAATATGCGGAATTACAAGTAATCATATTCATCAAATCATATAAGTAATGGCATAGAATCATTTAAAGCATGTGAAATAGCTGAGAAAGTCAAAATCTGATGCAAAAATTGAGTTCCCGATGCCCTTTTATGCTAGAAACAAGTATTTCTGCTAATTCTAGAATTTTCAGGGGCTTTTACGCAAAAATTTTAGTACTGAGAAAAATAAATACATAAATATAAAAAATTACAAGGGTCTTTGTGCAAATTTACCGCGCGCGGGCTGCCCGGGCTGGTCAGACCGGCCGGCCCGCAACAGCCCGCGTCCTTTTTTCTTTTTTTCCTGTGCCGCTTCATGGGCCGGCCCATCCCCGCGACCGGCCACCACCCTGTCCAGGCCCATCACGGGGGGCGGCGGCGGGGGCGGCGCGGCGGGGCATCGGGGCGGCCACGCTACCCGTGCGGGGGCGGCGGCGCGCGCGGTTCGGCCGGCGGCGTGCGGCTAGTGCGGGGGCGGCACGGGGCTGTGGTGTGAGGCGGGGCGGGGCGGCAGCGGCGGTGCCGTGGTCGGCCGTTTCACACGAGCGCGGGTGTGTTCGTCGCGATTTCCGCCCCGTCGAGGCCACCATTCGGGGCGGCGTGACGGTGACGACGCGGTGTGTGATCCATGCACGGCGTCGTCTCCCCACGGCGATCTACATCCTCCCTCCCCCGATGGGCTTGGCCAGCGATTTTCAAATCGGCAACGGGTATTTCATCGGAAAAACGATCGGCATTGGCTGGCGACTTCAATCGCAACGTTTTTCCGGGAGAATTCGCACGTGGGTGAGAAAAAAATGGAAAAACCAATCTAGTTGCCGAATACAAAAATGGAATCTAGATTAGGAGGAGAACCCATTTTTCACATTCATCGATCTTAACCTCAACCGTATAAAGTGAGCCTAGGAAGAAGAAGGCTCAGCAGAGGGCGTCGTGCTGATAACGTGTTGTGCAACCGTTATCGGCGAGTCCGGTCCTCAGGTTGCATAGCATGGCGTAGTCGATGTCGAGGAAGATAAATGACGAAGCACTTGTACAGTATGTAAAATGGGGGAGACATCGTGTAGGAGAAAAATGAGAGTTTCTTTATTGATCGATCAAAAGTTACAGTACAATTACTTTTCATCTTTTGAAGTATCCACTTAAATATTTACTTAGATAAACTAAATCCAGCAGGTGGCCCTTCGGGTGCACAACTTTCTCAACAACGAGGCTCCCTCCCCGTCCCCCATAAAAGCGGTGTGGTACTGCCTTTTCTGCTGGCAACCGTCCGCAACTCGACGGCGAAACTACTCGACATCCCAAAATCTCCCTCATCTCCTCACCGGAAAAAATCTCATTTGCCCGGAAGCCACGTGCTTGGTGGTTGAGGTTTTGGTCGAGCGTGTAGCGGATGGAGTCGTCGTCGACGGGCGCCGCCAAGGCGCCGCGGAACAGTAGCGGCAGCGGCAGCGGCAGCGGCGGCAGCGCCCGTGCCAACCCGTTCGACATCCCGCCCAAGGGCGCCCCCGTCGAGCGGCTCAAAAAGTGGCGGGTGCGTTGCTCCTCTTCCGCTAGCCTTTTCCAGTATGCTCTGATGTGAGCGCGCCCTCGTTTGTTTTGGGAAGCAGGGGCTCCTGCTCTTTGTTTCCCTCAGATTTGCTGGCTTTTAGAAGGATTTCGGGTTCTGGTTGGGGTTTTGAATTCGAAATATATCGCTAGTTTCGCCCGCGTTCTCTAATTCGGAGTTTCATTAGTTCCTCTAAAAAAAAAGCTCGGTATTGAGATATCAGATGCACGCGTTGCAAATAGGGTTCAGAATCTCGTGATTTTGCCTCGACATTTTGGAGTGGAGGCTGCATCTGTGGATGGTTAAGTGACTTTCCCCCCGTTGATGGTTGTTTAGGGAGAGGAGAGTGGCTTTTCTTTTTTCGACGCTTCCATTATGGTGCTTTTCCCTTGGTGTTCGTGCTTGCCTTCAGATTTGGGAACTACTAGTTTCCGTTCCCCTTTTTCTACGAGATTCTCTCCCTCTTTTCACTGTTTCGTTTGAGTGGATGCATCAGTTGCCTTTGTTCTTCATGGCGTCAAATTCGATTTGGCCGGCGGCCACTGGGCATGAAAGCACGGAGACATTTCTTTGGATTTGATTCAGGACAGGTGCTCGTACTTGGTTCGGAATTTGTTCGCGCTTTCACTTGCTTTGCCCTCAATACTTTCGAATTGTTCTGTTGTTTTTGATGCGACTGAACTTTCGTTAGATTTGGATCGCTGTACCCTTTTCTGGAGATACGCTCTCCTTTGTACTTTCCTAATGCAGACGCTGTCTAGAACTCTGTAGATGTGCATTATAATATTCTGGAGTAGCCACGCGGCGAACTGCCTCACTGTTTGAGCTGTCGACGTGCTAGTCTTACACTTACTCTATTGTTGGGGCGACGCTCGAATTGGATAATAGGCATGTCTGGGTTTGACTCATCGGTGTGGGTCCGAATGCTGCAGATGGAGTACTATTTGTTTCCTGGTAGACTGGCCATGTTCGGTTTCGTCATTCCCAGCTTGATTATGCGTCTAACTCCAAGCAATCCTAAAATATGGTCAAACTTGTCTAATTCAAGATGTTTACTACGTATTCAGTATTTACCTTGTTTAGTTAGTACAGAACTCCCATATAAGGGCAAAGGACATAATATATTGTTATCATGTGCAATTCCTCCAGATTTGCTTTGTGATGATCTTTTCATAAAGTTTATATTCGGGACCAGTGACCACACTCGCAACTTAGTCACGAATTTAATAAGAAAGGGAGATATTAACTGGAGCTTGTTGAAACATGTGGATGTAGCTCGATTTGATCCCCACGGGGGCCCCTGGCACCCTCATGCACAAGTGGTTGCTGGCAATTAGGGTTTGTGGTCGATTTCCTTTCTCTTACGAAAATATTCTTTGGCATGTCCTGTTGTGTTTGGGCCTAACTAACAGTTTCAAGGAGCGGGGAAGACAAAGTTTGTGGTGGATCTCCTCAAACTTTGGAGTATCTGACACAATGTTTAGTCTGACAGTTTAATGTCGCAGGATGCTGCAAAGTTCGTGCTGGCGGGGAACCTTTTATTTGCCTTTGGGTGTATCTCTTTTTCTGAATGAAACATGCCGAGATTTTAATAAGATAATAACATTGTTCAGGGTCATCCAGAAAATGTTGGAGACATGTTGTAGTGTATTTCATGCTAGTGACTGGTGCAATGTGTGCTTTGCTGGGTGTTGTCAGCTACTGGAGCTTTTCTTCGTGGGAGACTGGAAACATTGATTCTTTCTGCGCTATCGAGTCATTGAGTGCCATGAGTGCTGATCTTTTGGCCTATTTGGAATATAATCAATTTGTCTTGTGTCTACTGCAGCAAGCAGCTCTTGTGCTGAATGCATCAAGGCGCTTCAGGTACACGTTGGACTTGAAAAAAGAGGAACAAAAGGAGGAAATCATCAGAAAAATTCGTTCACAGGCTCATGTTATAAGGGTACTTTATCATCATCGTTTTTGTTTATTTTTGTTGATGTATGCTGATATCTTTATTTCCCTTTTTAGGCTGCATACCGTTTTAAAGAAGCAGCTCGAGTCAATGTTCAGCCGAAGGAGATAGCGGGTATTATTTCCTTTTTTACCTACTCACTCACTAGTTTTGCTTGTGCATACCTTCTTACCCTTTCTGCATAATAGTATGTCATATTTATCAAGTCCCTGACTCTGTGTTACATTTATTCATCTTCTCCAAATGTTCATCCTTATGGTTTGCTATTTCATGTATTCCAAGCAGAGCATCTATTAATGCTTTGTAGGAGCACTGTTGCTAATATGTACTATGCGTGATTCGATACTGGTGGTCAGATTTTAGAACATAAGCAAGGGATATGCAATTTTGTTTCACAATTATCTGATATATGATTGCTGCAATGCTGACTTTTGCAGCACCGCATGTCGATGGTGCACTCGGCTTCGGAATCAAAGAAGAACAGCTTACTGCACTGACCAGAGATCACAACTACTCTGCTTTACAACAGTATGAAGGGGTGAGCTAATTCTGGTGTCAATGTCTTCCATATTTATATGTAATAGTTTCCACGCTGTAACATCCTCTACAGATTTCAGGGGTAGCAAGTATGCTAAAGACAGATACAGAGAAGGGAATCAGTGGAGACGATTCAGATTTGATGGCTAGAAAAAATGCATTTGGGTCGAATACATACCCCCGTAAAAAAGGAAGAAGTTTCTTGGTATGCTGATGGTTCTCTTATATTTGTATGGCAATTGCTCTCTTTCCTCTGGATGCTCACTCTTGGTGTGTTGTCACTATTATTTAGGCTTTCGTATGGGATGCTTTTAAAGATTTGACACTCATCATCCTCATGGTCGCGGCTGCTGTTTCGCTGGCCTTGGGCATAACAACAGAGGTGTGCATTCAATCTTTAGTTCTTCTCTTCTTTGCCTTCTGAGTTGGCCGAATATCATTTCTCTTACTGTATGAGTACTTTGATTCTTGCTGTTCAAGTCTATCCAGCTTTATTCAATTTTCATTAACTTGTATTTCTGAAGCAAAACCATATCTTGTGTTCATTTTTGTTCCGCTATTTGCTCATCTGCTTACCATTAACTGGACTGTTCATCACCGTTCTTTTATCTGGTTATGGCTTTATAACTCCCATCACAACTTCTCTGGTTTGTAGGGGATAAAAGAAGGCTGGTTTGATGGAGCGAGCATTGCCTTTGCTGTTCTCCTGGTTGTATTTGTTACAGGTATGACACCACTGTCATCTTTCCTGTTTCTGTTAGCAATGGCACTCCATATCAACCTTCAGAGGGGTTTGTCTTTTGTCTTATCCTCATTAATGTTTCCTCCCTAAACTGACATAAGTACTAAGTGTTAAATCCCTTGACAACATGGACCGGTACATAGTACAAAAAATAACTAGAAACTACAATATGTATCCCTGAAACTTCAAAGTTGTCTAAGGCCTCTTTATTGGGATTTACAATTAATTGCTGATGTTTTATTCCAGCTACCAGTGACTACAAGCAGTCGTTGCAGTTCCAAAATTTGAACGAGGAGAAACAGAATATCCACTTGGAGGTTAAAATCTAAGGCAAATCTTGCTATAAAATTGTGTATTCTTTCCCAAATAACAACATGGATGATCTCATTCAGGTAGTTAGAGGTGGAAGGCGAATCAAAGTATCAATATATGATTTGGTTGTAGGTGACGTTGTGCCTCTCAAGATTGGTGACCAGGTACAATGGTCGTTGATCTTCATTTTGAAGCAAATGGCTGCTTGTGGTTTAGAAATTTAAGGGGCTAATCTAATTTTTTTGTCAGGTGCCTGCTGATGGGATCTTTATTAGTGGTCACTCCTTTTCCATAGATGAATCGAGTATGACAGGAGAAAGTAAAATCGTGAGTTACACTCATGCACTACTTTTGGAACTAATTTACTTGAAGTTTGAAGCTGACAATGCAGTGTGATGGCTAATTGAAGGTAAACAAAGACCAGAAGTCGCCGTTTCTAATGTCTGGTTGCAAAGTCGCCGATGGCTATGGTACAATGCTAGTGAGTTTCTGTCTCTACCTACCAAATGGAGAAAACTTACAGCTACTTTCGGCTTCTGAATATTTTTCTTGTACTTTGTGAAGTAGAAGTGCAGTAGCCGGAATACCATGCACTGAATGAATGTCTGAATCAACTTCCAATTAATCCAGCTTAAATATAAATTGTTCAACTGATGTCGCTTGAAACTATTTTAATATCTGAATTAGCTATAATTGTTGGTAATATCTGCTGATTTTGGAGGTCTATGGTAGTCAAATAAAATTTGCA
The DNA here is from genome assembly GCA_019208055.1 of Stipa capillata. Taxonomy (NCBI): domain Eukaryota; kingdom Viridiplantae; phylum Streptophyta; class Magnoliopsida; order Poales; family Poaceae; genus Stipa; species Stipa capillata. The sequence goes on from JAGXJF010003027.1 coordinate 284,244, forward strand.
GCTATTAACTTTCCATAATTTTATAAGTTAATTTATGCCCATCTCATATACTAAAATGTGTAACTGGTGAGTCTTATGATTCACATGTGTAATTCAAGCCTTCGATGCAATATTAGTTCGATATTGTAAATATAACTGAATCTGTGTGTAACACTTCTCAATCTCACATTAAAAAAAGCTTGACATTTTTCTGTCATACATAGTAGACAGTCTAGCCCCTTTCGGGCCAACATACACTGCGTGAGCTCAAGTGTTGTTATTTTTGGGTGTCATAGTAGCATATGTATGTTGGCCTAGCTCTATAATCAATATATGATGGTCAGGACAGAGGAAAAGCTAGTGAGGTCTTTTATGCAATAGAACATTGATCATGGGAACTCTACTGTATAATACCCAGGTGACCGCCGTTGGTATTAACACTGAATGGGGACTGCTAATGGCAAGCATATCAGAAGATTCTGGTGAAGAAACACCTTTGCAGGTTTGATCTTGTAATTTTTACTAGTTCTTGCACGAGTTCATGAGTTGACATGCTTTTTTGATCGTATGAGTTGGCATGCTTTATTTTCTGGAGTAGGTTCGCTTGAATGGTGTTGCTACCTTCATCGGAATGATTGGACTTTCTGTTGCAGTTGCGGTTCTCATTGTCCTTTTGGCCAGGTATGATTGGTGCATATTTTTATTTGGCTACCTACCTTTTTATTTATCTCCGCCACCATGTTTTCTTCTAGGTATTTCACTGGGCATACCTACAATCCGGATGGGTCTCCGCAGTATGTGAAAGGAAAGTTGGGTGTAGGCCAGACAATACGTGGAGTAGTTAAAATCTTCACAGTGGCGGTAGGTATTAGCGTCACTATTCGGGGCTGCTGATTCGATTCTTACAGTTTCTGTTATCTTACCATCTTGGGATGTAATTAGGTTACAATTGTGGTTGTGGCTGTTCCCGAAGGACTACCATTGGCCGTCACATTGACGTAAGCATGAATTTATTGTGTAACTCGTAACACACTATTAGCAATCATTTACCCTGCATATTTGTGTCAGGCTTGCTTTTTCGATGCGCAAAATGATGAGGGACAAAGCGCTGGTATGTTGCTATTGATTGGTTGTGTTGTGCTACTTGATGTAGTAGCCTGTCTGATGCATTCTCTTGACTGGGTAATGCTTATAGGTCAGGAGGCTTTCAGCATGCGAGACAATGGGCTCGGCCACAACAATTTGCAGTGACAAGACTGGCACCTTAACTTTAAATCAGGTGAAATACTGTTACTATTTTCTCAATATTGTTGCTCTCTCAATACATGGGTATCTCAGAGCATGATTTGGGATTTCTGTGCTCAGTCTTGATGTCGTTCCTCTTTTTCATGGTCAATGTTAAGATGACTGTTGGTGAGGCATACTTTGGTGGAAAGAAGATGGCTCCTCCAGATAACACTCAGATGTTATCTGCTACTGTCTCGTCATTGATTATCGAGGGAATTGCTCAGAATACATCTGGAAGCATATTCGAGCCTGAGGTTTTGATTGTTTCCGCTTGGCATCTACTAACATGCACCTTTTCATCCATGAAAACCAAACATTTGTTTTCTCTCATATGGATCTGCTTGGTGGCTACTGACTTCTATTCAATGTCACAGGATGGTCAAGCTCCAGAGGTGACTGGATCGCCAACTGAGAAGGCTATATTGTCGTGGGGGCTACAGGTACAGATTCAGCCTCTTAGTAGCCTCACGCTAGATTCTTTCTATGCCCTGCTTGGTAATCATGATCTGCAAATTTCTACAGCTTGGTATGAGATTCAGTGAAACAAGATCAAAGTCATCTATTCTTCAAGTCTTCCCCTTCAATTCAGAGAAAAAGCGAGGTGGTGTTGCGGTGCATCTGGTAATTCATTTTATTTGCAGCCGTGGCAAATTCCTTATTTAGTAATTGTGTATGATATTTTGCAATTTTTTTGTCAGTTGCCTTTTGAATGAAATCACAATGTTGCATTTCATCTTCCTCAATTTGCATTGCCATAATAGGCTAATAGTAACTAGTAGTAACTTGAATTGTTGAAATAGTACCATTTCTATCTCACCCCCCTTCCTTTTTATCTAAGTGTGATTCGGACTTAGTAAGGTTCTGTCAGCAGGTTAATTGTATCTCATACTATTACTTACAAATACACCAAATCATGTACATCCTTGCCTTGAAGGCTTGAACAAATATGAAAAGAGATATAGACCATAAACAGATGTTTGTTCTATTAGTGTGCTAATATTTTTTCTCTGATGCATTTGTTTAATTTTCTCTGTGTATTTTCATGATTTAATTGATGCTTTTTTTTCCACTTCTGGAGGGTGGCTCTGAGGTTCATGTACACTGGAAAGGAGCTGCTGAACTTATTCTGGAGTCATGCACAAATTGGCTTGATGCAGATGGTTCAAAGCACTCAATGACTCCTGAAAAAGTAATTTCTTGTTCAAATTTTAGTCATTTTTTAAAGTGCAGTATGGTCTTGCAACTAATTATTTATTACTGTTGCAGGTTGGTGAATTCAAGAAATTCATAGAAGATATGGCTGTTGCTAGCCTCCGGTGTGTTGCCTTTGCTTATAAACCCCTTGAGATGGATGATGTTCCAAATGAGGATCAGAGGGCTGCCTGGATATTGCCCGAAGATAACCTGATTATGCTTGGTATTGTGGGAATAAAGGTAAATAGCAAACTTGCATTTTATGCTTTTAGCTACTGCTTTAATGAAGTACTATTATTTTGACAGCTGAGCATTCCATCTTTCCTGATGTTGTGATTAGTTGTTTGACATTTGTGGTAGTATTGCTGTGCATTTGCACAAGCTGTCTGTAAATTTTTGATCTACTTTCTGCTGCATGCCTATTATCAATTATACTGTTACTGATTTTCTTATGGTCCTTTGGTTGCATGCTTCTGATTCTTTGTTTTTTGTACCTTTGTACCCAATTTGTCAACGATAAACTGTTGAGGATAAGTACTACTCACATCTCACACAAGTACATGCTCAAGTGACAAAACTTTAGAAAAAAGGCACTACTGTGGTACATTCATTTGCTACTCGTCCAGACTCGGATTGTATCAACCAACAAATATATTACAGTCTCCACCATAATGATTGCTCCTTAACTCTGTAAAATTTTGCTGGTAGTAATGCACAAGAAGCATGTCCTAGTAACAATTTTTCAAGCGATAATGACATGCGTATTACCTGCATGAGATCATCCTCTTTTATTTCTTGCTTAGTGACTATTGTAACATTTGCTGACATCTAGCATGCACAAGTAGCATGTCCTAATAACAAATTTTCAAGTGATATTCACATTTGTATGACCTGCATGAGAGCATTTCCTTTTATTTCTTGCTTAGTGATTATTGTAACATTTGCAGCAGCCTTTATAACGGCATGATCCATCTAGAACTGCATTTTTTTTATGAGGAAGTACTGCATTAGTTTGCACGGAAGTTACAACTGGTTCACTTTGCAGGATCCCTGCCGTCCAGGAGTTCAAGATTCCATTCGCTTGTGTACGGCAGCTGGCATTAAGGTAATTCTTACATATTCTCGTGAATCTATACTTAGTGAATCAGTGACAGTATACTATTTTCTGCTATACTTAGTGAATCAGTGACAGTATACTATTTTCTGCTGTATCTAGTACCTGAATAAAATGAATAATAGAAGGCTTTTATTTTGATGAGTTCCATACCTTTGCTTCATCTATGGATGTTAGCCAAAAGTTTTTCCTGGTCACTTCTATTCAGTTTATTATTTGAATTATTAGGTCCGGATGGTCACCGGAGATAATCTTCAAACTGCCAGAGCCATTGCCTTGGAATGTGGAATACTTACTGATCCCAATGTGTCAGAGCCAATCGTCATGGAAGGAAAGACTTTTCGGGCTTTGTCAGATTTAGAAAGGGAGGATGCTGCTGAAAAAATTTCTGTATGTTTATTCTTCTCACATTTACTAGGCATAGCGTTGATTACATTATCTTCTCAATGATTGTAAGTACACAATACATAAGTAGACAGTATAGGTGTGAATTACGTGACAAACCATGAACTGTTATACCAACCTGCAACTTTCAGGGCATGTAGAAAAACCCGAAAGTGTTGCTTGTTCCTACCATTTGTTGTTCCCCATGATAATACATGGACTTGAAAGGTGAGATGTATGACACCAAAAACCAAGAAAATGATCAGTTGCTGTGATGTAGTAGTGTAGATGGTTTGCATTAGCTGTGTAGAAATTAAAAAAAGTTTGGGCACACAGTCCTTAATTTACCTACATCTACTTGTACCGCATTGTGTGTGTTTTGGGGCCATGTTTGTTTTGATTTTCTTTACGCCCTTGGTTTAGCACAAAAGGTTCTTGGCACAAGTTAACAAGCTCTCCTTTTTATGATTGTATTTATTGTGCTATTTCTTCTTAAATAGCTGTCTTCATACTGTCTATTTTATGCCAATTACTTCATGTTTGCATATGATTACTAATTTTACCCTTCAATTGAGCGTACTCTCTATAAATTGTGACAGGTGATGGGGAGGTCTTCACCAAATGATAAACTTTTACTTGTTAAGGCACTCAGGAGCAGAGGTCATGTTGTTGCTGTAACTGGAGATGGCACAAACGATGCCCCAGCATTGCATGAGGTTTGTGAACTTCTAATTTTCATAATTTTTGCATCCAGTTGTGAAGCAGCCTTCTGGATGTGTTCGAGAAACATCATCCAGTATTACTTACGCAATTCTGGATTTATAGGCCGATATTGGGCTCTCAATGGGCATTCAGGGAACTGAAGTTGCCAAGGAGAGTTCTGATATTATTATCTTGGATGACAATTTTGCTACACTCGTGAGGGTATGTACATTGTGTTCTCTTGTTAAGCCTTCCATCACTGCAGCATCTGACATTTGTTTGTGGCTTTAGGTTGTCAGATGGGGTCGCTCAGTTTATGCAAACATTCAGAAATTCATACAGTTCCAGCTAACTGTCAACGTTGCAGCCTTGATAATTAATGTGGTTTCCGCCATCACTTCTGGTGACGTGCCGCTGAATGCTGTCCAGGTTTGAATTCTTAATTATGATATGCCTGGGATCTTTCAGATTTCTGGGCGAAGTTGTTCTTTCTCACTACATATTGTGTAAAGGTCCAATTTTGGTGGTGCTGTTTCTCGGCGTCTTACTTTAGTTGGTTTAAATAGATTTCCTTTGTGCTCATGTTCTGCAAGTATTTAGTATACGATTATATGAATTGCTCATTGTAGTTTCTGTAACGATGGGTGATATTTTCTGTTGGTTTTGCCATCTTGTTTACAGTTGCTCTGGGTTAACCTAATCATGGACACTTTGGGAGCGCTTGCTTTGGCAACTGAGCCACCAAACAATCATCTTATGCAGAGACCACGGTTGGACGGAGGTTTGTTTTCTTGTGTTATTGTTACTCAAATATTTTCCTTGGTCTCTGGAGATTATTTAGTTAACGTGTCTGGCTACTTTATGAATTGAACCATGACCTAGAAGTCAAGCCTCTTTTACTGTTCTATACTTCTATGCTACTGTTCATATTATTCTCTGTGTGTGTGTGTGTGTGTATATGTGGCTTTTATGGGGTTTCATCTGTAGCCTACACCAATTTGTTTGAGACTAAAGGATTTATTTCCTTTTTTCTTGATAAAAAGGAATATGTTTTGCGGACCTAACTGCCTGAAGTAGTTTGATTGTACACAGACAATCGTGTGTTCCTTTTTTCTTGATAAAAAGGAATATGTTTTGTGGACCTAACTGCCTTGAAGTAGTTTGATTGTACACAAACAATCTTGTGAAGAATTGGTAATACGAGATTGTTCTTTTTCTTTGTTAGATGTAGGGCTGTCAACGGACCGAGCTTGCCTGAGCCTGGAGCTGGGCTCAAGCTCGGCGTGTCTATGCTCGGTAACAAAATCACATGTAAACTCTAGAAATAACAACAACAACCAAGCCTTTTATCCCAAGCAAGTTGGGGAAGGCTAGAGATGATTACCCATAAAATTTGCATGAGCCAAAAGGTAAAAGAAAAAAAGTTTGAAAGGAATATTATGGTTTGGGCACGTGGATTGTTAATTTTCACGCGTATCTATTTAGAGACAAATCATTGATACATTCCAATCTTTTAAGTCTCTTTTTACTGCCTCCTTCCATGTCAACTTTGGTCGCCCCCTGCCCCTTCTAGTATTGTCTATAGATCTTAGAATACTGCTATGCACCGGTGCTTCTGGAGGTCTCTGTTGGATATGTCCAAACCATCTTAGTCGGTGTTGGACAAGTTTCTCTTCAATTGGTGTCACCCCTACTCTATCACGTATATCCTCGTTCCGGATTCAATTCTTCTAGAATATAAGTACAAGAAATTGCAGGGATCCAACTCTGAACAATTAAGAACATCAAGGCCAAAAGATCACCAAGACTACAAGAGCATGATGCCCATTCAGCAACATCCTTGGGGATCTGGGCCATTGCTGAAACCACATTGCTCATTCATCAAGAACATTGAAATCCTATGCACTGATCATTAATCAAGATTGAAGACCGAAAGAGAAAGGGGTGGGAGCGAACATATCAGATGGGAAACAGGCAGGTGGGACTTGCCCGGGCGGCTGCAGCGACCTCGTCTAGGCAGGGATGGAGTAGGAGCGACCGGCAGAGTTGGCACATTGGTCAGGCAGGGTGGGATCATGGGAGGAGAAGCAGCCCACCCAGGTGGCGATGGTGGGGGAGTTGGGACCTGGGGTATAGACATAGAGTTCGCGTATTGCATTTGCGGCTAGGGTTGGGGTAAGTTGGGGACTAGTTATGTGGACTGGGCTGCCAGGCAGGGTGGGATCATGGGAGGAGAAGCAGCCCACCCAGGTGGCGATGGTGGGGGAGTTGGGACCTGGGGTATAGACATAGAGTTCGCGTATTGCATTTGCGGCTAGGGTTGGGGTAAGTTGGGGACTAGTTATGTGGACTGGGCTGCCAGGGTGTAGTGTAGGCAGTGTGGGGTCAAGCTGCGCCAGATATCCAAGCCCGCCTCAGTAGGCTCGCTGAACTTTCATCTCAGGCTCGAATCTTAGACAAGCCGAGCTTGAGCAGCTTGTCGAGCCCAAGTTTTTCTGAAAGCGCTAGTTAATCATATCGATCTTCTTTATGTCATAAGATCATGTTGCTTGTTGATTGCCCCATTGCATTCAGTTGTTCTAAATTACTCCCAATATATTTATGTCTTCATACTATGGTGTTAGCTTCATTATATATGTGCATTTGTATCACGTACCGCCAATATCTTCCATTTCTGGATGCTGAAGGTGTCTCAACCTCCTTGTTTTCAGGGAGCCTTTGATAACAAATATCATGTGGAGAAACTTGCTCATAATGGTATGCTACTTATGTCACTGTACTCTACATATTTAAATTTGAATATATGATATCTTTCTATTGACTACTTGTTCTTCCTTCAGGCTTTTTTTCAAGTTGCAGTCCTCCTTACTCTCACTTCAAGGGTCAGAGCCTTCTGCAGTTGAAACATGACAACCCAGCACATGCAATAACAGTGAAAAATACTTTCATATTCAACACATTTGTTCTCTGTCAAGTGAGTCACTGCCTTTTGCTCTAATGTGACTCAGAAATACATACAATTGATGCGATGGGGTTAAACATATCACGCAATCTTGTCTTCCTCAGGTGCTCAATGAGTTCAATGCTAGGAAACCAGATGAGCTGAATATATTCAAGGGCATTACAGGGAACCACCTCTTCATGGGCATTATAGCTATAACTGTTGTACTACAGGTAAAAGGCGCTAAAATAGTTACTGTACCACAGATGAGGTGGTTTTGGTTTGTTATTGTCATATATTCATATGTTTATTCCTGTGTTATATCCAGGTACTTATCATCGAGTTCCTTGGCAAGTTCACGTCAACAGTCAGGCTAAGCTGGCAGCTGTGGTTGGTGTCAATAGGTCTCGCTTTTATTAGGTGAGACTCTTCAGTTAATAAAAATGGACAGATCTTTGTATGACTGTAACATGTGTCTTCTGGTATAACGAAAAATTTATTATCCAGTCATATTTTGTTAGGACTTTTAAGATACTTCCGTTGGAAATGTAGCTGATGGATTTTCCTTTTTCTTTGTGCAGCTGGCCATTGGCATTCTTGGGAAAGCTTATCCCAGTTCCAGACCGTCCATTCTCAGATTTGTTTGCCTGCTGCTGCCGTGGGAAGAAAGAGGGTATGTTTAGCACTGTATTACTTGCTTGCTGAGACACATCTGGACTGGAGTTTATTCTTCGTATTGCCATTGGCCAACTATCTCTTGCAAATCTACCCCTCCGTTGATCATCCCTCACATAATTTCGTTTTGTGCAGCTGCTGATCCGAAGGAAGACAGTGCCACTGATCCGAAGGAAGACAGTGCCAAGCACAGCGGTGTATGAAGTGTGACGGGGTCCGATTTGAGGACCTCTTGCAGTTTTTTGCCAGGGTTTAACATGGTTTGGCTGTAATTATCTCTGATTTGGATTGTAAATACACTAGGCTTCACATGGATAGGTCTCACCTTCGTTAAATTTGCCGCGCTATCTTTACCATGCGCGTGATACCTGAAGGGTAACTTGGAAGCTGGAATTTAGCTTAAAATGGATATATTTATAAGAGTATTGCCAGTTTGTCTTTTGTTCCCGTTCTAATCATCCATTTCTCTGGTTTGTCATGTCAGTGCACTCTGTTTGTGCTTTATGTGGGCAAAGCATGAGGTCACCTGAATCCATTATTCGTTCTCCGGAGCTGGGCACGAAAAGAAAAACATTTTAGTTTGCTAGGTCCAAAATTGCTTGCGCTGCTGGTTAACACTGCCAGTATTGTTGTTAATTATTTCAAAACTTGAAATGATTAATTGCGAAGAAAATTATAGATAATGGCTTGCCAACTCGGTTTTAAAATTGGTTTTAACATTCGTGTTATTCTCTGTACTCCTATTAATTCAGAGTTCTGATGGTGGTTTTTAAGCGTAGATCAGGTTCCGTAGCTTCGACGTTAGTGGAGTAATGACAGCAGCAGTTAACGCAGCAAAAGTCTCTCCTGACTTCTGTGCATAACATATGCTTACTTGGATGCCTCCACGCCATGTTTATTCTATGGTATATACTGTTGTCCGGTTGTCGTCTTTTGGTGCGATAGCACCTACCAATGGTTTTGATTTGCAAGCCAAGACATTTTCAGATTTTGTGTTGGTTAATGTAAGCAAGAATGGAAGTGACTTGGTGCGTTTTCATGGGCATCAACGTGTATGCGTCGTCCCTAGCCACTGGTAGAGACGAGTACACGGGAACCAGCTTCCATTAAAGGCCGTAACGCCTTTTGGATTTTCGTAGCTGAAGTAAAATGGCGGCTATAATCTGGTGCGATATGACACAACAAGACCGCAACTCCACGAACGCTCAAAGCTCGCAGAGTTTTATTACTCTTCGTCAGGCCTTTTGGGTTCCGATGCAGGCATGTGTCACGTGCTACATGCCACCCGCGTGGCGCCGTTGGAAAATTGTGTTCAGATGTTATGTGGCTAGGCGCTGATAGTCATAAGTAAGCTCGTACGGTCCTTTCTTCCTTAGCGTTCCGTGAGGGCATCTCCTTGTTTTCGTACTGATGACATGCACTCGACAGCAACATTTTCAACCGCTTTTTTCTTCCAGATTCGCAGCGTTTCAGACGGCTACAAGCGTGTTCGTGTTTCTGGTCACGGGCCAGAACTCTGAACAACAAGCAGACTGTGTACATAGATCTACAGGTTTTGTTGACGGTTTTGTCATGAATGACGGGAAGGTGGCGAAAGTAGAGCTTACGTTGAGTAATTCACGGGGAAAACAGACCAAGATATACAGCGGAGTAGCAGCCGGATCCCACAGGAATTGTTGACCTATTAACAGCTCTAGATTCACGGGAAGATGGAGATGGGAGCTCTCCACCTGTTTTACGTAGTTTCGGTCCATTCGTCATTAAAGCAGTGCTTATCCTTATCTGAATATTTATTTTGGAGGATTTCTCGTCTCAAAAATAATTATTTCTCAGTTATCGAGTTTTATGTTATTAAACCTATAATTACACAAAAAATTATATATAATTTTAGTTCTAGAAATATACAACCGTTCAGTTGCAGATCTCTATACATAAAATCGTATATAATATTTAAAATTTGTAACTACTCATTTAACTGTTAAATGAAGAATCAATGTTTAAGATCGTCGACTTAGAAATAGACAACTCCTTATGTTTGGGAGTGCTTAAATCTCCATTGATGAGATTATCCGTTGGATGTTGATTCCATGGTAATTTGGAAAAGAAGATATTTTTTAACCTACATAAAAATAAGGGATGCGTGCGGTTTGAGGCTTTGAAATGTGCAACACCGAGTTTAACATTTTCAAAACTAAAATTACTTAGACTTTTTTTTGTTAAACTTTAGACTCGATGATATGCAACTCGGTCGACTAAGATCTAACTAATTGTCGATTGATCAAGAATTAGCAAATCTGTTAGTTCTAATACATGAACTTGCAATGGCTATTCTACAAGAAACTGAATCGTTCATAATCCCTCGGAGTTGTTTGAATTAACTTCGATACGACTCTATCCCTTCGGATGGAAGAAAGGTTTGAGTAGGATGAGAGCGGATCGAGCCTTCACGGGACAGATTGGCAATTTGAAACCATCTATAAGGTGTGGAACGTACTAAAGATTTCTTTCGCCTGCAATTCGAGTCGATTGCTCTATAGGGTCGAGATATCACATATCCTTCGTCGACAGGAACATCGTAAGGCAGGTCTGGATCCAACGACGTGCTGATCGAAGGGTAAAGTCACCAGGCTACAGTGCTTTCTGCCTTTGGATGATCCACGCCAACAGTGCTTGCTACAATATCTGCGTTGATCTCGGCCGCCGCTTTTTGATCCGGTCCGATGGATACGGGGGCACGTCATCTGAACGTGAGAGGAGGTTCTTCCAAGGCTTTAGAGGAGCTGCTAAATAAAGCAGCCAAAGCAGTAGTCACAACAGAATGCTTGTTCTGATCACGGTCTCATTATCCCGGTGAATCATACGCTTTCTAGATCCTCTCTGTACACGTGCTGTCGAGGTGCATTTACGAGTCACCGACATATGGATCCCACCAGCGTAGCGTGTGACAAAGGGGACACGCTCATCAGTGGCTCTTTGAGACAAAATCCATGTGCAGTTTTGTGGCGCACACGTAACATCTCCGAGCTCCGGCACACACACGCACACAAACCGGCCTTCCAAAACCGGCTTGCCGCCGCGACCACGACCACGACCTCAACTCTCCCTGTAGCTTAGGTGCCATGTAAACCTCCCGCGGATGACGGTGATGGCTCCTGTGGCCGCGCGCCTCCACCAGGAATGGCCTGCGCGCGCACGCCCCGGCTAATAAACCGCGCGCGCAACAAAATTTCCGGGGCATTGAGTGCGGGGTTCACACTTCGCCACCGGCGAACAGTTCCGCGGACGGCGACGGGGAAGAAGACCGAAGGCGACGGCACGTACCAGCGACACACCTCGTTGGCGCGTCGTCTCGCCATCACGAGCCCTGCTCTCTCTCGATGCCGTGCCGTTCACACCTGTCCCTGCACCCTTGATCATGCGTCCATAAGATCAGCTGTCGAATTGAAAACTTGCTTTCCGTCTAAGCTTCGTTTCGACCGAGTTAATTGCCCGCCGGTGGTTACGGGAGATGGATCGCGGGATAGCGCCACGGATCTGTGTGGAAGCCGCGGCCTCCGGTCACGGCATATCAGAGGAAGATCGCGGTCACGGGCCAGGGACCATCCTGTTCGTTTTCTCTTCCCGTTTTCCTTAGCTTTCGACGTCTGGAGGCGATATCAATCTTTGGCCGGGGCCGAGTGAGAAATTATTGATTGGAGTTGAGTTAGATTATTGCATGTAACGCTAGGGAATTGATGTAGGCAAGCACAGGTTTGTGGATACGATCGAGCCAGCCGGGTATTGCTGAAATCCAACTCCTGAATAATTGTACGTGTGCACTGTATGAACGGGACATGCAATTCATTATCGGAGGATACTGTACTTTCTGTTTTTCTTCCTTTCTTTCAGGGGTACGTGTATGTCCGTCATGATTCAGTCTCTCTTTTTATTTCTCAGCTCTTGTGGCCAGGATCAGGACTCATTATTTGCAAATCTATTTGTCAGAGATAGCAGTGCATCATAATGCATGCTTAGTCCTGAACTCACAAACATGCTAACTGCAGCAGATATAATAATCTGCCCAGTTGTGATCGATACGTCGACGAACATTTCCTGCTCTCACATGTAAACTACTCATCAGGTCTCTGTCTGACTTTGTCTTGCACGTACAAGACATGTACGACTTGCTGGCTCTGCTGCAGCTTTGACTTCACAGGCGATCGGTGCTACCTAGTACGTACGTAATATGCATGTACGGCACGTTTGTAATTTCTTACACTTCCAAGTCTTATGCTCGATTTTCAACTTTTCGTCTAAAGACGTGATGCAGCGATTGTACGGCGCGTTTCATTGTCAAAGTCTTCAAAGTTAAAGCAGGCTTGTGAGCTGGGACCGCCTTCTCGTGTCAGCAAATCACTGCAGATTGTATTACACATGCATGGAGTGATAAAGTAATCAAAATTGACGCATGAATATTTGTTTTAGCATGTGGATATCACCGGCAGTAAGTAATTAATCACTTTTTAGCTGTCGATGACGGACTCTGTACCAGGCTAGGGTCATGTATGAGAAAAATCTGTAGCATGGATATGAATATATATAGAAGGGACTTTCCAACAACGATATGACATACCTAATGACATGGTTAGACCAATCAGAACCATTGATAATTAAGTCCATAAATCCAAATCAATTTAATAGGATTGATTTTTGTACGTGCTAATCAATCCCTACAATAACCTTCCTTAAAATCTGTATAATACAAATTTTATTCTGTGGTAGCATATTTGGAGTACACGTATGTGAGAATGCAATGAAAGATGGACAAGGATTGTTTTTGGTACATTGATTCCTTGAGATTTCTTGGCACCACAAACATATGATTAAAAAAAATTAAGGTTGCATTATGACCTATAATCATGCTCGGTGTGCTAACCAACATATATACGGACGGCGGTCTTCTTTCTGGAATCATGTCATCAGAAGTGATCGGACGAACGGCCAGTTGCTCCGACGGTCAACTATCCTATGCCCGTACAGATCGAATCTCAAGCTGGCATGCATGTGCTAGTAAGCAGCATGGATGGAGTGATGGCCCACAGGAACAAATCAAAAGGTCAACTTCTCTGCAAGAGAGCTTATCCTTTACAAAACTGCAACTTGGCCATATATATTTTCTAAAGCATCTCAACATGTCTTACAAATACATGGCTAGAACATCATGTAGATGTTACGTTTGTATGTATATTATTTCGAAAATGGTTAGCTATAGCTACCCACCCCTTGTCCACTCCTCTCTATCACCTGCATTCCACCAAATGAAATGTTTAGTTCAAGGTTTTCGAATTTGAGCTGAAAGTCCCAACTTCAAGTTGAAGATTTCAGTCTTGAGTTGAAATTTCACGTTTTTTCCCGAGTTGATAGTTGTCAGAAGTAGTAGGTGGTGGTTTGGGATGGCAATGCGGGCATTCCCCATTTGGACCCCGAGAACGTCCGCGCGCCCGTCTATTCCCTGAACCCGCTTGCAGAAATGGGGAGGGGGTTCCTCCCGGCCCATCTCCCTGGGGAATGACGTCCCGTTCCCCGGCAGTGGCTATATACACCTGCTTGATAACTGATCATAATCAGCGATAATTTGATGATCTAATTAGTAAAAAGCAATATAAACTCATAGCATAGAGTAAATAAAAATATAATACAATCAAATAATGCTTATTTCAAGAGTTTGTGAGAGGGTATATAAACTGATACGTTTAAAATACACATTTCACGTGTGTTTTACCAGGTCCCCGTGGGGAACGGGTATGAGGGTATCCCCATACTCGTTATCCCAGCGAGCAATTTAACTTGGTGGCTGTTTCTAGGGGGATGATTTTCTCTGTCCCGTCCCTTAATAGTGGAATTTTCTTTTGGAAATGGGGCTATTGCCATCGCTGGGTGGGTTTAGGTTAGGTGGAGTAAACGAGTTATGATAAGGAGCACGAGGACATAAATTTTGAAGCAAATCCAACGATAGAATGCCTGGTGGGTAGCAGCCACCCACAGCAAATCTCTTCTCACATTTATTTACGAAAGATTGGCAGGTGGCAACAACCGTGATATATGGAAGGTAATTGATTAACCTGCAAGAACAAAAAAGCTACGGAGTACTAATTAAATATCTTAGCAGTATTTTGGCTCAGGACAGAAATCTATTACCAGATGCGGGGTGCAGGTAGCTCTGAACATCAGTTTGGAGTTTGGACCAGAAAGACGCCGATCATATATAATTCAGAGTTTACCGTACTGTTTATCGTTATCGATCGAGGTATACACATGTCATCAGAGTGACAAGGACCTTAGGCTTCTAGCGTTCTTTTAAGTTCTACTCGTTTTGTCCGTTTGTTAGCTGCTTGTTTATTCGTTATGAGTAGGTCCTTTTACAACTTGTTCAGTACTAGTAGCAATGGCGTCTCAAATCTGGATTACATCTATGCAAATTTAATTATGTGGAACGAGCATACATTTTTCACAAAGTTAAAACATAGTACACATGTTAGACATTTTTGGCAATTAATAACAGAAGCAAATCAGCACGCTGATTTTTTTTCCACTTTATTTTTAAGCATGAGGAGAATGTGCATGTTTAATAGCAGTCATGCTTGTATGTATCTTGCAGGCTGCAACTAGATCGAACTAGTCAATTTGCAAGTGGGCAATGTACAACTGCAAACAACTGAAGAACATACATAAATTGGATTCAATTGCTTGTGAAATGGAGCAGTTGAACGAGTATTCCAGGTTAACTAGCTTGGGCTAGCCGACAAAGTGACTTGCAGTACCATCTTATCACTTTCGCGTACTTGTCGTTCTCTCGTTATAATCCGGTATTAGGATCACATGGGCAGCTGATGTAAGCAGAGAAGATAATACATGTTAATGTCGTTGTAGCACTATCTTATTCTTCACCTAAAATATCACATTTTAAACCGAGCTCTAGCTACCTTTTTATATTTCAACTAGCTGGTTTCATTATGGAAGTAGCGCTCCTTTAGCAGCTAGCTAGTAATGCAATTCAAGTCTTTGCAAAGAAGGGGACAAAATCCTTGTCTTAACTTTTTTTTTCCTCGAGTTACTTGAGTATATATAAGTTCCTTGAACATATACAGCTAGCTAACTGCCTCTAGCTCTAACATAAGGATTTAGGAGAAAGCGGGTGTGTTCCATCATGGCCCAATTCCATCAATTAATTATTCATCCTAACCATCTTCAAACCTTCATCGTGCAAGCCGATCCCCTACCATACATATGATCGGTCATGATTGCTCCGCGCATGGTGAAGGACTCTTGGAAAGGAGACAAGGTGATACGAAGGAACCCTAGCCGCAGGAGACCGCTACTGGAGGAAAGCACCTCTGTCATTCCAGCGCCGGTCCTTCTCCTCTCTTATTTGGCATTGTTGTTAACATTAAGGGGGTGTTTGGTTAGGGTTTTCAACAGCTTTTTACTAGAAAAAGCTGTAGTCCAACCAAATGGCTAACTTTTTAGCAGTTTTTGTCACTGATAACTGCGGGTTTTGTAGCGTAAATTCAGCTGTTTGGAAAAGTTGTATTCTGCCAGCTTTTTGCAATGTGCTAAAACTTCAGTGCTCATTTTCTAAAATGTTGTAAATTATTTGGATCAACCAAAAGCTATATGTTCACTTTCCCACAGCCATAGCAGCTTTTCCAGATAGCCAACCAACAACAACTTTGTCAACAGCCACAGCTCAACTAAACAGCCCCTAAGTGCGTGCGGAACTTAGTTGATTTGCAAGAGTATTTTAAGATTTTTGTAATTTCTTCCATTTGTTTTCTCGATAAGTATGTTCTAGTTTTCTTCAATAAAATGCAGCACCAAATGTACCTGCTGAGTGCTGACCTTCCATTGTCTTCCTAAAACGTGGTGCCTGCCTGCTGCAAGTACAGACAAAGACTTTGGTGTCAGGAGCCGTTTGTTTAGACTGAAACATCGGTTATTTCCCTTTTTGTACGATGGAGAATACGCCAAATCAAAGGCTAGCTAGCAGGAGTAATAATCAACTACTCATGCATGCACAGACTAGTTGTACTTCTGGGTACAATACTTGCATATATGTCCCCGTTGGAGGAACTGGTGTATCGATCCGTGCATGTACGAGAGCACACTGGTGTTTGGAGTATCTTCCATTTGCAATTATCTCTGCATTTCAATATACTGTGCTTTTATTAGAGCAGGACACGTCGTACATAGATGGCAAAAGTCAGAAGCTGAAAAATTAATACTTGCTTATCGTGCAAGCTAAAACATATATGGATGTGTTGCCACGAGGCGAGCTAGCCTGCCGATCAATTTTGCAGCTGATTCCCTTCAACAAAGAATATACCCTTCATTTTATTTTTTTCGCAGCTAATTAATGAACTAACCACACATGCACGTACGTATGCACAGAAGGACATTATTAGTCTAATTCGGGTGGCGATCGAGAGATGACTCGAACTCGAGCTAGATATGTTCACCGTGTCCGTGCGTCGCTAGCTAGCTACTTGCAGCGTTAGGCTGCGGTGAATCTGCGTGAGAGATCCGGCATTTACTCGCTAAAATTCAGGAAAACGCAAAATCACACGACATATAGACAAAAACAACTCTGTCATGCAGCACCTGTCACAATTGCTCCTATTGATTGGAGTTGGAGATCTAGCGAAACGAAGGAGTAAGATCACTTCAACTGGCCAAGAACTTCGAATGAGCACCACACTTTTTTTGTCGTAGAGAATCTGGGATCGATCGGTCACTATACGTACGTAGGTTTTAGCTTACGGTGTTGAAGAGGTAGGAGTATATGATGATTTTGGTGGAAACTTTTTAAGCGAAGATGAACTAGCCAGAAGTTTCTCGGAGGCTCCTAGACCCAGGAATTCCTGTTGAAATTCAGCACGTAAACATACATTTAAATTAATCAATTACCACGTGGTTTTCACGGCAACAAGCTGAGGTATGTCCAGACAAAGAGGCGTTTTTCCTAAGGAAAATGTCTTCCGCGATATTTCCAAACAATAATTTAGCACATGGTCCTATCCTACAATAGTAGTAATGCACAATCATATATTTTTATTATTTTTTGTAAGGGGTGCACAATAGTTACGTATCTCTCTGATTTGTGGGAAGTTTTTCCAACTCCTGCAGAAATCAAACACTGTGTTCCAGTGATATTCATGTAAATTTTCTATTAAATTCATGTGAAACAAAGATGCACTTGGTAGCAGTAAGACTACACATTGCGCCGGTATTGTGCAGTGGAGGAAGTACCCGTTGACTGGAAAACGCATGTTCTGGAGAGTGGAGACAGTGCAACGTGAAAACGAGGGATTAAATTACACACACCTCTAATGTTCAAAAAAAAATTACACACACCTCTACGTACGCCACCCTCATGTCATACTCCTCTGCTAGCTGTCTGGATTCTTGATGAACTTCTGATGATGTGGTAAGCTCGTTGGTCTGCTGCCTGCAGCTCATCTTGGCATCGTCGATCCATTCTTTTCCGTTACCAGATGCACCTGACCTTCCAAAATTAACCAGCCGCCCAAACGGCCAAGTAATGTTCAGAGAGAGATGATGTGTGGGCCCGGGTGGTGGGTACGTACGGACGTACCGTGGCGGCCGAGGCCTGGAGTACGTGTGCCACGTACCACTCTTTTATAGTATAATTTAGTGAACTTTTACAAAACCGGGCTTAAGATAATTTAGGATGGTTGGTCACACGCTCGCACACAGTACCGTGTGCAGACTGCAGAGGCGGTTGCCTCCCCTCCCCGTCTCTCTCTACCTCACCTCTCCTCACTCGCTATATATCAAGCAGGCTCCTCCTTGTTCCAAGGGTCACCTCCTTCTTCGCCCTTGAACCTCCCTCCTCTCTTCAGCTCCCCCTCTCTTGCTAATTCAGCTGCATGCCAAGTCCATGCTCGAAAGAACACCTTCAATGAGGTGAGAGTTTTGTTTGCTCTTGCTTTGTTTATATATGCTTCGATCTCTTTTATGGGTTTTTACTCTTGTGTGCATGAGGCTGCGCTGTTCTTGTTCTAGTTTTGCTTCTTATCTCCCTCTCTCTCTCTCGCTCGCTCGCTCGCTCTTCGTTTTTGTTCTTTGCATGCATGCTTACTAGCTATTTTGCTCCTCGATCTCAATTTGTTGTTCTGAGACGAGATGACAGATTGCTACTGGTCCCGCGCTGTTTCGTGGTGTGATTTCTTTTTTTTTCCTTCGGAGAATACAGTCTTGTGGTGGAAAACCTCTTCTTGGGAATTTGTCTCTCGTTGTCAGCTTTGGTTACTGTTAATCCACGCGTGCTTCTAGTATTTGTGCTTTTCTCTTCTTTTTCTATACTATACCTTGGTTAATTTGTTCATAATTACTATGCATGCATTTTCTTGTTTCTACTACCTAGGTCCTGGAACTCTGGCAAAAAGGAACAGAAAAAATAACGCTTTATATGGTTAAATATCTTGCTGCTAGCTTGGAGTTTTTAATGATCGAGCTAGTTTAATTAGCTTGTTTAGTTAGCTGCCTATTCTATTTTGGTTTTAACACCCTGCTTTGGCGATGTAGGAGCGATTCTCTTAAGTGTTCCTTCCATTTTTCTTGTTCTTGATCAACTCATAACGTGAACAGCACATGATGTTCGTGCCGTTCTATGCAGCTTGAGTTGCCTAGACCCTAAAGCAAGAAATACTACAGTTAGAGAAACCCTTTTTCTATCACCACTACTGAGCCACTTGTGCTACTAATCTCTCACACCAACCTTCTCTCCCTCTTCTCAAAAAGATATCTTTATTTCTTTTCCGATGACTAGGCATAGCATTTCTGATTGCAAACATGCAATTAATGCTGGTCGTCCTTATGTTTCCTTGTTAATAAGGGTCTGTCCTCATGTCTCGATCTTTAATTAGTTGCTTACTGTCGGACGTACGATGCGGTTATATATATATATATATATATATATATATATATATACACATATATATATGTTGTCAGTCGTCTCCTCTGATGTTACCAACGGTGCAATCTCTTGCAGTTTATAATTACCTATCAGAAGTGGAGAAGCTACCTGGAAACATGAGGGACATGGGCGAGAAGAGAAGGCATGGACATGTCAACGCTGTTGGGTTTGGAGGAGGAGGACGAGGAGGACAACATGCAGAGCATGACGAGAAGCACAAGGAGAAGAAGCTAGACATGAGTGGCATGTCCATGGACACGCTCCCACACCTCACCATGTCTCTTGGCCACATCACCACCCTGGATCTCTCCAACAACAATCTCGAGGTAGGTTTCTAGTTTTGAATTGATCCAACCATATTTATGCTTTTGTTAATTTCTTCGTGGGTTGCAACTTGCAACTATCTTTTGATATGTGCTTCGTTGAAGGTTCTAGTATGATGTAGGAGGGCCAAAAATCAACTAGTCTTTTTCTTGTTATTTTACTGTGCGCTGCTTTGTCCTCTGGAAAGCTCATCCGGCCTTGTCTCTTCTTCCATCTGTTCGAATGGATAATTAGCAGGAACTTGTCTTGAAACGGCAGTGCCATTTTTTATATCATAGTGATAAGTTAACTGCGATTATTTGAGATAAGCATGTCCTATTATTAATACAAGAAGACAATCTCTTCTTTCTTTCTCTGCTGTCCGCTCCCGTTAGCTCATATAACTCGTGGACAGAAAATATCATGGTGATTGGATTATTCAGGGAATATGGCCCCCTCACAGTCTCACGTCCTATTTTGATTTAAAAAAATCCGCAGAGCATTCCAGAGTCAATGATCGCGCGGCTGCTGAACGTGGTGGTGCTGGACGTGCGCTCCAACCAGCTCAAGTCGCTGCCAAACTCCATCGGTTGCCTCTCGAAGCTCAGGGTCCTCAACGTCTCCGGCAACCTCCTTGAGTCCCTGCCGGCCACCATCGAGGAATGCCGGTAATTAAGCACGTCGCCGTAGTTCTCACTCACAAAAATTGTAGCGATCCAGAGAGGATTCTTGTGACCAACCTGTGCGACGTTGGCATGCATGCATGCAGTGCGCTGGAGGAGCTGAACGCCAACTTCAACCAGCTGACGAGGCTGCCGGAGACGCTGGGATTCGAGCTCCACAACCTCCGCAGGCTCTCCGTCAACTCCAACAAGCTCGCGGCCCTCCCCTTCTCCACCTCCCACATGACGGCGCTGCGGTCCCTCGACGCGCGCCTCAATTGCCTCCGCGCCCTCCCCGACGGCCTCGAGAACCTCGTCAACCTCGAGGCCCTCAACGTCAGCCAGAACTTCCAGTTCCTGCGCGAGCTCCCCTACGCCGTGGGCCTCCTTGCCTCGCTCCGGGAGCTCGACGTCAGCTACAACAGTCTCACCGTGCTCCCGGACTCCATGGGTTGCCTCACCAAGCTCGCCAGGTTCAGCGCCGTCGGGAACCCGCTCGTGTGCCCGCCCATGGACGTCGTCGAGCAGAGCCTCGACGCCATGCGCGCCTACCTCAGCTCCCGGATGAACGGCACCGGCGTCAACGCCAAGAAGAAGGGGTGGTTGCCCAAGCTCGTAAAGTACAGCACCTTCTCCGCGGGGATGGCGCCCGGACGCAAGAGCGTCCACGACAACTCGGAGGGCCTCATGATGTCGGATTACCGGTCGCTCAACGGCGTCGCGTCGCCGGGGTTCCTCTCCATGCTTTCGCCGCGGCGGCTCTTCTCGCCTCGGAGGAATTCGCCAAAGCATTAGTAAGGGTGATCAGTGATCACCCACCTTTGCTGCTTCAAGTATTTTCAGATGAAATGCTCGTAGGTGCTGCCGTTACTGCAGATGTGTACATATATGTTCTGAAGAGAGGTAGTATATACAGTAATGTATAGTCGTAAATAGGGCATTGATGTACATAGAAACTAAAAAACAGGTGATTTTTATTTTCCTTCTGTATTTTTGTTAACTCGTATCTGTACACAAGAACTAGAAAGGGTGCTTTATTTTCCTTCCGTATTTTTGTTTACACGCTACAAATGCTTCTGTAGGTACAGTGGATTTTGAATATAAAGATGTATCCTCTAGATGTGGAACTAAAGTTTGAGGTTTGGAGTATTTCCTGCTCACTTTGGTCAACCAAAACTTGCATATTTAAGATAGCAGTGGCACAATTCTGCATTTTTTATGACCAGCATGCTCCATGGAAAATGGCATTTTCTATTCATGTCCCTACAAATCTGTATCTATATCTAAATTTCTATATTGTTATTGTTATTGTTATATAGTGTACGAATAATTTTGAATATTGATTATTGGATAACTCGATCCGATGGTGGAGAGACAGCAAATCCAGACACTATTGACCGTTGGATCTCCTCATTACATTAAATGTTGCCACTGGCTTAAGCCTAGTGCATGATATGTATAGACCCAAAAACGCACTAAACAGCATACATATATACCGATTTCTCTCTTGATTCTCTTTCCTCGTCTCCAGATATATGTAAACTGTATATATATGGAAGTTGTCTCAAAATTTGCATATTTTCGGTTATAATGTGGTATGTCAATATTATGTTGTATTCGGGTCTCTCACACGTTTTACGTACAACTTACTAGTACCGGTAGTGCAACGATGCGAGGTATGATTGTTGTAATTTCAACTCCTTTAGAACCATTTGGTGCATAATATATGGGAATGGTTGCCTAATCTACTTCCTGTACATACATGAATTGATGTGTTCCCTTCTTTAGCTTTGAGCATTCAATCCAGAAACGCTAGTAAAGCCACACTAGCATGACACAAATAGACACAAAATACACCCTCTCATTGAAGCGTACAACCGTTTCATCGTTATCATCCATTGCAACACGACCGATGTCTCTGACTTCACCGCAGTAGTGTCACCCGAGGGCCTATCTCCACCTGTTGCGTCAAAAACCGGGGCTGCCACAACCATGTCCGCCAGCACCACCGGCGCCGGGAAGAGAAGCCAAGTTCAAAGGGAAGCGAAGCCAAGTTCAAAGGGAAGCGGATATGTGGCCCTTCCAACTCCGAAGGTCAATGAACTCAAACCGCCCAACACCGCCCGCCTGCTGGAAGCACCCGTGCTACTCGAAGCTGCAATAGTACGCGCGTCCACCAGCCTCCGCAATCGTATGCGTCTCCACCAGTCGTTAAGGGTCATGGCCCAAGGCAGAGAGTAAAGGAGGGGAACGACGCTCGGGGGTGGTGTCATCGCTGGCACCGACCCTAGTCACGACAAGATTTTGACCCAGAGCATCGCACCTCACCACCCTATCGAACCCCGAGTGAGGGATCTGGCCACGCTAGCAGCCACCGCGGTCACCCTGATCCAACCAGCCATTGTCCAGGAGAGGGAGTGAAAACAACCTCTTCGACGATACCTCTAAGGAGGGGAAAGACGCCAACGAGCACCATCATCGCTGACACTGACCCCGTCAGAACAAGATTTTCACCCAGAGCATTGCACCCCCACCCAACTGAACCCCGTGAGAGGGGTTCCAGCCAACCTTGTTTGGACCGGATCCGAAGTTTCCGCCGCTGCCACCGCGTCAAGATCACACACGCCCTGGAGACAAGCCGCAGCACCAAGAGCTCGTGGTAGGACCCGCCAAGCCGCACGCACCACCGACCGGGACACTGCAGATGCAAGCACGCCATGCCACCACCGACGAGCACACCCAGATCTGGACGCGTCGCCAATGCCTGCAAATCACCGACGCGCACTGAGCGGCCATCCCACCGCACCTCATTCAACCACCTCGAGTGTCGCCAAGGGCCGCCGAGGGTCGTCGAACCGTGGAAAGGACGAGGGCCGCCGAATCCACGGCAAGGTGTGTCGTTGAGGCCATCAGATCCACTCCTCCGTGGCCGCAGCAGGCCACGCACCCCCCAAAAGGAGGACGCCACTGTCGACTACCACAAGCCCACTACGGATCCACATGCGCCAATGTAAATCCGTCCCCACCACGCCACCACCTGCCAGCTACCCCGCCGCCCTGGTTGTCGGGGCCGCCGGCCACCACGCACAGCTCGTGCCGCAACCGCTCCATTTTCCCGAGTGCCTCCGTGCGAGAACCTCAGTCCAAACCTCCCCACTGCCGTTTGGAAGCGGGGCCCACCTCCACCGCAGCGAGGCCGGCGGCAACAGCGGCGAGGAAGTAGGGGGAGGCCCGAGGCGAGCTAGGGTTTGGGTCTCCCAAGCTGCCCAAGAAGAGCAGCACGGGAGCGTTGTCAGCGTCTTGAGGTGTCAATTCTCATTGATTGCTTTATCCAACCGTGTATATTCGTTGCTGAAAAAGGACAAGTCATTGACAAGCAGTGAATCCAAGACTGAAATTGTCGATTCTCTCTTGTCTGCTATTTCAATCCCAATAAATCCATTGCTGAAACAGAAACAATCAGTGGATCCAAGAGTGAAAGAGGTATAACCAATACATAGCCGAAAAATGTATGACTTCAATGCCCCAAACCACGATACCAAAACCAGCAAGGGAAACAAAGCTGGACGACTTCCAAAGTTTTGGTCATCCTCTATAATGGTACCTCACCAGCAAATCGGGGAATAACCAGAAGTGAAAATATTCCTCATTCATTTGCAAAGCTTTAGCTTCTTGAAGAATGAAGCAACCTGCGACTTTGGGGAGGGCGCAGTGGCTATACACGTCGGGATGTTCTCGGGCTGCTCTATCCACAGCTTGTGCCGGACACCAGCTGCTTCCAGTTTCTCAGCCAGGTTCTTCAGCTGCGTCTCTCCTTTCACCTCCAATGTTACCTATTTACAACAACAACAAAAAGAGAGAAAAATTCCACATTAAAACAAGTATTAATGAAAGGAAATTATATAATGCCCTCCATTGCAGTCAGGATGTAGAAAAAGGTATCGAATGCAGGATAAAAATACTGAAAGCTGGAACTTTTTGCTCATTCACTTTGTACAGGGCGTATCTAAGCTGAAAACTAAGCGCAACGTAACAGAAAATGAGTTTTAGTTGGGATTTATAAATTTATTTTGTGGACTGTACAGATTAGGACCATCTCATGACATCACAAGCATCTTCCCAGACTGAAAAATTACTTCTAGGCACGCAGAGATGTTGCAACTTCCAAGACAAGGCAGAACCATCTCGTTGTTGTTTATGGCACGGGATTTCTAGTTCCAAGTCATAGCAAGCACCTCCAAACTGGATCAAGAACCTAAGTCCAAGCCTCCATTGTCCATATCACAGTACAAATGAATGAATGATTTCATGAACTAACCAGTCAGCTCAGCTAATCTATGTTAGACAAAACGTGATCAAATGCCTCTTGTTTTTTGGGAGGCACGACGCAAATGCCTTTTTTAGAGGCGCAACGCGAATGCTGAACATAAGGGATAATAAGTACTGTAAACAAGAGGCGCGAGTTCGTGTGAGGCAAAAGGTCGAACATGCCTTGTGCATGCGGTCGAGGTCGCCGGGAGCGCAGTAGGCGGCGGTGTCCGGGTGGTCGCGGTGCGCCCACACGGCGGCGACGGCGGCGTGGCACCCCTGCGCCACCACGCTCCCCAGCGGCCACGCGTCCGCCAGATCACGCCGCAGCACAACGTACTGGACCACCACATCATCGGCCCCCTTCTCCCCTTCCTCGCTGACGGCGGACGCCGCTGTATCCGGTGTGGAGGAGGCGGCGGCGCTCATGCTGGCTCGCGGTGGGGTTCGGAGGATAGGAACCCTGGTGAGCCCTGGGAGGAGGTGGGCGGCGTTCGGGAGCGTGGTGGTGGCTGCCGGGTTCGGCAAGCGAAGGGGAAAGAGGGAGAGGGACAACATGCTGGAGGAAATTTCCGGTTGGGTTTTGTTCTGCTAGGGCCTAGGGCTAGGAGCACTCCGCACGTTTTTTAATTTTATTTTTCTATTTCAAATTTTCTCACCGTTAGATTTGCTTCACGATTTGCATCATATGTTTGGAGCAGTGATTTCGTCTGGTTTTGACAACAGAAAAGGTTCAATTTCTGAATGAATCGGAAAAATCTCACGCCTATGCTACTTTAATTAGAATAAGCCCTATATTAATTCTTGATTTTTAGGACTAATTAATACATATTTATATTATATTCACACTTATATACTACTTCTTCTGATTCATAATATATGTAGTTTTAGGTTTGGGCACAAAAATTAAGGAGGAGCTAGTTAATATAGCAAATGACACTATTATCCTTGTCTCTCATGTATTAAATACTCCATGATATGTAAATATGAGAAAAGAGTCCATTGACCATAGCAATTAATAAGGGGTGGATTAGAAAAACGTTACATAAATGTGTATTGGATTTTTAGAACTACTTATATTTAGATAAAGCTCTAGAATCCTAAAACTACTTATATTAGGTCCTTCCCAGTGCTCCACGGTGTACAGGTGCTAAGAATGCC
The DNA here is from genome assembly GCA_019208055.1 of Stipa capillata. Taxonomy (NCBI): domain Eukaryota; kingdom Viridiplantae; phylum Streptophyta; class Magnoliopsida; order Poales; family Poaceae; genus Stipa; species Stipa capillata. The sequence goes on from JAGXJF010003027.1 coordinate 309,929, forward strand.
ACATAGGCGAAAAACTGACGTGGCAAAGCAATTAAGGAGGAGAGAGAGCACTTTGGTGACCCCAGGAAGAAACGATACTAAGCGCGCGGACCTATGCAAAACGTCTATGTGGCATCTATGCATTGGAGAGTTTAGTTGCTAAACAATTAAATGAAGGAAGCTTAGCTACAAAAAGCTAAGCACCTATGTATTGAGGGTTTAGTTGCTAAGCCTTTTCATACATTTAGCACCTGTGCATTGGGAGAGACCTTATGAATCAGAGGGAGTATGTAAGTTCGGTGGAATACAAATGATCTTAAATCATCCATGCAATGAATTAAGTTGGACCCCTCATAATTACATATTTAAAAGAGTCAAGAGAGAGTTAATTCGCATTTAAGGAAGAGTTAATTTGTCACCTGCTATAATTTTTCTGTCCACACCTAAATCTTGTAGCCTCCTACAAATATTACATACGGATGATCAATAGAGACAACATGTTTCAGTAGATATTTAGATCATACATATTTTATGTAATATATATTTGTAAAATATGCATTATATACGTTTGATTACTGGTAGGAGAAGTAGCAATACGTTAGAATATGTGTTAACGGAATGGGTGACAGCACGACTACAGAAAAGCTACGGTGATAATTGGGCAATCGGTGATAAATAATAGTGTTGAGTTTGAGCTAAATCTCCCTTTGGAATATAGAAATACGTGGGTAGTAGCTCACCTTCTATAAGAACGGGAAGAAAAAAAATTAGCATTTACACGAGACGCGGCGTGCGGTTATGTGCATGTGTCTTGTGCAGGCTCATAAAAGGTTGAACTACGATGAAGACATTATCATGTCGAATCCGAATGGATGGACCAATGTAAAAGGAGAAGCGGAAGGCATGTAGGATCATGTGCGGGGAGGAGCGACATGAGCCGAGAAAGCTTGCCTTGCCTAGACTATTCAAGGTGGCGGCCATGCTCGAGAGTCGAGTCCTGTTTTATGAGGCATCCCCCAGCCCATCAGCTGAACTAGGAAATCCTCCGTTCTACTTTTGGTCAACGCCCAACAGCGGAAGCCTTCTCTTGGGCTACCTGTAGCACAATTTTGAGCCACATGGGGAACCTCATAGCGGGCCGAGATGGGACAAGGGCCTTCTCCTTCGCGTTCGTGGAAGCGGTCTCATATCACGTCTTGCGCGGTTGTGCCGTCTCGTGCCAACAACCGTGCCGGCGCGGGGCGCCGCCGCCTGTCTCCACTGCCGCAGGCTCCACGGGCGCGTCTCTCGCCCTGTGTGGTTCTGCCGTCTCGTGCAACTGCCAGCCGCAGCGTGTACGCTCCCGCGCGGGACGCCGCTGCCTGTCTCCACCGTGCATGGCAGCTAGCGCCACGGGCCGTCGCACTGCCCCGATCGCATACTGCCTCGTGCCAAGAATTCTTGTCGCGCGATGGCCGATGCGTGCCGCTGAATTAACCGCGCTTGGTACGATGCTCCAGCTCGCGCGGAACGAGGGCACGAGCCGTGGTGCCTGGTCTCGGTAAATCGGCACCTGTCGTGCTGATGTTATTATTCGTCTACACGTTCAGCACTTCTGTTGCCCTCCACTGCTACACTGAAAATCTAAGTCGAGGAACCAATCTGACGTGCTTTATTACGCTACGATTTAAATTGCATGGACACGAATTTACATTTCAAATTTGTGAATCTGAGTCAAGAAACCGTGGAGTTTTAGTCGTTCCGTCCGGTTTATTTCGAAAGCTTAACACAAAACCAGTTTACAGAGGTTACCAACTTATAATCTAGCAGTATTTTTATATAAATTTGACCTCGGGACAAATAGACAGTAGATATAATATCAACAAAATAATCATAAACCCCTCCAAACTAACTCAGCCGGACCCCTGCCCGAACTGAGATTATCACCACCCATAGAGAGAGAGTCTAGCATATTACGGCCCCCTTAACGATGGCTTATAGACCAGCTTATAGGTCCAAATAAGCCATAAGCTATCCTTAATGCATTTGTCAACAATAGCTTATTTTCTAAACCCTCCTCAATTCCTATTGGTATCAAGAAGTTTCAAATGTGAGGCTTCCTGAGCTTCTCTACCTCTCCTTTCTCACATTTTTTATTCTACACAAAGCCCCTATGGTTTAATTAAAAGTAACTGCCATCGGAAAACCCCACACCACCCGAGCGCCCTCCCAACATCACCCCTTTTCCCTCATATATTGTATTAAACTTTTCTAGTAACATTGTATGATCATGTATTCTTTGATTTGTTGATCATATACAGTATATTGTTTGATTTGTAAGATCAAATATTCTTTGATATGCAGTATATTGTATTAAATAGAAGTTCTGGTAACATTGTATTTTTATCCTTGGCTATATGCTTATATGATGTCAATACTGCTTCTTTCCATAGATCATTTATGTAGAATTATAACTTGGGCAGGTCTAATGTTGGAAATTCCAAATTGGGTGTTTGACATGGATTGTATGCATTGATGCATGTGTTAGGCAGTGTGAATTTTGTGTGTGTTATATATGTATGTGAGAATTTTGGATTAGGCACAAATTTGCAATGAGAATTTTGGATTAGGCGCAAATTTGCATCCTGGATGTCTAGATATGGTAAGTATTTTATCTCTTCTATTATGTGCGATTTTTAATGCTTGCTCATGCTGATTGGGCTATGATTAGAAGGCGAATTATTATAACTGCTAAACGTGAGCTAGTCGTACATTTCTTTTGCGCAAGTATCAAATGTTACATATTTCAATGTCAACTTGTGCAAAAAAGACACCCAAGAACAACGATTCCATTTACTAAACAACAAACAAACGGGTCCAAATGTATTTTAGACTTTGCACCCTTCACCATAAACAATAAGCTTAAATCCATATGTCGTTCCTAACAGGTAGAACTTATTTTCAGAGCTTAATTTCACTGTAGCTTATAGGGAGCTTATCTGGATAACCGGTTTATGTACAAGCTCAAACCATCCTAAGGGGGTCTACGTCACACTATAAAGTCATGCAATAACAAACTCACATAGGCCATACACAAAAGCAATAAAATATATGCACAAAGCTAGGAGTCTTCGGCATCCCTTCTCCTTGCTTTGCAGTCTTGAAGCCTATTTAGTGCATGAGGCAGCCCACGCTGCCTTCTCCTTGTCCTTCTCCTCTAAGAGGAGCTTAGGGGAGCTCCCCTTGCTGCATAAAGAACAAGATTTTATATAAAATGTCAGTTGGATGTTTCACAAGTTTGCCTTCAATTATCATTTTATTCCTAACATTTTAAAGTACGTGGACTATAGCTCTAAAAACCCGTAAACCCACACCTCTTTATTCACCCCTCTTTGCTTGGCTGCCCATTACCAAAAAAAAATCCTCAAAGTGTAGGACGTCTTATCCCACCTAAGCGCCTCTTGAATGCTGATCAAACAAATTTCGCCATCATACACTCAAAAAGAATGTGGTATGCGTTTTTCATCTCCTGAAATAGCTTGTATTTGTCAAAACCCTCCCACATACGTTTATCTAGTTGTTGCCTTGATGGAATCCTATCATATCTCACTTGCCATATAAAAATCTTTACTATTAATGGCATCTTAGCCTTCCACACTCATTGTAGATTCACATTAACTGCCCCCTTCCTCCCTCTTATGATGTAAGTCTATAAGTGAACTGACTTGAAGATGTGTTTTTTCTCTAGGGCCCTTTCCGTTCTGTCAGGATCGGTTTTCGACCGAAACCATGGTGTTTAGAACCTCTCGACCCCTTTGACATCCACCGCCCGATTGTCAATGGAGCAGTTCTAGTCATGGACACACACGAAAATGGGTGGGTAGGATCGGTGCCGTTTGACCTAAACATCGAACAAGGATCCGAATCTCTGAAAAAGAACATGGCCATCAAACACTAAAGAACATGCAACTTGTTGCGAGATGGTCAGGTGGGGCACCATGCTCTGCAAGTTGTCTGGCGACCCATTTCACTAAACAATCTCTTAACATTGCAATCTGTCCCCTGCTCATGATCCAAATCAGAGTATAGTATTCGGACGGAAATCCCGTCCATTTGGTCCAGTTGTTCGCACTCCGTCTAGGCATTATTATTAGATCGTAGAACTGAACGAACAAGTCGCCCAGCAGATAGGTCTTCCCCACTAGGCACCAGAACCATGGTGATTAGTCAAATCATGTGGCGCTAGGCAATTAGTGCCAGTCACCAATTAAAGGCCTCTAAATGGAGAGCTTAGTTGAGAGGACCATCACCAGCCCAATATTCTACTTGCCCCCAGCTTTCAACAATTCCATCTCCACTCTGATGACGACTCCTTTTTCACCCTGGTCTTCGTTAATTTATGGTGTCATGAGCACATAAACCACCCAATGACATTAAGGCTCAGATAGGATGCCACTCACCTGTCAGCTGCAGTAGATGGTGACTCACTGCTCCGCAGAAGAAAAACCTATGATCGGACAAACCAGAACATTACCAAACAAACAAGAAAAAGTGTAGCAGTACTAATATTTTGGTTGATAGATTAGATCATAGATGTGGCATCAAACCTAACTACTACTATTATATTGCTTCCTACATGACATCTTATTAAGCTTGCAATACTTAAATGATGATCACCCGCACTCTAGCTTTAGGTCACACCAAGCCCATGATGATGAAAGTCTACTTTAGAAAATCTTGCATTTGTTGATACAATCAAGGAAGGGAACTGGTTTAACCAGGGATTATTGTTTATTAGCACTAAAGAAATGGGATTTCACAGTGGGTTAGGTTACAAGTGGGGTAGATGCAAAGAATGTCCCAGATGTCCAACTCTCCTTTCTCCCCTTCTCCACCGGCCATGTTCGCTTCGAATAAAAGTAACAGCAATGGTTTTGCAAGCTAGCCAGGCAAGGTCTCACCAGATACCACTAGTTTCATGAATTGACTTGCAATAGTAGTCTCGGGTATACAAGTCTATGGCCACTATGCACAAAGGTTAAAAAAGAGATTTGTCACACGGGTAAATTAGTGGGCACAAATTAGTATATGCTACCTGCCGGAGGCTGCTTTAGGGTCTGTTTGGTCGAGCTGTGGCTGTTGACAAAACTGATGTTGGCTAGCTGTCTGGAAAAGCTGTTGTGCCTATGGGAAAGTGAGCATATAGTTTTTGGTTGATCCAAACAATCTACATCATTTTGAAAAATGAACATTGAAACTTCAACACATTGCAAAAAGTTGGCAGAATGCAGTTTTTCCAAACAGCTGAATTTACACTGTAAAACCCACAGCTACGGTTGGCAAAAACTGCTGAAAAGCTGGCCGTTTGGTTGGGCTGCAAAGCTGTTGAAAAACCCAACCAAACACCCCCTTAAACAACTTGCGACAAGTTTATTCGTTTGTGCATCGAAGCTAGTGGAGCAAAGCACAAATCCAGCTGAAGTGCACCGTGCCATCTCGTCTTAGATAAAATAAATCAAGGTGGAAAATAGAGGAGATAAAAACCTTACAAATCACGCACATCATGTAAAGGAACACCAAGGCGCATGCTAGAGTTTTGTGCTTGACTTGGACTTTTAGTTCCCCGGATCCTTGCTTGACCTACACGGCTACACACTCATCTAGTGACTAGATATGTCGAACGAATCTACCGCTAGCACTTGTGTAAGGGAGGGAACAGGTTAAGACAGGCGTAGCACCTAAGAAAGAAGAACTCGCCGCACCGTCGGGCAGGAGGTCAACGGATCCATCGGAGCTCGCCGCGGCGCTCACCTCGGCTCTTCCAGCAAAACAACAAGAGAAGGGAGGCGGACGGGCGAGCAAACCGAGGAGTTGAAAAAACGGTGAGCTCCACCTCCCTCCTCCGTGGCCTTACTTTGGGCATAGTGGGGTGTGGGGCCCACCCATGGACTCACTTTAATAAAAAAATAGTTAAAAAATTGCAAAGTAAAAGAAGCGGAGGAAGAGAAAATACTCTTGCTCTGTCTCTGTCTCTATCTCTGTCTCTCTCTCGCGCACAGATGGGATGGAGGGTGCGGTCAACTGCGGGGTGGGAGCCAAGAAAGCGACCCCTCACCCGCCACCTTTGACCGGGAGCTAATCACGTGGGCCCCGCACCCCCCATCACCGAGATGAGTGAGAGTGAGTGAGAGAGAGAGAAAGAGAGAAAGAGAGAGAGAGAGAGAAAAGCAAAGGCACAAACGCGAACATATCTGACGCGGATGCCCACGCCTTGACCTCTGCACAGAGCGCCCCAGGACAAAGACAAAGCGTGAATTATTGCGCTAGTTCAAGCGGCCGCGTATGACTTGTTGTTCTTTTCTTTCTCACTTGTTTTTCCTTTTTCAGTGCGAGGAGTAAATGAGACGGCCGCGTACTGTACTGTTAATCAACCAGTGGAGTCAAAGTATTCCGTCGTTATTAACTGTACCTGAGCGAGTGACAGTTACCACCTACGAGATCGGTGTCGTCAATTTTGATGTCACACACTGCTAAAGTAAACACTAGTAAATTGTGACAAGAAATTTCAACGTTAAGACCGCATCATATTCCCAGTTCCTGCAGGAATTGAACGATTTTCTCTGGCATTACAGTGGACATTCGTCTCAAAATTCCTGCGTGGAACCTCAGATCTGAACGCCACAAGATCTCCTGCGCGACTCGATTGGCTTCGCCAAAATCCGCTGCGACGATACGGCATGATGATAGTACTATCACAAGATGCAACGGAAGATGAAAGAAGCGAAGCGAGGTGGAGTCGGTGAGATAGTAAACCTCTGGCATCAAGTTTCCCTCTCCCTCTTTCCACAATCTTTCTTTACACGCGCATCAGATTGAGACCGAAGCCACTCAAAAGAGGAGAGAAAAAAAAAGAATACTAAGTTAGATATGTCCGTTGCCGGCAGACACACTAGCTACGGCGCCGGCGGACACCGGCATCGCCGCCAGGGGTCCCGGCGTGTGACGGTGCTCGCCCTCGTAGGTCACCACGAGCATCGCCGGGTCGTCGGTGGCGCGCTCCACGTGCTTCCTCGCCGGGCAACCCCTCACGGTGCTGCACTTGTAGTAACCCCTGAAAAACCACGTCCGAGACCGTCAGATCCTTGCACACACCGAGATTATTCACCGGAATCTTGTGGATGATGATGGGAAGAAATTTACCGTGGGTGTGGGGAGCCTTTGATGGGTTTCTGGCCGTACTTCCTCCATGAGTACTCGTCCGGCGGGATGTCGGCGATCTTGGCGCTCACCGCCGGCACTCTGATTGTCCTCTTCACCCGGTTCTTTCTGCGAAACCACCCAAGAAAACAATCCAGAGTTATAATTTTTCTTTGAAGTGAGGAACTTGTTAAAAAGGAATTTATATTTTGATGTGTTCGGCGGAGAAGGGTGCTACCTTCTCTTCGAGCAGTGGCATCGGCTGCCGGTGGTGTTGGCCTCGGAGTGCGCGCCAGCGCAGGGCTTCCTCTTGTGCCCGGACAACGGCGGCTTGCCGGCGGAGAGCAGGCTCCGGCCCTTGGACACGCTCCCCTCGCCGGCGGTCACCGAGGAGAAGAACGACGTGGAGGTCACTGACGTCGCGGCCGACATGGTCAGGTTCGGCTTCGTGAAGTCCAGCGTCAGGCTCTGCGGCTGCGAGGCCGGCACCGCCGACACGGGCGCGACGGCACTCAAAGGGGCCGGCGGCGGAGGAGGAGGGGGAGCAACAGGCGCGGGGAGGGGGTGCGGCGACTCTACGGGGCCGCGGCGGAAGCGGGCGTGGCCGGTGCGGTCGAGGATGGATATCACCTTGCGGAACTTGGAGACGGCCTGGTCGGCGATCTCGCCGAACGGCTGCTGCTGCTGCTCCTGCTGCTGATGCGAGACCTTGGACGGCGCGGCGGAGAGGGAGGACACCAGGAGCTCCAGGCTGCGGAGGCCTGCGGCGGCGGCCTCCTGAATGGCAAGCTGGTCGTCGGCGCGGCGCGGGGCGTAGCAGCCCATGAGTTCCACGGCCATGGTCGCCGGAGTTCTCGCCGGTGCCCGTGCAGATCTTGGCTTGGGCTTCTTGGCTGCGGTCTGGGTTTTGGTTGGGAGTTGGAGGTGTGGCCAGAGGCGATGGATGGCTTTATAGGTGGAAATGGGGAGAGGAGGAGAAGATAGGAGTCAATGAGGGATTGTCACTTTTTGGGAAAGCTCCTTGGATTCCTTCGAAATTGGAGATATTCTCCCACCTATCCTTCTTTGGCAGTGTCACTGCACTGTTTCGTAGGAACAGTGTCTTAGTCCACTGTTCAATCTGAGATCAAAGTGTAATTTGAAGCAATTCTGAAAATGTAGCGTTCAAATTGGGGGGAAATATAGTATAGTCAAATAACACGAGGTGAATGATTTTGCTAATTACTGTTATTTTATATAACCGTGAATTCGTTCCAAAACGATGGAGAAATTATGTGCCGATGAATTGGAACTCTATAAGCATTCAGTAAAGAAGCTAATCATAAAAATAATAAAAATGTCCTGTTTGTCCATTGTGCTTGTTTTGATTTGGTGATCTTTTCAATATCGTAGGAAAGCCGGGGACTTCTGTGTAAAAAGATACCCAATGCGGTGTGATTATAACACTTCTTGGCCATGAGATAGTGGACTTTGGGGATAAGAATAAATCAGTTTTTTAAAGCCTTTATTGCTAGCATCACAAGGAGAAATATCATATGCATACGTGTCTTGTGCCTTGGCTTGTAAGTCAACTATGGAGAGGGGTGATGTCCTGGGTATAATAATGTGTGCATTTCTCTTTTAAACGAAAAAAGTAAGCATGATAAAAAAAAAGGAGCATTATTTCTTCTTCCCCTAGCAGCACTATCCCTTGGGGATATTGTCTTTTTAATTCTCCGTTGATTAACGGGTAGAGACTCCCATCTGCACGCCGGCTTTGAGAACTTTCGCCCCACCCTCCTCTTTCTCTTTGTTTAGGCCGTTGACGAGCTGTTTGTGAGAGCTGGCATATCTCTGGGATGATCAGGAGTTGAATTATTTTTCATATACTCATTTTACATGTTATTTGTGTGCTAGTCCTAATCTCTTCAAATACTGCGACAAGTGGCATAATGGTACTTTCTTTTGCAGATTGCAAGATGTTTTCACTTGCCTCATGAATTAATATGTTTTTCTTCCAACGCAATTCGTTTACACCTAGGAACAATTAGCAAATCCAGGTTAAGACTTCACATGTTTACAGCCTGTCGAGTTGTTAAGAAATATAAAAATCCAACATAGGTAGAATTTTTCCAAAACTGATATATGGCAAGTTGCGGACGAAAAATGCAGGGACAGGTGGACCAATCTTGAAAGTACAAACCTACTGCAGCAGCAGCAAGCAGGCCATTGTTTTCAACGATTTGATCTCAGATCGTTTGCTGTGTCCATTCTCATGGATCTTGACTCTGATATCTCTCCGCGCCATCATTTGGAAGCAAATAAAGCTGTAATTGCCGAGCAATTTTTTAGACGCCGAGTTTACTTTGGCTCGCAAAAGCAGTTCTCTTTCTAGAAAGAAGAGAGGGAAGATTGGGGGAGGGGGTTCGAGTCACTGCTAAAATAGGTCAAGTGAAAAAAGTCATCGGAGCGAGGAGCACTGACCTAGCTTAAGAAAAAGTAGACGTCGTTACGAAGGCAAGTATACTAGGCGCCCAACCCGCTTTTTCTCGTCGCGTGGGGTCGGGAAAAAAATGGCCGTCTGATCGAGGAGTGAAGCAAGCTGGTCCGTCCGATGCGATGCGTTTGACCGTTCGGTGGTGGGGCCGTGGCGGGTCATCCTCAATGTCGAGCTGTTCGTTTTGAAGAAGTAAACGAGGCGTTAGGACCGAAGTTGCATCACTTTTCCGTTTTTGTGGTGTAGGTGATGACAGATTTTACACTTTAGCTCATCTCTTACGACCTAGTTGAAAGTTGAAACACAGGAAAAGCAAATCAAATGCACGCGAGATAACAGGGAAATATAATTGGAAGTGGTTATAACGAGAGGATTGAAAAAAATACAAGAAAAACGCAAGAATTGGTGTTCGTTCTGGGTATACATGAATTAGAAAAATAAAATATTTTACCGGTATTAGCATTAAAAATTTACTCAACTAACTGATGGGTGGGCCAAACAAGTAAAGGTCACACCTCTTGGTATGTCATCCATCCTCCTTGTTCCACGATATCTCATCCCCATCCGTGCAATGAGATGTTGAAAGTGTTGACGAGATTTATTTTTATGATGACCGATCAGATGGTACCCAAGGTGTTTTACAGCGACGAAGGGAACTCCCACATGAGACTCCCACACCATTGAGGTGGTTATTGCTCCTACATGTGTTTTGAACCCTCTTGATGAAGGCACTAGCAAAGGTAGGCGAGGATTCAATTCACCTAAGCCGCATGACAGAGGCAGCCTCAGTCATCACGAATGGCGATTTATAGCAAGCACACAACGAATGGCAGAGGTGAGGACGACATTTGCTAGTAAGGAAAGGAAGGTGGGGAGACCACCACAGCAGGAGTGTGTGGAAGCCCATCATGATCAGTTGGCACTGTCTAGTAATATGTCGTATGGGCACATTGATGATGGCATGGCCCCGGGTGTCATCAAGGAGGACTAATCCGGCCCTCCGGCCACAGGGTGGGCTGGGCCGACTACTCGGAGTCCGACTCCTACACGGGGGCGCCTCATCAACGTGGAGTACAAGATATGGACTAATACCTGTCCGGTATACCCGGAATCAGTTGTAACAAATTAGGAAATCAATCTGTTAACCGATTCGGACTCCTGTAACCCTATCCGGGTCGCCTATATAAGGCCCGGTAGGGGACCTCCGATCGGGGTACTCTCTAGGTCGAGAAATCTCTAGGCCAGAAAGTATCTTAGGATCTCCATTGTTTCCAAGTCCAAGCAACCTCGAGATCGAATCTTCAGGGCTTGCGACACTCGGGATACACGCAATACCTGCCACCAAACACAGGACGTAGGGTGTTACCTCTCTGTGAGGGCCTGAACCTGTCTAAATCTTGTCTCCCATGTGCACCCATCCTGATTTGCTGTGCTCACACCGCCCCATAGTTAGTATTGCCGGAATAATACTCCGACAGTTGGCGCGCCAGGTAGGGGCTGAGCGCATAGATCCATCTAAACAGATCCAGATGGGTTTCTTCAACAACGACTATGACTTCGTTCAGGGCCTGGTCATGAGCTTCGACCCCCGGATCTCCGCCACCGCTCCAGGACAAGCTCTCCGATTCGGAAAGCTTGACTTCATCGCCGACTTGCTCGGCAGGCTCTACCTCGGCGACTCGGCTTCCAGCCAGTTGCCCGGGGGCTTCATCGCCGGCCTCATCGCCGACTTGCTCGGCAGGCTCTCCCTCGGTGACTTGGTTTTCAGCCAGTTGCCCGGGGGCTTCATCGCCGGCCTCATCGCCGACTTGCTCGGCAAGCTCTACCTCAGTGACTCGGCTTCCAGCCAGTTGCTGGGGGCTTCATCGCCGACTTCAACACCGACTTGCGCGGCAGGCTCTACCTCTGCGACTCGGCTTCCAGCCAGTTGCCCGAGGGCTTTGTCGCCGACTTCATCGTCGACTTGCTCGGCAAGCTCCACCTCGGCGACTCGGCTTCCAGCCAATTGCCGGGGGCTTCATCACCTTTAGTGCTTGGAACCTCATCCGAGTTGACTACTTCGGCGATCAACTCCAACAACCTGATCGCGCTCGAGTCGGGTCTACTACTCGGGAAGGGGTCTTCACCCGTCGAATAGAGATCCCGACTGGTTGGTACGATCGAGTCCCTTCTACCCGTCCTCGACTACGACTCGGACGGCTTCGAGAGTTCGGGAAGCCACCATCCTTCTGGGGAGGACTTCATGGCGGACTCGGATGCGCCGTATGTTGCCGCCCGACTATGCCCGGGGGCTTACCGACTGAAGGATAAAGACGGCACATCGCCAACGCCTGAAACATTGAACAGTTAAGTCGCTTCTATGCTTAAACTTTGTACTTTCATACTTTAAATGAATAAACATTTTATTTGCTCCGTCCGAGTAACTCTTGGGGTTTCCGACTGGCCCGCTATGTACGCCCACGGCCACGCATAGCGAACACTCGGGGGCTACACCTCCACAAGTGCGCCTAAGTGCACTCGGGCTCTTCTCTTTCAACAATTATTTTAGTACTGTGTAAATAGCCCCGCGTAACTCTTCATTTTCGATCGCCGGTCTATGCCACAACCCTGCGCTACACGGGAAACAGCCCACGGCTAATCTCTACGTAATGGGGGCTACGACGGGTCGGCAAGAGCACACACAAAGGGCTAACTTACACACGAACGAATTTTTACGAAAGAAGGGGTTAATAAACACATAACAAGTTAACCAAAACATGCATAATCAAGTTACACTCGGCCTTACCGAGTACTTCACATGTATATGGAATGGTTCATGTGTTTTCTCCCTACTTTTTCTGGACAATGCTGTCAGCACTGGTATCCGCCGACTAGGCTTTCTCCATCAGCACGGGGACCTCTTCATCGGCAATATCGGCAGCAAAGTTACTCGGCAGGCTCCGACTGAGCAGACATGAGTCGGGGGCTTACCAGCGGCGGCGTCCTGAGTTCTCTTCAGAGAGAGCTCGGTGGCGGCTTTCTCCACCTCAAGCTGCCGAGCACTCGGCCTTGCGCTGGCCGAGCCGGTCGAAGGCGGGAAAATCATTGAAGACCCTCCACTCGGTTTCTCGAACCGAGTAGAGGCTCGGGGGCTACACCCTCTGGGTGCACTGTTCGTGCCCCCAGAGCGAATACTACAGAAGACAAAGGAGCCTCCGCCCGACTATCCTAGTCGGCCGAAGGTTTGGAGGCTACTGATGATGGCATGGCACCCGGGTGTCATCAAGGAGGACTAATCTGGCCCTCCAGCCACAGGGTGGGCCGGACCGACTACTCGGAGGACACGGGGGCGTCTCATCAACGTGGAGTACAAGATATGGACTAATACCTGTCCGGTATACCCGGAATCAGTTGTAACAAATTAGGAAATCAATCTGTTAACCGATTCGGACTCCTGTAACCCTATCCGGGTCGCCTATATAAGGCCCGGTAGGGGACCTCCGATCGGGGTACTCTCTAGGTCGAGAAGTCTCTAGGCCAGAAAGTATCTTAGGATCTCCATTGTTTCCAAGTCCAAGCAACCTCGAGATCGAATCTCCAGGGCTTGCGGCACTCGGGATACACGCAATACTAGCCACCAAACACAGGAAGTAGGGTGTTACCTCTCTGTGAGGGTCTGAACCTGTCTAAATCTTGTCTCCCGTGTGCACCCATCCTGATTTGCTGTGCTCACACCGCCCCATAGTTAGTATTGCCGGAATAATACTCCGACACACATCCACCGTCTCTCTAAGTCAAGCAATTGTCCAAACTTGCAGGCGGTGCGACGTCGTACCTGGGTGAAGTTTCACAGTGACCAACACGAAAAAAGGCATTAAAGGCACTTCAGCTAGCTATGGTTTGCCCCGGCTTTGAAAGTTAGTGGTTCTGTCACTAATATGTGTCCAAATGTGGTAAAATTATAAGATATCATTTATCTGTGGTGGTTCCTTATACCCTACGGTATCATGGCGATCAACCTCCAATCTGAGTTGGGATGGCAACTCTGGCAAACTTGGTAAAAATTGATAGCAAGGAGTAGGGAACTTGGTAATCTATAATATATTTATATTTATATATTAAAAGTACAATACAATAAAAAAATAGAGTGAGGCTAGAAATTTCAAAAAAAAACGTCCGACCATTGATCTGGTGTACCCTTTTATTATTAGTGAACCACAATTGATATGTTTTCATAATTGTACATAAACAAATCATAACTGATAGATCTCCATAGCCGTACCTAAACAGATCACAACTGATAAATCTTCATAATTGTACTCAAATAGATCACAACCAATAGATCATTATAATTGCATCTAAACAGATCATATCCGATAGATCATCACAATTGTACCTAAATAGATAGTTCAATACAACGGCTAGCGGGTCAGCTTGTGATTACTGATCTAATATCACACATAAAGGTAGAAAAATAAAGATAATCAAAAACGTTTACCGTGCAATTGTACGGGACACCATGCTGGTATTAGTAAACAATTAAATATTCTACTACTCAAAATTTGCATGCAGGTATATGGAAAATCAACTCTACATCGATCCGTTCCCACACGTTCCTTTCCTGCTTTGTTGGAAAATTTAGGGGAATTCTTAGAAAAATATTACTCCAGATATTAAAACGCCAGATAAAGATCGCCTAGTTGACTCCACCTTCTTCTTTAAATACCAGCAATCATTATGGACTTGTCAAAGAGGACAAGTCAAACCTAATCGTGCATCCAACTTTGTTAATCTGTAGTACGCCAGCCACCACATGACCATTTGTCTTCCAACCAACTCGAAGATCCAATAAATTCATCCCATCCCTTAACATACGCAACTAGCTAACCAAGGACTCTTCGTCGTTGAGCAAAAATTTTCTTAAGCAAATTTTTTTAACTCAAATTATCTCACCTGTTGGATGGTTGTATTCGGAATCTACAGGCGAAGAAATTAACTAGCTTCATTCAGAACCAATCTATTATTTGAATAACTAGTAGATGTGGTCGTACATTTTAACCACCAGAGAACAAACCTCATGTTTTATTTATGTATGTCTCGCTAATGATGAATATTTTTTCAATAGTAGACGATATACACGCGATAACTTCGTTAGCTTTCATGTCTCTATGAGCACTGTATGAATACTGTGTATATGTGTCAAGTCTCTATAAGCACTGCATGAATACTGTGTTTATGTGTCCATTGCACTGGTTAAAAAAAAACTAGTTTCATTTGACATCGCACTCGCCACGAGCAGCACGTGGGCACACGAAAAGCTAGCGCGCCCAGTAGCTACAAGAAGTGTGTGTTGTTTATTAGTTGGGATCGGATTCGGTTGACTTTTGGCGAGTTCGTTCCACTTGTTCCATCTAATCTGTGGTACTCATATACGCATGGCACAGTATGTAACGCGCGGGCACACGCAGCTTTCATCCTTTTTCATCTGGTTCGGTTTGCTTTGCACACGTTTGTGGTTGACACATCCTGTGCACGAGTGTGCATGTACCGTTCTGTGGTTGACGTATCTCTCATTTGTGAGACTTTTCAACGAGTGGCATTAGGTGTTAGTATTTGGAAGAGGATATTTCACCTCAGTATGATGCACAGAGATAAGAGTTAAACTTACAGAGTGAAGTCGTCGTATTGGTGTTCTCTCTGGAAGAAAAAAGAAGTCATATAGTATAGGTTGCTAGAATCTGCATGCATGTGTGCCAAGTGGAACCCAACTCCAGGTTGACAATTTTGTGGCCAAATGGAGTTGGTATGTGCATGTTTAAGTTGAACTATTGGACGTTATTCTAGATGATTTGGTAAGCCGAACTGAACCCTGGCACGTGGCATTTCTAACTAGTTTAGGCACGACACTGATGAACGATGACTAGCAAGGAAGCTGACCAACGTTTCTTTTTATTGCTTTTTGTGCCAGGTTACATATATTTGCCATGGAATTTTCTCTTCTGAGCGATCACTCTCGCTGTTGCAAGAGAAAATGGTCACTAATTAATCAAGCGCGTGTTGTTTTTATGGTTTAAGAGCTCTCTCTGTATGTCAAACCATGGCCGGTTCAACGCATAAGGAGTTGAAAGATCCACATGTATGAAGTACAAGCCAGGACATGCAGAAAACTCTAGTGGCCAAACGCATAGATATTACACCTCATTTACATGCACTGAACTGATAACGTCTGAATCGGCGTTCCGTGTAGCCAGGGCAACGAGTTGATACATCACCAAATTTCATCACGGCAATACATGCCACCGATTGTCGCAGGAAGTTCTCTGGACATCCGTCACGTTTACTCTTCCTCGGAGACATGAGAAGTCAGAACCGCAGAAAGCACCGTGATAAGTAGTATTTGTCAAGATCTAATGAGGGCTCGTGACTTCTTGTCAATTTTATTCGCCAAGTTCGTGCCCTGCGGGTACAGGCGCACAGCAGTACAGCACGGCCTTGTCGCTGCTCTCGAGTACATTCACTTCGAAAATGTCAATAGAGCAGAGGCATCAGGCATCTGCGGCCAAACGGGTTCCGAGCAGTCCTTTCGATAAATCTCATCTGAACTGCACCAAACAGTAGCCGATGCAGTACTCGTCTTATCAGCTAAAACGACTCTGCGTTGGTTTATTATGATAAAGGACTCTCCGTGGTGTATTATGATAATTTTGTTTAGTTAGATCATTTTATCTATTTTAATATTTGATTAACTGTTTTTAGTATTATAGAACAATATTTTGAAATCTCGTTTTAGTTAATAAGAAAAAACAGTATCTAACTGTGTGGTAAGTGTAATATTTTTAGTTTAGTGTATTTATAAGTAAATTATGTTATAATTCAGCTTGTCAAACAAAATGCTAGCTTTTCTACATCTATTTTTCGGCAGCATCATCGTAATACAGCGATCGCAAATTGAGCCTCGACACACGGTTCAGCTGCGGCTTTGAGTGGTTGCTGTCATAATTGATCTCGTGTCTAAGTTACTGACCGCAAGTCTGACAATAGATTAGGTCAATGAACTTTGTGTCAGCCTTCTGTTGTTTAACCAACAGATTGGTTGGTCTGCAAATTCTGATCCTTATTAGTATTACCCTGCCAAAGGAACTACAGATTCGTGGATTACTATGCTGCCCATAAACATGGGCCATCAAAGTAGCAAACTCTGATATAATTGATACGGTATGGGCCTAAAGCAACAGGTCTAGTGTCATACCAGAAAACATGGGCTTATTAGTAATGCTTTTTGGCGCATAGTAAAATATCTGGAACTAGGTCCATTGCTTGGAGAGCCCAGAAGTCACAGCTATCAGATGTGAGAACGTGAGATGTTGATCCCCAATGTATATAAATAGCAGGCCGTAAGTCATTACTAGGCCAGCTGAGGTTGACCTTACCAAAATATTGAAGGTGACCTCGAGCTTTCGGCTGGCCACAGGCATAAGGCTCAGGTCGCAAGTGATAAAAAAATCATTAATTTTTAGGATTGTATTTCTAAGTCGTTATTAACTATTTTAAGTCTTTAGATCAACATCCAATCATCTTTAGTCCTTTATTTTTATATAACATACAAACTAAAAATTACAGTACTTTTCACTAAAATTGCACACTCCCAGGACTATAATTTTAGGCTAAATAATGTGGCTTTTAGGTAACTAATATTTACTAAAATTATAGGCAACTAAGAATTAGCAAAATCATTGATTTTTTTCTCCTATCTAGAACTCACCAGTGTCACATAGGCACGTCAGTTGCCACCATCAAATCTGGCCATTGCGAGCTCATAGAAGGAGCCAACATGCCATTGGGGACTATGGTGACCACATCAAAGCCTAAGAAAATAACAACGGTTTGGAGCAGCGCCATATCTAGACAAGGGTGTCGCAGTTGGAGGGCTGAGAGAGGTACATACATATTGGCAGTCATGGTCTGCGTGCATCCTAAGATGTAGAGACTGCAGAAGTAATAAAACTCTTCCATTTCCAAAAACATACATGTTGGGAAAGAATGTAGGAAAGACCGATGAAAAAGTAAGTCACCATAGCAAATGGATCAATTGGGATGTGCGTCGGCTTCTAGGGTTGGCGGAGGTGTGGGAGGGAGGGATGGATAGAGTGCAGACAAGTCTTGAGCCATCAAGGGTGGCAAAAGAGGTCATCGGTGATGCCATATCAAAGCGGGATTGCACATGAGCTGAGGAATTTTACACGTGTTTCTATGAGAAGGCTCTACCTCCTTGGGCAGAGGAATTGTTTTGTAGTATATTGTGGACTCCACCTTAAAATCGATAAACACTGGAAACATCCTAAGCAAGCACAAGCCGATGGATTGGTGGTGATGATGGGTAGTCCTACTACCATGTATTCGTGCCCAAGTCGGTGTGTCCTAACCAGAATCGGAGAACAACTCTCGACACGCCTTTTGGAAGGAGTCCAACTCGTGTACTACGAGGACTCAAGATATAGCATAAAAAAGGAGTCCGACTCGTGTACTACGAGGACTCATGACGAGGTTACCGCCTTACTCCGCCTATATAAGGAGCACCCACCCCTCAAGGAGGGGACAAGTTCAATTAGATTGGAGAGCCAGAAGTAACGCTTGATCTTATAGCATTAGTCGACTAGCCACCTCTAAGGTCCTTGAACCCCAAAACCGATCTCGCCGGGTTCCCTACCCGTCGAGTTCTCTCTGTAAGCCAGATCTCGTCGAGTTCCCTACTCGCGGAGTTCTCCCTGTACCTCATACTACATATCAATCCAATCAACGCAGGACGTATGGCTATTATCCAACTCGGGGGCCTGAACTTGGGTATATCGGTGTCGGAAAGTCAAGCTGACCTGAGTCTTCGCCCCGCTACCATACGAATACGTGCTGTACGAGTACCCCCGTATACCATACATCGACAGCTGGTGCCCACCGTGGGGCCCTTATGTCAGCTTGGATCTACTCCGACAACTCTCACCGACAAGATGGTGTACGCGGGTTTTGACGATAAAGACTTCTACGATATCTCATCCTGATCCCACAACAGCTGCACCAACCCTCCTGATCAAGCAGAAGCTCGCCACCTTCAGCGTCGTCCCGCTATGGCGAGCAGTCAACCTCTTCCTACCGCTCTACGCGTAATCGCCACTCCACGTGGCCGAACAAGCTCCGACCCATACGCTTCTGATCCACGGGATCTACGAAGCACAATTGTCTCCAGGTACACCCGGTGCCAGATCGTGCCCCAACAAGCTGCTACCAATCTCGATCACCATCAGATCGGGTTGCATCCAGCCAACCTCAAGCACCATCTGAACAGGAAGCATCTCCGCCCCACTACACGACGTCACCGCCACAAAAACCGGGAAGAAAGCCGCCACTCGTGGACCCTAGCCGCCCGGATCAAGCAAACGCCACCCGATCGCTTCGATGATACGGATAACGACTAAACAAGTAAGATCTAGACTTTCTATTTCGATATAGATAAATTACCTTCACAGGCTCGGGGGCTGGCATCGTCATCACTGCACCAACGAGAACAAATTATCACCTTAGTGGGAAGGATTCTACACCATCATCGCCAACCCGCGACCCGGGGCTTTCAGACTCGCCAACCACAGCTCCGCGCCACCCAACACGTGGAACATTGATCAACTCTCCAAATCTTATAGCTTCCCGGGGGCTTCACCCCGGATGACTTCCTTACTGATAACCCGTGCTTCCACGGACATCTTACCGTACCAGTACCAAATTCTTCGGCCTACATCAAGCAAATACTCAAAACGCCTCTAACATGTTTCGCTAAGACTCAGAGATCGGCATGTACACGAGTCTATACCTCGATTTGCCCTCCCAGTCTATAGCACACAAGCATTTGACAGCTCGAGGCTAGGCACGAACATGAGTTCGTGCCTCGTTCCACCTCCTCGAGTTTGGTCGCCGTATAACTGCCTCGTATGCGCTCGAGGGCTGGCACGTATACGGGTTCGCGTCCCGTTTCGCCACCCCGAGTCATGTCAGCTGTCCATAAGCCTCGTCGCAACGTCCTGAGACAAGTTTCCCTTTGGGTTCCTCAACTTTACATTGTTCCCCCGACACCGGCACACATGCCTCACACCCAGAATCCGCCCGGGGGCTAAGAGCACGAGTTCCTCAACTCAAATCCTCTACCCCGGGTCCGGCGGCACCAGCGCCTTGCAAAGAACGAGCGAGTAAATCGACGTTTCTTAACTCGGTTCGTCTCTTCTACGTAACGGCGGACAGTTGTCTCGCATCTGCGCGGGGCCAGGCATGGCACGAGTTCCTCAATTCGTTTCGCCTTCCCGACTACGGCACCTACCCCGAGGCACGAGTACAGAGCTTCTCACAGCGAAGTTTTTTCTGACTATTCATCCGAGTTCCTGCTAACTCGCACAAATAGTCGAGGGCTACCACAGCGAAGTTTTTTTCGACTGTTCATCCGAGTTCCTGCTAACTCGCACAAACAGTCGAGGGCTACTACAGCGAAGTTTTTTTCGACTGTTCATCCGAGTTCCTGCTAACTTGCACAAACAGTCGAGAGCTTCTCACAGCGAAGTTTTTTCCGACTGTTCATCCGAGTTCCCTCTAACTCGCACAAACAGTTGAGGGCTACCACAGCGAAGTTTTTCCGACTGTTCATCCGTGTTCCTGCTAACTCGCACAAACAGTCGAGGGCTATTACAGCGAAGTTTTTCCGACTGTTCATCCGAGTTCCTGCTAACTCACACAAATAGTCGAGAGCTACTACAACGAAGTTTTTTCCGGCTGTTTATCCGATTTCTTGCTAACTCGCACAAACAGTCGAGGGCTACTATAGCGAAGTTTTTTCAGACTGTTCATCCGAGTTCCTGCTAACTCGCACAAACAGTCGAGGGCTACCACAACGAACTTTTTCCGACTGTTCATCCGAGTTCCTGCTAACTCGCACAAACAGTCGAGGGCTACTACAGTGAAGTTTTTTCTGACTGTTCATCCGAGTTCCTACTAACTCGCACAAACAGTCGAGGGCTACTATAGCGAAGTTTTTTCAGATTGTTCATCCGAGTTCCTGCTAACTCGCACAAACAGTCGAGGGCTACTACAGCGAAGTTTTTCAGACTGTTCATCCGAGTTCATGCTAACTCGCACAAACAGTCGAGGGCTACCACAGCAAAGTTTTTTCAGACCGTCCATCTGAGTTCCTACCAACTCGCACTGACAGTTAGGGGCTCGGAGGCACATAACACATTACGCGATCCTATGGCAATACGGATACGCAGAATGTAACACTCTGAATTCCGAAACCCAAAAATTAGGGCTAACAAAAACTTTTTCGCAAATAATGTCAGTTAAAATACGCCAGAGTAAAACTTTTACTCAAATCTTGCTTCTGCTAAACCCTAAAGCGAGGCAGGCCAAAATCTTCCACCTCTGTTCCTGTTTCCCTTAACCTCCGCTTTGTCGAAGCTCTGTCTGGCAGGGAATACAAACCCTGCTTTACACCTTGTCGCCATATGTGGCCACTCGCCCCTGCTTTCCCGCCACGAGCACACCTTCGGCATCCCTTTCCCTTTTTTCTAGTGAGTGTAACCCAGACCAACATCTGCCGCTAAATGCCCACACGGTACTTTTGTGAAATTTAAACATATATATGTCATGAACTTTTTCTGAATGACTTGATATTCTGCCATCTACTCCGCCATGTCCTATCGCGAGTATGTGCACATATATACTGCTTTTATGTATACGCACATATGCAAACCTTAACCTACCGTGAATTTCCATTCCTCCTGTCCCCAGCGCAACCTCATATATACTAAAATTCCCAAGTGTATGTATGCACATACCTTCTGGACTCTATCTCGAATCCTTCGAACCGAAGTGAAGTCTAAAGCTCTAACTTTCTCGTCCTCTCTAAACTCATACCAACAAATTCTGGTAAGAGCTAAGGTATATTCTGAACCCATTTCTATATGGTATGGCGAAACTTCCCAATCATTTCGAATTGAACCCTCACCAGAAATGACCCTTGAGTTACAAACCCTGTAAATAATCATTAGAGAAATCTTCAACATAACGGAAGATATGTTTGGTCAAGTATATGTCATGCTCTCACCCAAAACCTTTGGCTATTCTCAAAATTTTTATGAAATCTCGAACTTACATCCAAATCCTTTTAGTCCAACTCTTTGTTCCTTTAAACTTACACTCGGAAACTTCCATACGTTTTGTGGACGACAAAGCCATCGTCTCATATTTAAAATACTTCATGCATGTTCTGTCAGCAAACCGAGACCTTGTGCTGTTCTCTTCTCTTATCTTTCTCAGTGTCCTCTTTCCCTTAGTTGTCCCTTCTCCCGATCACAGCAGCGACACTGCTCCTATCGCCGCTCTGACACGCATGCTCAAAACATTGGTGCCCAATTCTGCTTTGACTTGACAACACATGCTGGCTAAACTTTTCTACTTCTCCACGAACACGTAGTTCTGTCTCCTGGTCCCCGTCCAAAGTCAATGCCCAACCCCTCCTTCTTTATTGCCTACCTATCTCTCCTGCTATCAGCACTGCTACCCAGTCGGCTCACCAATCCGCTCAGGAACGATGCCAACTCCTCCCTGTGTGTTTACGGCCAGCGCCACACCAACTCAGCACAGGCATTAACTTCCTCCCATCTGCTTCAAGCTGCTTCAACCCGAGCAACATCAGCACCAGCTCGTCACTCCCTCTCCCTTCTTTCCCCCACTCCATCGAGCCTCTCCAGAACTTCTTGAGCTCGAGCATCAACCGCCCCCAAGCCCCTCATTCCTCCCATGCCCGAGCGCCTCAAGCTCCCAACTCCGAGCCTCCTCTCTCTCTTTTGTAACGGCCACAACAAATAGCCGAGCTCCCCTAGCTCCATTCCCACTTCCCTCTACTCCACCCATCTTCTACCTGCCGCATCTCTCTGCCGCCCCAAGCAGCTGAGCTGCTCTCCCCGGCCAGCTCCGGCAAGGAGCCCAAGCCTGGTGTGACTCGGTCCCCATCTCCGGCGGGAGCTCTGCCGCTGCCACACCTCCGCCGAGCTCCCTAACGTCCCCCTCTCTGCTACCCCTCATTCCCCAAAGCGCGCGCCGTTGCCATTCCTTCCTCGAGCACCAAGCCGCAGCAGCGCCGTCCCACTCTCTTCTCCTGCTCCAAGCGCCGCTGACGACCGCCGGATGCCCTAGGACGACCTGCACGCCACGCCGAGTCCCCCGGTACCAAGCACGTGCCTCGGCACACTCGGGTTCACCGGCGATTGCTCTCCGGAGCAATCATTAAACCGCCGCTAGACCAGCACCTGCATCCACCCGGTCGGCCTCTTTCTCTACACTTCTTCGGACCTCACCTCCATCGTGCCGTCGCCACTCCGGCCGACCTCAGCGACTATCTACACCGCCCCTTGGACCACCGGAGTCTTAGGCCTCACCGCGGCTGTCACCAGACACCATCGTGTCGCCAGCTGCACCGGAACCCTTTCTCTCCCCGGTCACCAGCAAGCCGAGCTCACCCTCAGGCGCATCGGGGGAGCAACCCAAGCTGCCGCTACCATCCCTTTGCCCTGTGCGCTGCCACGGTAGCCCAAGGCTACTGCCGCGGCCACCTTACTCCTGCCGCGGCAGCTCACGGCTGCCGTCGCTGCCGCCTTGTCCTGCCGCTCCTGCTGCCGCACCCCTCCTCTGTCTCTTTGCCTCTGCATTCAACGCGCTGCCGCGGCAGCTCTCGGCTACTGTCGTGGCCAGCACCACCGCCCCCTCCCCTTACATCGGCCATTGGCCACGCCTCCTGCCGGACGAGCCGTCGTCCCAAGCCGTCGGTGAGCAAACGACCATGTCATCTGATCCCCTTCAACTAATTCTCTCCAATTTCCCCCACTGACTTGACAAAGGCAGGTTGTCCCTTATACATGTTTCCCTTTCTGAAATGGGAAGTTGTGGCTGGCGCTTTCCCTATGGAGAACACGTATTCTTTCCAGGTGCCGCCCGGGTTACGCTTCCCTACTCTAGAAGACGCAATTCCTTTGCCCTCCATTCCGGTTACGTTTTCCGTAACAGAAGCGGGCCTTCTCACCAGAATACGTGTACCACTCCTAAAGGCATAATTCCCACCGAACCCTCTTCATTGCCACCTTCTAACACCGAAAGCACATTTCCGAAGTACGCTTTCGACGTCATCATTCTCCTTTCCGGCCAATCTTTGAATAATCGATTCTCCTCCGTCGTAACTCTGAAAGGAGTGATTCTTTTCCTATGTCCATCTAAAATCAAAACCTACCCAACAATGCTAGTTTCATAATTTTTGAAATGATTTGAATTTTCAAATTGAAAACAAACTCATAATGAACATGTTGTATTTCCTTAAACATAGCTCAATATGGTTAATCCCTTCTTGCATAAAATCAAGTAAGTCATGTGGTTTCAGTGCACCTTTAATTTCAAAAATTTTATCTAATAAAAGTAGCAAGGAATTTGATAAATATATTGATATCCATATAGCTCTTGTAGGCATGCATTTATAGATATACGCATATACCATTTTAATTTTTGCTCTAAAAGCTTTCATATAGCTTTCTCAAATTTTTGAAACATGAATAATTTCCTCCGGACCCAACCTTTGTATGGTAGCTAAAAGCTTTTGAAAGATAATATAACCATTACGTGGCAAACCCTAGTTTTCCTATATGCGAAAACCCTTGCTTCATGTGATATTAATTTCCTCGCATCAATGTGAAAAGCTCCAGCGCTATTCCAGTTCAGTTCATGGTTTGGTTTGTTGCTTGAGTGTATTTTGGTTCTTAATTGGAACGTTCTTTGCATCGTTGCTTATTCGGTGTTTTTCCAATGTGTAGATACGACATTATGAGTTACGCGCGAAGAACCTTGGACCATGGTCGTATCAAGCTCGATACCGACACCCGACCAATATCGCCAGGCAAGCTCTTCACCTTTGATCATGTTGAATCCCATGTTGGAGAAATAATATGTTGTTTACGAAACATGCATGCTATGTTGTACGACTTATTATTTTATGTAGAGAAGTTATGACCGATGCTTAGAAAATCCTAGCTCGATCCTGTAATCCTTGTCACCCTAAGGACTACGTACTCCGAAAATACTATCGAAAACCTAGGGTAGAGTATGTATGTATGCTTAGCCCTGCAGTAGTAAAAAGTACATTTTCATAAAAGGAAGGGATATTCACATATATTTCATGTGATGAAAGTTGAAAAGGGACCGTCGTGTCCGAAGGTGTATGAAGGTAGTATATCCATGGGTGGGATATTTTACCGAAAAGAGGTTTTAATGAAACCAAAACAAAAATAGAGAAGATTTTGATCTGGGTCGGAAATGAAGGGGCAAAGCAGGAAGCATGTTATATGCGAGGTAATGCCCGACGTGGTTCTCGCTGTCCGCTTACGGACATGGTGTGGAGTCCCTCTCGGATCACATAAGGACCAAACTTAAGTGCCGTTTGGCCAAGTCTTACCGTACGTCCACATGTCCTTTATGGGAAGGACTTGACCTAGTACCCGGTCTGAGACTAGCATGAACCCGTGGGCAGTGGGTAGTGTGTAGATGAGGTTGTAGCCTCTGTAGAGAACAGTTTCCATTGAAGCGATGTCGTGTTCACCACAAAGTTGGAACACCAATCTCCTTGTAGCGATGTTACTGACTCAAGCTAGGTTTGGGATATATCCTTCTGGCGGGTTCATGGCTAGGTTTACTCCGGTGAAGAGTCTCGTTGTAATAGCCCTGTCAGTATGCGTCGCGAAGTATACCCAGGGTGACCTACATCGTGTGGGTAAAGCCGTAGCACCTCTGCAGAAGGTTAAAACTATTCGAATAGCCGTGTCCACGGTCATAGACAAACTTGGTTGGGCCACACTATAGTAGATTGGATTTCAAAACCAAAAATGGGTATGGGTTTAAGGACGCGATCCGCCGTGTTCACAGAGTGACATGAAAGTTTCCCCGTCATAGCAGGAGGAGAGAAGAAGGGATTCCCGTTGTAGCGGGCAATCGCCAATATCCCCGTCGTAGCGGGTGAGCAGAGACTCCTCGTTGTAGCGGGTGATTATAAAATTTTTGTTGTAGCGGAAAATACAGGTATAAATCCCCGTTGTAGCGGGAGGAATAAAGAAGGATATGATCAGCTGCCATATCTCGGTAAAGCCGAGATAGTTTTTTACATCTGCTTTTACTATCTATTTAAGTATTTCATATGCAAACTTACTTTTCGCAAAACATGAGACATAGGTTAGAGCCCGATTCTTGATATACCCGTGTATGCATATATCCGTGATAAACTCCCTGGCGGAGAGTTTGCGAGTACATTCAACGTACTCACCTGACTTGTTGATTTGGCCAGACAGAAGGGTCGACAGCTCGAAAGCAACAACGGTATCCGCGAAAGCTAGGGCGAAACCCCCAGTCAGTTGCCTGTCGGGATCGGCATATTGATGGGCCGCACCACCGTTTGATTTTCGCTGCAAGATTTTAGCCGTTGGGCTAAAGGTACAACTATTCGATCTCGAGGATCGGATATATGTCATATTCTAATAAGTGCGTGTATGACTTTGATATACAGGTTAACTTGTGTGTACCGGCTACTGATCATGGGACCGGTATAGTAAACACAAGGGTTTATCCGGCTTTAAAACCGGGTACGCCACACAAAAGAACAAAGGAATTTGTCACATCAAACACACAAAAACAAACACAAAGACAAAAGCGCACTATACCCAAGGAATTGCAAACCGCCCCGACGCTTCAGCGCACTACGCCTGGGGAAACGCAACCGTCCCGGGGCACGAATAAAACCATTATGACGCAAAAAAGTAATCATGACATCACCATCCGTGAATCTCGCCGCAATAAAGGGGTTAGGCCCATCTAGTTCTGTAGCCCGGCTTGGCGTCACCTCAAATCAGGGTTTACCTAGTTTGAATTTCGGTTCCATCACGCATACTGATGGGGGGCTTGATGATGGGTAGTCCTACTACCATG
This sequence comes from Stipa capillata, assembly GCA_019208055.1. Classification (NCBI taxonomy): domain Eukaryota; kingdom Viridiplantae; phylum Streptophyta; class Magnoliopsida; order Poales; family Poaceae; genus Stipa; species Stipa capillata. Next base: position 336,582 of record JAGXJF010003027.1, read on the forward strand.
TATTCGTGCCCAAGTCGGTGTGTCCTAACCAGAATCGGAGAACAACTCTCGACACGCCTTTTGGAAGGAGTCTAACTCGTGTACTACGAGGACTCAAAATATAGCATAAAGAAGGAGTCCGACTCGTGTACTGCGAGGACTCATGACGAGGTTACCGCCTTACTCCGCCTATATAAGGAGCACCCACCCCTCAAGGAGGTGACAAGTTCAATTAGATTGGAGAGCCAGAAGCAACGCTTGATCTTATAGCATTAGTTGACTAGCCACCTCTAAGGTCCTTGAACCCCAAAACTGATCTCGCCGAGTTCCTTACCCGTCGAGTTCTCTCTGTAAGCCAGATCTCGTCGAGTTCCCTACTCGCCGAGTTCTCCCTGTATCTCATACTACATATCAATCTAATCAAAGCAGGACGTAGGGCTATTACCCAATTCGGGGGCTTGAACCTGGGTATATCGGTATCGGAAAGTCAAATTGACCTGAGTCTTCGCCCCGCTACCTTACGAATACATGTTGTACGAGTACCCCAGTATACCATACATCGACAGGTGGTAAGACTGTAAGTACTCATTTCCAAACGACCACTTGTGTCTTATGTAACTAAAGGCAAAATTTGCTCATATACACCGTTGAGTTGACTTGGTATCACCATGAAAACATGATCACTTGCCAAAACTCATTTCAACCACCAAAATATATTTTTTCTAAATTGTAGGAAGAGCATGTCCCACAAATGGCCATTTTGCCCTGTTTTTCTTCCTCCCTCTTCCCCCTCCCCCCTCTCTCTTCTTCCTTCTCTGTTTTCTTTCTGTGTGATACTTGACTACCCCATCTCCCGTCGGGCCAACGGTTGTCCTCCCTACCCGGGCGGCCCTCGATCACTATTGCGAGGAGCCGGCCTGTGAGAGATCTGACCTGGACTTAGCAAGCAACGGGAGGAGATACGCGGCATGGAGATTCTCCACCTCTTTATTAGTGGGTTGTGGGCTTGCGACAAAGCGAGATGTGAGGGATACGAGGGAGAGGCTGTGAGAGCATTGTGCAGCCAGGGGCAGACGGGGATTAGAGAAGCCAAGGTTGGTTGAAGCAAGGGAAGATCGGAGAGAACCAAAAGGCACAAGTGACATTTCACATCCTGTTTACGAAATAGTCATATTCTAAGGGACGAAATTATCACACTTTTACAGTGGTATTAAGCCAATTAACACTTTGTGGTGTTTGGCCAAAGCGCCACAAAGATTGGTAAGCAAAGTATACATATGTACATAGTGGGCAAGGGCGTGCGTTCCAGTGCTTCGCGATACGTGTACGTGAAATCGAGCATATATAAGAACAGAAATATATACTCCATCCATGTGTAACCACGTAGCCCATAGACAACTATTCAAAGCAGAGCCTGTAGGTCGCGAGCTGGCGGCCGACCGGCCGTTTCGAGAACTCAATTTGACAACTTGGGAAGAACCCCGCGACCGTGAGCATACTTCCGTATGGATCATGACACGAGTCCCATTCTCACCCTCAACAACGTCTCCGGCTCCGGGTTCCAGTCCAGGCACGCGTTTCTGTTCGGCGAGTTCACCATGGAGATGAAACTCGTGCCGGGCGCCTCCGCCGGCACCGTCACAACCTTCTACGTAAGACCGTTACCTTATTGCTAGCTACTCTGCTCAATGATATCGATCATGACCATGCATGCATGCAAACAATGCAAAATACTTTCCTTTCGATTGACGTGCGATATATGTGTGTATATATATGACACTTCTTTCTCACGTGCGCTGGCTATATGTGCGTGTGCTTTGACTGTGCATGCGTGATCTGTACGTAGCTGACTTCGAAGTATCCGACTTCGGAGGGAGACGGGCACGACGAGATCGACTTGGACGTCCTTGGGGAACGTCAGCGGCGAGCCGTACGTGATGCAGACGAACGTGTTCGCGCAGGGAGAGGGAACAGGGAGCAGCGGTTCTACCTGTGGTTCGGTCCTACGCCGGATTTCACAACTACACCATCCTCTGGAATCCTCTTAACATCATGTACGTGTTAACGTCCAGTATGCACGCATCTAAAATTAATTCTAAACGGATATCATTATTTCCTTTGGTTTCATATCTTGCATATGGCAACGTTTCAAACCTTGTTGTCTGAGCCAAGCTAAAAGCTGGAATGAAGAAGACGTGAATCGCAGATAAACACATGAAGACTATACACGAAAGGACAAAAATTAAGTTACGCGGGCTCAGCCGCTAGTCGCTGCCTATCAAATCATGACGGGTGTCCAGTTTAAGGAAGCGACTAGGGCTCAAATTCTCGGTCGACATCCTGAGCTTCAGGATCTCTAACCAATGGTTAAACATAAAAAGAAAAATATGGAATGAATTTTACACTCAAATATTATAAACAATAAAATTATTCGAGGCTAAGCAGATAGCTAAGTTTGGTAAGAAATTTTCAGTCGACTTAGCATTAGGAAATCCGCTAGTTTAATTTAGCATATGCAGTGGTTCACATAACTTGATATTTGTAGGCTGAGCGAATCAGGCTTTTCCGCCTAAAAATTGGGCTTTTTTTTGGGCCTGCCCTGGTTCGTCCTGGGCCGAGTAGGCATCCGGTCTTCCCTTTTTATTTTTGTCAACTGCTCCAAAGCAAGCGATGGTAACATCTTATGATAACATTTCTTTTTAGGACAATGTCTTATAAGAAACTGTCAAGACTTTAATAATCTTATAACGAACTATCATAAAAAACTTCTTATAACAATATGGATTTTTTCTCAAACTTTCTTCATTACAAAATGTTATAAGAACCTTTCACTTTCGGTTTGGACTTTGGAGCCTCGAAATGTAGAAAGACTTAACAGCAACTTGCATATTTTTAGATATACTGGATCCGGGAGATGAGTTAGTTTTTATGAGACTACAACCAAATCATTCTAATGCTGCTCTGAAACGGGACGTTAATTAGCCGCATCCGCATATTTCGAACCATGACCACATGCAAGAACTATGCGGGGAGGGGGAACGTGAAGAGAGGCACGTGAGAAGCCTGCACAGGTCACATGTCAACTTAGCCTCTAAACAAAATTGTCAAAGAGGCAATCCCCACCAAAAAAAATATGACAAGTCAAATACTAGATTCTGCCAAAATGGTTTCGAACATCTGAATCGAATCTCAGCAAATTTAATAACCAAATCAAAATCAAAGCCAGTTGGCTCGTCCATGCATCTCATCACTAACAGTGAATTAATGCGTTAGATCTCCTGCATCTCACTAACACGGCTCTAACACATTTTTTTCTTCTTCCCAATATTCTGTTCAGTTTCTCTGTGGACGGCACGCCGGTGCAGGTGTTCAGGAACGACGAGTCCTACGGCGTGCCCTACCTCAACAGCCAGGCGATGAAGCTGCACGCGTCGCTGTGGGACGGCGAGAGCTGGGCGACGATGGGCGGGCGCGTCAAGACCGACTGGTCACACGCGCCCTTCGTAGCGTCGTATGGGGCCTACGCGGCCAGCGCCTGCATCCGGGCGGCGAACGGCAGCGACGACGGCACCGGCACCTCCTCCTCCTCCTGCCCGCGCAACTCCGCGTCCGGGTGGATGAGGCCCCGCCGGCCAGCGCGCGGTGGCGTGGGCGCGGGAGAAGTACATGGTGATGGGCTACTGCGACGACCCGCGGCGGCTGTTCCCGCGGGGGCGCCGGCCCGCCGAGTGATTGGCTCGTCGGCTGTGTCGACGTGGACTGTGCTGGTTGATGTATCAGACGTAGCGGTGTTTGTGTTCGTGTTCGTTCGTGTCATTATTGTAATGTGACGTGTACCGTATAGGAGTACATAGTTGTAAGGAGATAATAGCCTTATTACTGTCAAAAAATAGTAAGGAGTTTCTCTTGGGAATCATAGATAAGGAAGATTTTCGAAGCCCCTGTTGTAGCCGTGCAAGTAATGTAATGCATACAGATGCTATGATAATGCCAATTTCAAGATTTCTCCTAGTATTTCGGAACAATATGAGGCTCGATCGACGATCTTTGCAAAAAAGAGAGGCTTTTCTGTCAGCTAAATCTTGATACAACTGATCCGAGAAGAAAAGGGGAGGCCAGAGGCCAGAGGCAGGAATGGGTGTCCCAGAATCAGAAATCTAATGAAAGAATCAGATCCATACGTACCTGTTTCTTCAGATGTACAAAAATAATGAATGTATCGATCATACACAACAATCGGTACGATCAACGCCGGTCCGCAATTGACAATGTACGTACCAACACGCGCACGAGATCGAGCTGGCATGTCGGAGATTCGATGAGAATCTCTTCACGGCAAGCTGCACTCCTTGGGCATGGTCGTCTCGTTGAACCTCACGTAGTCGGTGCAGTAGTTGTAGATCATGTGGTTGCGCCGCACCCACCACAGGTCGGAGAGCGCCTTCTGGTCGAGGTCGAAGTGCCTGGAATCGGAGGGCTCGCTGCCGCACCACGACACGCCGGGGGACGGCCGGCACCAGGTGACATTGTAGTTCCGGTAGTAGGAGACGAACGGCGACTGCTGCCAGTCCGTCTTGACGCGGCCCCCCTGCGTCGCCCAGTCCTCCGCGCTCCACAGGCTGCCGTACACGCGCATCTGCTGCCACGACGGGAACGGCACCCCGTGTGCCTGGTTGTTCTTGAAGTCCCGGATCGTCACGCCGTCCACAAGGATCCTGCCATGACGTCGCAACCATATATTCACATCGGCACGGTATAGATGTGCATGGTTCCCACACTATGTATTACTTTTACTACCCGATATAAGTATCAGCTGCTTTGATCTACTTAAAATCGCGCACTTGATTAACATTCGTGCTGGGCCTACTTACAGGATGTGCTGGGGGTTCCAGACGATGGAGTAGTTGTGGTAATCGGCGCTGGGGTCGAACCAGAGGCGGAACTGCTGCTCACGGCCACCGCGGCCATTGGCGAATATGTTGGTGTGGAGCGTGTAGGGCTCGCCGGTGGCGTTGCCGAGGAACTCGAGGTCCACCTCGTCGTGCACATCCCACGGCCCTTCCGAGATCGTCTGCACGTACGTACGTACGTACCGGCGCACCAAAATATTCCACGTGTCAAAAGTCAATCGAGACGTGCACCACCATCGTCTAGATCGAACGATACAAATGGCTAGCTGCAGGGATAACGGAGAGAAGATCTTACGTAGAAGGTGGTGACGGTGCCGGCGGAGTCGCCCTCGATAAGCCTGATCTGGACGTCGATGCGGGCGAAGAGGTACATGTCCTTCGACTTGAAGCACGAGCCCTGGGACTGGTCGAGGGACAGCGCGAGCGCCTCGCTGTCTCCGTCCATGAAGTAGTAGGTCTGGCTCGCGCCCCATATGAGCTCGATGTCCCGGTATATGTCCGCCGCGCCCATGTCGACGGCAAGGAGGAAGGTTAGGCATAGGAGCAGTAAGCTGCGAAGCTTTGGGATACAAGGCAATGGCGCCATGGCTGAGCTAGCTAACTGCTTGTTGCTTCCAATGTGGAGAGGTCAGAGGTTTCTGCTTATATAGCGAGCAAGGATCGGTGTGGATGGAGATTGGAGACGAAGGTGACGAGGAAATGGGCGCGGAGAGGAATTTGCGGGAGATCGGCCGGGCGGCAAGGCAAGTTAAGAATACCTCGCGTGGGACTCCAAGCTTGCTACTTGCTAGCTAGCTAACCTATGGGAGTGCTTGTATGTAAGCGTTTCAGAAACGCTGTGGTCGTCGCAGCAGCACGCCGTGCACATGCGTGTACGAGAGACTGATGGAGAACTGAAGCCTTAGATTTGTTTCTTGTCAAAGGAAGGGAAGCCATGCATAGGTTATGCTAGATCTGGGACGGTAAACTGATATCTTATCATGCTGACCTGACCTCCATAATGCACACACTAGCTCGACTCAGATTTGCTGCTACTTGTCAAAGAAATTAAGTGGATCCTCGTCATGGTTTAGTCTCCGCTACATGCTACGCTAGCTGTACGTATCTCGATGTGCTACTATGTTAGTTGATCTGGAACTGTTTGACTTTCCCTGGTGGAGCTCTCGCGGCGAGCAGGTTGGACGGCTGGCTTGCAAACATCTAAGCAACGCTCGCCGCACGCGACGGACACGCCAGATTAATTTCCCATTGCGCGTTGCCGCATCCCAGAATGTGCATTATGCTTTCTAAACACGCGCTTATAGAAGCTGCAGAAACTAGAATACTTCTGAATTATAACCAGGAACGGATTTTAAGAACACGGCGTGTTTCACTGGTGAATAAGCTAGTTGTGCGCGTGGTCGTGCCACGCGGTTTCTGAAGATGCTCCTCCACCACGCAATAGGCCAATTACCAACGGAGTGCGGCGGCGAGATATTCACCGTCTCGGAGGGAGGAGACTTTCCTTATTTCTTTCTACATACACCTTCAGCGTCCCGCGAGGCTCGGGATGCGCATGTGCAAACGAAGCAGCCCGCGTGCCTGCAGCTAGCACTGCAGCCGGGCAAAGGAGCAAGTGATCGTTATGCAGCTAGCGGCATCATTCCATAATTCCATGTAACATGGGGGTCAGGAATCTGAAGGTCTGACGTACAGGTACAGATATATGATTACATAAAAGATAATAATCATTTGTTATCTAGAAGAATTGATTACATAACCATTTACGGCGTTGTTAAGCTCTTTAAAAAATGATGAAAGGCTCGCACATCGTGGTACTCTTTTTCTTCCTGTTAGCATCAGCAATTCAGCATATGTATTGATTCTGGGCACCGCACGTCCAACACCGCTGCCATGCACAACCCATGGATCACTTGTTAGTTGCTTGCTGTTGAAAAATTAGGATTGAGAGTTGGGTAAACCTGTATGGGCGTGGTGCACGAATCATGGAGTAAATCAAAGCTGCAAACAATATACACGCGAGCTTGTAGATACAGGTACTTGGTGCCATACGGAATTTCAGCGAAAGAATGGATATGCGTGTACTTGTTCAGAAGCTATAGGTGCATGTTGACCTGACTAACTAGTGGCATACGTAGACATTGCACTTGCTGCAAAACTTGTTTTAGTCTGACTTCCTACGATTTGTATGCGTGGTAGATAAACCTGCCTTCTACGACGAAGCAACTGATTTCAAAAGAAGGATGAAGCAACTTACAGAGCCGGTTAAAAGGTGACTTGCCAAACTGAAAGAAAGCAAGTGGCAATATTGTAGAACTGTGGAACCCGTTTTGTTTCCGTGGAGGCTTGGAAAACGTAGACTTAACTGTTAAAGTCTACTGTCAATCTCTGTGACTTATTGAGTACTGTCGATGTATGGTGTACGGGGGGTACTCATACAACACGTATTTGTACGGTAGCGGGGCAGAAACTTAGGTCAGCTTGGTACTTCGACACCGACTTTACCCAGGTTTAGGCCCCCAAGTCGGGTAATAGCCATATGTCCTGCTTTGACTTGATTGATATGCGGTATGAGATACCGAAGACTACAAGGGGAACTCGACGAGTTGGGTACTCGACGAGATTGGCTTACAAAGAGAACTCGACGTGTAGGGAACCCGGCGAGATCGAGTTTGAGGCTAAGGGATCTTAGAGATGACCAGTCGACTAGGGCCTCTAGATCTGATCAAACTTGTCCCCTCTTTGAGGGGTCTGTGCCCCTTATATAGGGGGAATAAGGCGGTAACCTCGCTGTGAGTCCTCGTAGTACACGAATCGGACTCCTTCTTAATGCCATATCCTGAGTCCTCGTAGTACACGAGTTGGACTCCTTCCATATGACGTGTCGAGAGTTGTTCTCCGATCCCGATTAGTACTCATCGACTTGAGGCACACGCTTTCTCCTAATCAGGCCTTTTGGCCACATCTTCTCATCGAGGCCCAGTAGGAATGCTATGGGCCTTTATACGGTAGTAGCACTACCCATCATCAAGTACCGTGTGATCATATAGACACTGTTCAATTTGCTATTACAACTTATACTGTTCAACTAGCTACTGTGCAGACAAACTAGCCATAAGTCAAATTCTGAATTTCAAAGAAACTAGCTTTTCTTTAGGGAAATCTAAAGAAACCAGTTTTTTTTACCCATGTGGTTAAGGGTTAAGGGGTGGGTTAGGATTTAACCCGCCAAACATCTTTATGTTAAACGAAATTAAGTTAATCCGGTCAAAGCCATTTAACTCTTATGACTCATGATTAAACTAATCCATAAAAAAATTAATTCAGTACAATAAACTTTTTATTTTACTGCTAACCCCTCTATCGACATGTTCGCTCACGGGAATGCCCATTTCTTTGGGCTGGGCATGTGGCCTAAATAAGGGCCTCGGCGGCCTGTTTCTGCCAGCACGATCGAGGTGCGCGATGGCCTAGTAGACCAAGCCCAGAGGTAACACCTGTGATGCTGACTGCTGTGCATGTTCGTGGTTGGGGCGTGGCCAGTGCAGGGCCGGTGGTGCAGGTGAGGTCGGTCGGTGCACCGCCATGCACCACAAAATCTCAGTCCCCGAAATTTCTGAGATTCCTTCGGCTCGGATTCTCATTGATGGCAACACAATCATTTAAGCGTCAGTTTCAGCGGATAAAACCGGCGCCGTACATGCGGACAGTCAAATGTAACCGATAGATATATTTATGTATCGTGGCACATGCATAAGTTGAATTTGAAAGTTGAGACCCACGTGACCATATCGGCGAAGGTAGAAAAAAGACAGGCGGTACTATGGCAGATTCGTCTATACCGTGAACAGGTTACTCCGGGAGATACACACTGCTGGTCATTAGAGACGGATGAAAAAGTCATTCAAACAGTTTTTTTACTTATTTGTGAAGAAGCATCTGTGATAAAAAAATTACATCTGTATTATTACGAAAAAATAGCATAGCAAGCCTCGAGCTCGACCTTCCGACCTTTGGTGCCACCAGTGCTGGGGAAGCACGTCACAGTCGAGGTCAAGCCGATATCGCACTGGACTATAGGAGCCGGGGAAGGACATACTGGCTTGACACAGAGAGAGGATGGACCATGTCCCCCGTCACTGTCACCCTACGCCCCAACAACCGTGGTGTTGTTAGGGCCGCCTCACACCGTGGAAGAGGCCAATGTGGTGGAGTATGGTGCGGTCACTACCACAGTTGTGGTTGACAAGGCGGTTGATGCACTGGAGATTACTTGGTCGGGGTGGAAGACGAGCACATGGTGGGGGCTCACGCAAGATCTCGATGTGGCAAGGGCTCGCGTAGGATTTGGTCGCCGTCTCCCGCATTAGCCGTCGTCGCCCCTGTGGTTGTTCTAGCGGCTGTCGCCATCTCCCCATGGATGGGATCCACAGCAGTAGCGGGTCTCAGGATCCACCGCCGGCAATCGTCGATGAAGGAGCTCCTCCCAACGTTAGATCGGGGGCCTGGTTGAGGACCACAAGCGGAGGGGCCTTGAGATCGATCTGACGCTGGCAACAACTGGTGATTGAAGGGGGGAGATGGTGAGGAGATGGCGGTGGGGTTGATGCGGGGCTAGGGTTTGGAGGTCTTGGCATAGGAGGTGGAGAGAGGAGAAGGTGACGGGGATGAGGTCTAAAGGTGAGAGTTCATTTTACCCCTTAGTGTGATTTTGATAAATGATGACAATACCTATAGACTAACATATTTCTTGAAAATTGGATATGAGGTTATGTCTATAGATGATACACGAAGAACATTGGACGGATTTGGGAAGAATGCCGTAAATCAAAGATATACATCAAGATGCCAAAACTCACGAAAAAGATAAGGTTGACCATGGTGAGAATCCAAGGATAGATTGAATGGTCAACATATTAGCATGAAGAGTACACCACTTGAGTTGGTGAAGACAAATGGTCATGCAAATGCATGAAAAGTACGAGCGAGATTCTAGAAAAATATTAAAGGTTCATCTAGCCCCTAAGTGTGGTTTTGGTAATTAATGACAATACCTATGGACTAACAATTATGTGAGAATTGTTTGAAGGTTGTTCCATAGGTGATGCAATGGTTGATAGAGCATGGATTCATTGAGGAATGCCATGAGATCAAAATACTTGCATCAAGATCAATGAGTTCTAGGTGACACTCATGTGATCAAGAAGAAGAAGAGGTGTGCGAAGCTCATGAGTTGAGCTAAGAGTGAAGTCCATGAGTTGGACTCAAAGAAGATCGACGATAAGCATGAAGGCTACTCAAATGACTAATGTATATAGTCGTCAGTCTATATTTATGGACTAACCCACATGCGATGTGTTTGAGAGTGAGTTGGGGTTAGATCCATATAATGGCAAGAGTTGAATCGAGACATTCAAATGTGCCAAATGGAAGAGCAAGATCAAGTTGAGCGCGGTGAAGACTCACGAACTTGATGCTTGCGGTTCAAGCCTTGGTGGTGAACCGATGAAGATGATGCAAAGAGAAAAGCCTCCCGTACTTGGTGCATGGGAAGCCATCATTAGGACTTCATCAAGCTTCCGAAGATCAAGAGAGGATCGAAGTGAGAAGCGAAGATGGAGATCGTCATCAAGCCTAAGCGGAGTTGATGAAGAACATACAAGAGCAATGAGAAGCGTCGGGACTTGGACGATGTGTTCGTCAAGTCCGGCAAGGATTGCTCAAGGCAAAGGTATGCCGTAGACTAGGGTTTCCTAGTTTTGCCGGTCTCACGGAGTTTGGTGGGAGACTGGGTTATAGGTTCGATAGCCGTTCTATTAAGAGGGGCTAACGGACGGGTTGCGCGATCTTATCGTGTGTCGAGTGCTCAACCTTTGCATATTGCATATGTGTGTCGGGTTTAGTCAAAATCCTAGAACTTTGTGTTCTAGGGTTCTGCCTGAGCCTCAGGCGGTCTGACCGGCCTATGTGGCGGCCTGACCGGCCTGTGCCAGTTTCTAGTAGGTTTCCCGGTTGTGCCAGGATGGGTTCCCGGTAGCTCCGAGTTCCGCCTCTGGTCTCTCCCTCTTGATCCCTTTGAGTTGGTGTTTCCGGTGCATCCGGATTTGGGTCCGGTGCATCCGGATTTGGTGTCCGGAGTATCCGAGGTTTTTACCCCGGAATGTCCGGACGGGGGCTCTCGGGGTGAGTCCTCGGGTAAGGCGGTCTGACCGGCTTGGTGCCGCGGTCAGACCGGCCCTTGTGTCCAGATGAGCGTTGGCTCAGTCTTGGACTTCTCGGGGTGTGTCCTCGGGGGAGGCGGTCTGACCGGCCTTGTGTGGCGGTCAGACCGGCCTGGTGTGCTCTGGCCTGCCTGTGGCAGCTCGGCCTAGTAAGGCGGTCTGACCGGCTCAGTGCCGCGGTCAGACCGGCCCTCTGTGTCAGCTGTGTGCTGGCTTCTTTCTCTGGGGCTTCGGAAGTTCCGTTGCGAATGTCGGATGTTCCGGTCAAGTCGGATATTCCGGACATGATTTTCCGGATACTCCGATATTCCCGGAAGTTCCGTTGTCACCCATGTTTTAAGTGCTCTGGAAAAGTCGGAGTATCCGATTTGGGATCGGAAGGTCCGATCTTTGGGCTTGGTGAGTAAGGGCGGTCTGACCGGCCCTGTGAGGCGGTCTGACCGGCCTTTCGGTTTCCCTGTGTGTCAGGAGGTCCAACGGCTAGTTTTTATAGCCGTTGGAGTAAGGCGGTCTGACCGGCGTTTTCGCAGAAACCTTCCAACGGCTAGTTTTGGGGGTTTGGGTATAAATACCCACCCTAGCCCGTGGGGGAGGGTTGCTGCTGCCTCTTGGGTCATTTGTTGATCCTTCCCTCTTGCTCCCACACTCTTCAAAGTCCTCTAGTGCATGTGTTGCCAATTTGAGGTGTGAGGAAGAGTTAGTGCATCAGTTGCACTTAGCGTTTGCATTTGTTGCATCGTGTTGAGCATTCGGCGTCGATTGGTTCGAGCGCGTGTCCGAGAGCTTGTTACTCTTGGAGGCCACCGACTCCTAGACGGTTTGGTGGTTGAGAGCTCGGTGATCTCTTCGTGAAGAATTGTGAAGAGGCCCGAGGAATTGTGAAGTGGCTTTGGATCTCGCCATCTCCGGGAGTGGAGAAAGGAGATAACCGTAGTGGTCGAGGAGACTCCGGAGAGTCCTCGAGAGGAAGTGGCTTGAGAGGGAGCCCACCCTTGATCAAGTGTGATCGGGTCCTCAAACGAAGACGTAGGATATCGGTGGATATTCGAACTCCGGGTGATAAATCATTTGTCCCTTATCTCCTTTACTTATCGCAATTCATTCTTGCTAATATATATATCTTGCATAGGATTGAATTGCTTGCAATATTGTATTGCTTATTTATCAACCTAGTTTTGAAATCATATTCATTTGATTAGGTTGCTTGTGCATTAGTTGAACTTAGCTTTTGAGGGGAAATAATCTAATTCAAAGCCAATAGTTTAATTTCGCATTTAAATTGGCTAGAATTGATTAGAAGTTTTAATTGCCTATTCACCCCCCCTCTAGGCGACATCTTAGTCATTTAGGTCCTTTCAAATATCGTCAAGACAAAAAGACATGCATATAGATATTAAAGAAAAGATGTTGACCAAGATACAAGTCCAAGGAAGTAAACTTAAGACGATCAACGAATGAGCAAAAGGAATATGTCACTTGAGATAGTATGATCAAGTGACTATGGTAAGATATATGCGTATTGCCTCTAATGATGACCGTTTATGATGTACATTATGATAAAAAAAAAGGTCTGTGATGAAGCAAATCATAGACGGTTTCGTGACCCGTCTGTGATGAAACGTCTAGAACAACATATTTATAGTAGTGATACATGGCTATTTGATGGCCCGCTAACGGGCAGCTAGCCAAGACCGCACCATGACCATAGAGGCGTTGAGCACGCATATCTAGGATGATTTTGTGATTTTTAAATGCATTCAAAAAATGAATACCCAATTGTCGATCCATTTAAACCACTACATTTCTCTTGATAAGTCTAAGAAAAATGCCATTGTGTTGTATATATTTCTTTTTTTTTAACTTTGAAGAGGCAGGGAGTTACTGCAATTCATATAGAATAATAGGGCTTGCCCCGTTTATAAGGAAAACCAGGATGAAAAATCTTACAAAGTACGGATAATTTGAAGGAAAACTGGATTTAAACCCCGACAACAAGCATGCTACCTAGCTAAACTAGATCTAGGGTACCACCAAACGAAAAGGACACGCCAGAAAAGTCGACCAAGCCCACAACACACAAACAAAGACGCACACCCTGACCGTGCCCTTCGTGTCATCGTCATCACCCATTGCGCACACAACCCGACGACTCCAACTTCACCACAAGCCCCTAGGGGATGCCCCTCTGCCCGAAGTGTCGAGATCAAAACCGGCACGACCGCACCCGTCGTCACCCCCGACGCCAAAGGGAGAGAGAAAGAGAGAGATAGGTCCAAAGGGAAGCGGATCTGTGCCTCTAGCTCCAAAAGAAGGATGAACACGCATCACCCAACGCCGCCCACTCGTTGGCTACACCCGTGTCACCCGAAGCCGCAACTGTCAACCTCTTGCGTCCACTTCCAACCACATCCACCACCCAAGGTGGGGTGTGAACTATCTCTTTGGCAACGCCTCAAAGGAGGAAAATGCCGCTCGTGGACGCCGTCATCAGTGGTACCGACCCCCCGTCAGGCATGGTTTTCACCCAGAGCATTGCACACTGCAACCTTACCGAACCCAGAGGGAAGGGTCCGACCATGCCAAAAGCCATCGTGGCCGCCTCAAATCCGGCAAGCCATGGTCCAGTAGAGGGGTGAAACAAGCTCTTTGATGACGCCTTCAGGAAGGAGAAGGACGCCAGTAAGTGTCATCGTCGTTGGCACCGACCCCCGTCGGGATAGGACTTTTGCCCAGAGTGTTGTATCCCTCTATCCCAGAGATCCCGTGGGAGGGGGCTCAACATCGACTACCTAAGATCACCGCCACCACCACGGCCTCGCCACAACATCACATCACCCTGGAGACCAACTCGCGAGCCACTGCCCGCCAAACCAAACCATGCCACACGAACCACCCACCGTCCGCAGGGCAGCATGTGACACCGTGGCTGGCCAGAGCAGCACCACCTCCACCAGTCACCGCGTCGTAGCAAAATCACTCGCCAGCCATTGCACCTCCTCTCGCTGGCCACTGTCACCGCACATACAGCATCAGGGCTAGCACTGTCAGCAAGAACAGCACATCGAACTGCAACCATCCACCACGGCGCACTGTAAAAGCCACCCTCACCACCTTTGGGCTGCCCGCCCACCGCTGGGAGGCCTCACCTTGCAGCGACAACCACCGCGAGGCGCACGAAAGGCCGCTGGAGAGCCCGAGCCAGGGATCGCACGCCAACAGACCGGGCGGGCCAGTCCCAATGGATGGTCTAGATATGCACCAAGCCATCGGCCGCTGGTAGCAATTGCCACGACAGCCGAGCAGCCCACACGAGCACATGGACGTCGCACTACACAACCCAGACGCCGTAGCCGGAGACACTGACGCCGCATCACAGAGGAGCTGCGCCAACCCTCATGCATGCAGCCCGCAGCCACCGCTAACCGCCCAAGAAGCGAGCCCCCTCTGGTCCTCACTATCGGCCAGATCTAGGCCCGGGCAGAAGAGCTCCCCCGCTCCTCTAGCCAGATCCACCGCGCGAGGACTCCAGGAGCCGCGCTGCTCCCCGCCAACCCGACGAGCTCGGCGCCAAAGATGTCGCCTCACCGCCGCTGGGAAAGGGTCATCGTGCTGAGCCGCTGAGATCGAGCCTGTGCGGCGGTCGCAGGCTTGAGCGCCCGAAGGAGTCCACCTCTCACAGTGATGCCGGACAGCGCCTGCCACCAGCTGCTAAGCGTAGCCCGCCACTGCGTGCCGCAGATCCACCAGCCTTCCATTGTCGTGCCACCCACCAAGCACCACGTGCGCCAACCGAGAACCCCCACCACCTTCGGGGTAGGGGCCCACCACCACCGCAACAGACGTCGACGGCAGTGGCGGCGTGGAATGGCAAGGGGGAGCTCCGCCGGCAGCTAGGGTTTGGCAACCAGGTGTCGCCTTGAGAGATTGCGATACTCCATACCATAACCACTGACTCTTGTGTCGCTCCTCACAAGCGACCCTGGAGTGAACCCTAGCCGCCACTGGGCACCCGGCCCCGCCTCTCCTCGCCACCGTCACACCAGTGGCTGCTGCGGCTGCGGTGGGGCCAGCCCCCAAATGGGGTAGGCGGTTTCCTTAGGCGCACGGCGTCCTCTTGTGGAGAATGCTAGGCTCGCTATGGTGGGCGGCCATCAGCCAGTAGGTTTGCTCGGCGAGCTTGCCGGCATGGTTGCAGTGGTGCGACCCAACAAGCTGTGATGTTTGCTGACAGTCTCGACAGACAGATCTTCTCAGCTGTTGGTGGCTAAATCAGCCGGTGGTGCTCTATCTTTGGCTGGGTTATTGTCTTGATTTTTTTTTATCAATTTTATGTAATTAACTGGACAATTCTTTTTCAGTGTAATTAAATAGGCTGAAGCAATTTTCCTCCGATTTCGAAAAATATTCCATGCCATATGTTATTGAACAATAGAATAATAATGTTAAACATAAAGCAATAGTAAGACACCACAGCGTATACCCATGAATTCAAAGAAATCTTAGAAAATTCGTACACGATGTTCCAGTATTTAATCGTGGTGTTCCATTGATTCAGGGAAGTGTTCCGTTAATTCATTCGTAGACGATGTTCCATCATTGTTTCATTAGGTGTGTTCCAATGGTCTGAAACGTACCTAATAGTGCACATATGGATCTTACTTTCGTCAACGTTGTTTTGCTCTATGCAACTACGTGGACATTAGTGCAAGAAAATAATATATTTGTACACCCAAAAAATCTGGGCTAAATCCTTATATGTTTCTGTGAAGTTGAAAAAAATACTCTCTATAGCTATGACATTGATATACAAGTCATCCTGTGTCTATAACATATAGACTTAGAGATGTATAGGTTTATTTATTTTTGTAAGGGCATATAAAGATTTGGCCCAAAAATCTACTACTACAACAACCGGCACAAACTACAAACAAGTGGCGCCGAAAATTAAGTTTAGCTTCGGTTGAATATTTCGGATACCAAATTCAAAAGATAAAAGGAATTAGTTTTGGATTGTCTCCACTGTAGTTGACTGATTTCGATTCCTTTAAATCGCAGTTGACGTCATCTCTCAAGCCACTTTCTCTCTTCCTTCCAAGCCATTGACGCTATCTCTCCTGTTGTTACCCTCCTCCCTTGCCTCCTAGCCACTTAACCTCGTCACCGTTTCCGCCATCGTCTCCACCCTCTTCCATCTCTGGTGGCTTCCGCCTCCACCGTCCCACCTCTTAACAAATTAAACCCGTGCCCCGCCACCGTCCCACAGCTTCTCCTCATCGACTCACCATCTGGCACTAGTTGGTGCCCACCCGTGGCCGGCGGGGTTGCCTTGACCTGCCCCAACCACCACTACCCCACCTCCCCTCGCACTGGCCATCTCTTGGAGAGGCGGATGAAGCTTGGAGCATGAATCGTGTGGGAAATCCAATAGGAAGCAAAATCAAATGCGTCCTCCTTCAATTGAAGGTGAATGAGAAATAGCAAAGGTCATTAACTTTAGGGGTGCTGATCAGGTCATCTTTTTTGGAGATCAGGGGGGGAGGGAGGGAACCTCTTACACGCGAGGTATAGAGTTTCCGGTTTCGTCCGCATATTCCCCGCGCTGAACACCACCTCCTCTGGCGGCTTACAGCTGGCATTCCCGCATGATTCAGTTCGGTGGCTGGGTGCCGGTGCTGCTGCTGCTGCTGCATGACCGAAACGCAATTCAGCTGCACAAAACCGTGGGCCCCGTTTTGCCAACGTGCCATGTCCCCGGCCGCTTCTCTCCTCTCCGAGCCTCACGACGCGCGCTCCGTTTACTCACCAAAAACGTCGCGCGCTATCTCCGATCCCACCAACACGCATATCCATCCCGCTGCCAGCATGCCCCGCTGTCCTCCTCCGTGCGCGGCGCTTCGCCACCCCACATGCATCCCGGGACACACGAACATGCGCCTCGCCCCTGCACACTCTCGATCAACTCCTTTCATTCCCCCAACCACCCGCCACCTTCAAACTCTATTATCCTCGCGAGACACGCGCCGATCCATCGATCACTACTGTACCAAACACACCGTCTCTTCGATCCCTTCCATCACACAACTCTTTACGAACACGGTGCAGCGAGGCTTAAGCGATGGCGATCGGCTCGAAAAAGGCTTGCGTGCTCGTGGTGGTCTGCAGCATTGGCGCCGTGCGGACCAGAAGGATCGACGACGGCCTGGAGGTGATGTGGGGCGGCGGCCGCGGGAGCGTCTCGCCGGACGGCGAGGTCATCTCGCTGTCGCTGGACGGACCTCCGGTTGGGGCTTCCGCTCCAGGGACACGTACCTCTACGCGCGCGTCGACCTGCAGATCAAGCTCGTCGCCGGCAACTCCGCCGGCACGGTCACCACATTCTACGTAAGGCAGCCACCCTGCTTCTTGAGGCCGGCCATGACCAAACCGATCGATGTGCAATGTTTAGTTGGAGCTGAGAGTAGAATTCTAATCTTTTAACTCGTGCAGTTCTTGTCGGAGGGGTTATGGCAGTCCCACGACGAGATCGACCTAGAGTTCCTCGGCAACAAGACAGGCCAGCCGATCACGCTCCACAGCAACGTCTTCTCCAACGGCACCGGCCGCAAAGAACAGCAGTTCCACCTCTGGTTCGACCCCACCACCGACTTCCACACCTACTCCATCGTGTGGACTTCGCAGCACATCCTGTGAGTATCCGGGTGTCGCATCACTACATATGACTATGAATCCCCCAGATCCCCAATGCGCGTGACGGCATGAATGATCAAACTGACAATTGAGGTGAATGCCAGCCATTGCTATGCGTGCAGCGTGCTGGTGGACGGCACGCCGATCCGGGAGTTGAAGAACCACGCGGACCAGGGCGTGCCGTACCCGTCGTCGCAGCGGATGCGCCTGTACGGGAGCCTGTGGAACGCCGAGGACTGGGCCACGCAGGGCGGGCGCGTCAAGACGGACTGGTCGCGGGCGCCGTTCGTCGTGCAGTACCGCAACTTCACCGCCGCATCGCCGACGGGAACAACCGGCGCCGGCGCCGGGTACGACCAGGAGATGGACGCGACGGCTCAGCAGGCCATGAAGTGGACGCGGGACAACTACTGCGCGGACCGCAAGAGATTCCACCGGGGATCGCCGCCCGAGTGCTACATGCCGTAGAGACTCGGCTAAGCTTCGGTGCGCTTTGATTGCAGAGTCGATTACGCACAGATCAGAGAGCATTAGGAAAACTAGCATTGACCTCTTTTCTTGTCAAGATAGATTCATTCTTTTATGTAAAAAAGAATAGCTATGCATATGCTCATGCTCGTATTACTGTACATTTAATTGCACGACATTAAAGCAGTGATTTTATACTTAAATTCAGTAGTCTGGCAGTTGGAAGTGTTAGTTAAATTGTAACCATAAATCGATGTAGTTGAAGTTGATATTATACGGAGTTGAAGTTATCTTATATGTCGACAAAGCACTTCCTTCTTTGGGGAACGGGACTAACAGAGCATGTACTGTTGAAGCGTATTGCTTCCCTGGGAAACATGGATTGGAATTTGTTCCATTGTTTCTTGCTGCCAGAGCAATCGATAGTAACTTTACGCGTATGCAACTCATGTGAGTTCATGTTACAGCATTAAAATGCACTAAAAAGTACACGTCATCTGGCACCCTTTGCAAAGTTCACCAGGCAAGGCTACTTGACCGTCCGATGAAAGCTCAACTGTCTGGATGAGGGTAACTAACGCCCAATTATCGGTAGGCCGGCCGAAATCAGGAGCACAACTCAGATGGGCTGCTCCGTCGCGTTTCCTTTCCATTGTTGGGCCAGAAGGCCCATTTCGTATCCACGAGGCCCATCTAGAACATGGTCCCAGCCGGCTTGTCGCCCATCCAAAATCCGATCAAGTACTATCATATGTTCGAGCTGAAATGTCGATTTCTCGCTCTGACACCGGCTGAGATGATTCGCAGGCCTCTTCAAATGTTACATGGAGTATGTCGCAATCCTGCTACTTGCTACTAGTGTTTTTTTTTAATCTTCCCTTTTTGAATCATTCTACTTGTATTCTCTTTGAAACAAGAAGAAGAAGAAAAATCTTGCCAGTATCACCCTACCAACATCACTCATCCTTAATGCACCGGGCAGTACATGCCATGCCGTGCTCTGGCCCTCAAGGCTCCTCATGTGGCTAGACATCCGGAGGAGGAAAACCAAAGCCGTCGTTCGCTTCACCATCATGCCGGCCGGCATTGGATCGAGGCAGTCTCACCGCCGGGTCGCGTTAACGAGAACACAGGCGTCATTAGGGGTTACAGCACGATGTTTCCTGTCTGGCCTACCGACCGAACAACCATGAACTACTACTACGAAACATGCCTTTAGAGGCGGGTTAAAATGATCATTGGAGGTGGTTCGCCTAACCGATTGTGCGAGATAGCCTCTAATAACCCCTAAGTTCACAGTCAATTACTAAAAACCTGACTGTGATAAAAAGAGTCATCTCAGTCAGTTGCTAAAACCAACCGACTGTGAACTTAGTGGACATCATAGTCAGGCCTTTACATGAACCGCCTCCGTCATCACAGGCGGGCGACTTGTTCCAACCGCCTATGATGACTCTGTCATCACAGACGGGCGCCTCAATCGAACCGCCTGTGATATTGTACTCTAAACTGTACATTCAAGGGTATCACAGTCGGCTTCTGTATTCCACCCGCCTCTGATGTCTGTATCCAGAGGGCATGATTTCCCTGCATTTTGGGCTAGTCTCAGATTTCGCTAGCCATACCCTCTGAAAAATGACAGATGCACATATATAATGACATATTCATAGAATAGAGCAACTGACAGCCAATAATCACATCAACATTTGCTTCAATTCATTATCGGCCGGTTGCATATCTTCATCCTCCTCGCAATCGGACTCACCATCAACATCATCTTCGTTGCTAGTCACCTCATCTCCACCCGGTAAAATTATGTGCGCGTCACTATGATTGGTCCATCGTGTATAACCACTTACAAAACCTCTACAAACCAAATGATCTTGTATCTGGGTTCTGTACTTGAACATCTTCTCGTTCTTACAATCATAGCACGGGCAACACATAAATTTGGCTCCCTTTGCCAACATATCGTCTCTTGCTACTAATAGGAAATCATCTACACCATTAATGTACTCTTGGGTCACACGGTTCTCGGATACATCCAACTTCGATCCATCTCGCACATACTGCTACACAATACATATGCAAGAGACTTATTAACCTACCACATACTAAAAGATCCTAACTATATGATTAATTTTCATTTCATCATCTCTAAACAACTAAACATAATTATCTCATCCAACCAAATGAAAGCAAAATAGGGAGAGAGGGGCAAGTAGTACTAACCTTTTTCCATGTCCAATGCAATTACTCCTCATTATCCACTCTCCCTCGCTTCAAAATCGCCTCAAAATCGTCCCTATTCGAACCAGCCGCCACCCAACAGAACAAATATGGGAAACTCTAAAAGACTTCCCGACTCCCCTGCTTATAAAGGCGACATATATCACAAGCGGTTCAGCTCAAATCCGTCTGTGATATATCCTACATTTGAGTCGGTTCATCAACGAACCGCCTCATATGACTCATTTCAGTCGGGTTGTATACCAACCGACTGAGATTTGTTTAGACATCACAGTCGGCTTCCTTTGTAAACCGTCTCAGATGACTCATCTGAGACGGTTTATCTCTCAGCCGACATGGATGTTTCCATCGTGGGGACACAGCGTCAACATCGGAGATGGTGCCCGTGGCAACCCGCTTGTGATGAGTAAATCAGAGACGGTTGAACTTTATCCGACTGAGATGACACGTTCCAGATGAGTCTTTCTATAGTAGTGAACCCGTATGTACTAACGCCAAGACGCGTGAAGCTGTGCGAGGGAAGCAGCACCAATGGCGGGCAAGACCATAGGCCGGGCGAGCAGAACGGCTGCACGGTCTTCGAAATTGAGCAGTTCATGGGCAGCACATGCTCCGCGTGGCTCATGGCTCTCGTGCTTTGTTTTTCTAATTACTGCGCTTCTGCTAATGCGGTGGTGCTCCAAAATTACCGCGAGTGGATTGGACAAAGACGGTTGCTGAAAATGTTGGTAGCTCTACGGTGAACAGTATACGCACATGAGCTATGTTTAATACGTATTCATATGCTACATGAAAAGTACTGGAGCAATCGAACAGCTAGATGCAGCGCTGCTCTAGAATGGCGTGTGAATGCTTCAGAGATGCAGGTTCTTCGGGGCGCAAATCGTATATAGCCATGTGTGCTAAAAATTGCCCAAAATTCCAGGTGGTACCAGAATATGTGTTTCAGACACTGATGCGTCTTATGGAGTCTTGTAGCACGGTGACTCAGCTAAATTCTTCTAAGCTGTTACTCTCTTCAGTCATAAATGTAAAACATATTTTGATTGATTAAGATAAAATTTTAACTAATAATTATGCTATTATTTATGTAATATACAATTATAATCATAATTATAATTAAGTATTTTTGAATACGAATTTAATAATATTAATTTTATGTCATATAAATTATATATTAATAGAGTAATTGGTGGTTAAAATTTTATCTTAACTAACTAAAATATGTCTTATATTTCTAGACGGAGGGAGTAACTCGCAAAAAAGTGAAGAGTAATAAGTAATATGTTGAGTCATGTGGCAGGACCAAAAACTCGCAGGCAGTTCCAAAATACAGATGTTCATGTTCAGTGCTCTAGCCACGTTCGTTTGCAGTCAAATGCGGAGCAATTATGCAGTAATTGGTAACGTGTAGCTATGCGACGTGCCAATATGTAATCATTTGGACACGTATCCTATGTTACAATCTTATGAACCCTTCGTAATCAACACTACAGGATGCCATCTCGCCGCCGACCTCAGACATGACAAAACCGTGAAAGTATATTTTTTTATTTGACCTAGTGATTTGGCCCGCAAGATATGCACCATTTAGGACATTAGAAACCCCGATTCACCGCTTCGTTCCAAATTTCCAATGTCTGCTCCACTTGCGTCCAATCCTTTGTCATAGATGCTCTGAGGCCAGGCCACAATGGACGGCGCAGCTCACTCATCACCGGACACGTAATTAACCAACTTCTTGCTTCTTTTCCCAGCTCTGCCTCACCCTTAGCTGTGAATCTTCCACCATTTTTCTAAGCCTAGGTCTTCAGTAGCCATCCCATAATGCAAACTTGTTTACATCTTCCGAGAATCTAAAGGCGTCGCCGAGTTCGATGTGATTGATCTGGCTGCATGATTTGACCACGGTAATCCTGTACCCTCTCACTCGATCGAGTCTGCATATAACCTGCACTTGACCATGGCCTCGCTGCCCCCCACACACAGTACACTCAGTCACTGCACTCGCTCCACACCACCGGCCGGAAGCCATGGCACTGGCTAGGGCGCGCCTCCTAGCCAGCCTATGGGGCTTCTGCGCTGATCGCCGCCGCCTCTCCGGTGACCGTAACCGGTGATCGCCCGACGGACAAGCTCGAGATACTGTGGGGCAAGACGCAGCTGCTCAACGACGGCAACGGCGACCAGACCATCGCGCTGACTCTGGACACCGTGATGGGGTCGGCCTTCCGGTCCAAGACCTCGTACCTCTTTGCGAGGATCGACATGGCCATCAAGCTCGTCGCCAAGAACTCCGCCGGCACCGTCACGACGATATATGTAAGTGGCCGGCCAAGAAATCGTTAAAGCTATGTCGACGCATGCATGCTCGCCTCCCTGACTAACGGCGTAACATATATATGGTGTGTGGTGCAGCTGATCTCGGAGAGGATTGGAAGACCCACGACGAGATCGACCTCGAGTTCCTGGGCAACGCCACCGGCCAGCCGTACACCCTGCACACCAACATCTTCGCCAATGGCCAAGGCGGCAGGGAGGTGCAGTACCGGCTTTGGTTCGATCCTACTCAAGACTTCCATACCTACTCCATCATCTGGAATCCAGATGAGATCCTGTAAGCCCCACTTGACTCTACACGTACTACTCTGTTCATCAAGATATCTAAGTACTTTCCATGGCATGTTGCTGAAGATATTGAAGGTCATGCACTTGTGTGTTTCAGGATCCTTGTTGACAACGTACCCATCCGGCAATTCAAGAACCACTGGGAGGCCGGCGTCCCGTTCCCGATCTACCAGCCGATGAGGCTGTTCGGCTGCCTCTGGGACGCTGACGACTGGGCGACGGAGGGCGGGCGCGTCAAGACCGACTGGTCGCAGGCGCCGTTCGTGGCCTACTTCGGGAACTACAGCGCCTACGGCTGCGTGCAGAGCGCCGGGTCGTGGGCGTGCGGCGAGGACCCGTCCGACAGCGACTGGATCGACCGGGGAGTGCTGGCCGACATGAAGCAGCAGCAGCAGCTGAAGGAGGTGCAGGGCAAGTACATGATCTACAACTACTGCACTGACTACAAGAGGTTCCTGATGGAATCCCAAAGGAGTGTGGGCTGCCTTAGGAATTACTGGGATAGAAGTGATTCTGATGAGATGGGTGTGAGTTGTGCCTTGGAAAGATTGTTTCATTATTCTTTTACTCCTTTTGAACGGTAATTCTTCCTCTATTTATTTCTTACTAAAACAAGAGCAAAAAAGAGCAACCATTTCTGGCCATATACGATGCATATATTAGTTATGTAAGCTTATATAGTTAGTAAATAATTGTGTCTTCCTCAAAAAGAAAAGTAAATAATTGCGTCGGCTGCTGAATTCCATAAAAGAGTGGAGACAAAAGCCTGAACAAAGCAAGCTAGTATTTCATAGAAATCAGTAAACAAAATTGCACCGAGATCTGCATCCATGGAAGTAAAGGCGCCGCTAGCTAGCACGATTCTTCCAAGGCAGGTGTGATAATTTGTCCAGAAACTAGAATCCAAACGATATAAACGGCGTAACTTCATTTCCCCGGTTCTGGCCTTGAGCAGTGCCTATACGCACGGGAGCTATTCAAGCATTTCGTCAAACTGAGTAGCCAGCGTGTACGATTACCTCGTCGTCACCGGTTTCAGGCACGCTATCCGTCAGCACCGTTGTTGTCCCACTCCCACCTTGAAGGACGGATGCGACGTTGCCACCATGCATGACGTCCCTTCGGGAGTGACCGCCGCTGCCTTTCCCTTTCTTCTCGCCTGGCACACGGTGGTGCTAACAAGTTCAGAGGGTAGAATTACCTTTTTCTTATCTGAAAATCTCATTGCTCGTCCTGCAGTTGAGTTCAGTTCCCTGACACAGGTTATACTACCTGTTGAGCTCAGTTCCGGAGGCAATCCCTACAGCAGCAAATGGGACGGGCGGCTCCTGTTCCCCTCTCCCATCAAACTGAGGCGTGCAGTCCAGCCGGACCAGTGTCCGCTGCCTGGAAAAGAATTTAATGGTGCGCCCATGGGATTGAACACAGGATCTCCTCTGCTGCTGTTCCCGCATTCGTACCAAGTACCAACTAAGCAAGCCAGTGCCGCGTAAGAAGGAAACTAACTTTAATTTTTATTTTGTGCGAAGCGGATGAAAAAGAAAGCGTGCACTCTCGAGCGTAGGACCATACGGCACGGGCGTCTCGTCTGACCAGGTAGCAAGCCAGGGGGCCAAAAGCCCAAGAAATTTGACAACAATGGTATTATGCTCCTAATTGAAGTTTTAATATCGTAAAGATTCATATGTGCAAGAGTAACTCTACCTAGAAAGCGCGGTCTAAAGAAAAACTCTACCTGAAAAGCTTTGAGGAGATTAATTTTATCATTTTTCCATAATTACAACGTCAAGCAACGTCAATCAACTACCTGAAAAGCTTTGAGGAGATTACAACGTCAATCAACTTTAATATGTCAACTTCGACTTTAGATAAAAAATAGATAAATCATCTTACGTTGTTGCTTTTGTGCCTCAGGTGTAATCATGCTCCAAAGTTTATGATGAGTTCTCGGGAACACTTCAATACTATTAAAAAATCAAAGAAAAATGAAACTGTCCACGGATCAATGGATTTGGTGTAATGAAATATTGGCGGAATAAAATGAATTGCTCATAAAACAATCGAATACTAATAGTGAGAAGAGAAAATTTATAATACATTGAAAGTGCTGGAACAAACCACAACTACTAGGGGAACAAACTAAAGTAGAAGAAAAAAATTAGTGCTCATGGAACAAATCATGGATGTTGCAAATCAACAGTAAATTACATATGGAACAATTCACAACTACTAGTGAAACAAATGACAACTATCGCGGAACAACACGGAATTGCACATAGAACAATTCACGACTACTTGTCGAACAACAATATAGAGTAAGTGGAAAAAAATAGTGCTCATGGAACAAATGACAAACTATTGTGGAACAAAATAAAAGTGCACATGGAACAATCAATGACTACTAGTGGAACATAAATAGAGAGTAAAAAAAACAAAAATATACAATTACTTATGATTGTCGCTAAACAACATGAAAGTGCACGTGAAACAATTCTTCACGAGAAAATTTAAAAGTTAGCGGAAAAGGATAAAAAACTTATGGAACAATTGAGACCATTAACGAAACAAAATAGTATTTCATAAGAAACTGAAAGTGGTCTAGGAGAAATTCAAGATTACTATTGTAGCACCAAAAAATTCAAAAAAATTAAAATTCTTATGGAGCATTTTAGGATTACTACTGGATAAAAAATAAAAATAGCAAAACATACTCAAAGTGCTTATGCAGGTATTTGAAAGCCTATTAGTGAAATAATTAAAGAGACTGAAGAATGAAAGAAATTAAAACATAACAATAAACTACACACTAAAATGTAGAAATAAAAAGGAGAAAAAAAAAGAAACTACCCACTAAAATAAAGAAAGAAAAAAAACACACCAAAATGCTTACCACTTTAATTTTTTTTGTCCAGAAATGCTTACCACTTTAGTAGGACAACATGCAAGAAGCTACGGCCCAGTGGCCCAGGCACGTCATTGAACTGATCAAGGTCCATGCAAATAGAAAATTCCGTCCAAACCCACTTACACGATTACGCCATCATGTCCGTGACGGATAATAGGCCACGCGCGCGATTCGGCGGTACGAAGCGGATTCTGGTCTGAAAATACCCGGGCCTCGTATGAATAAGCCGGAGATCCCGGCTATCCATCCTCGTGGATTTCATCGGGCCGGATTATCTTCCCAAGCGGGACTAGCCACAAGCGTTCGACTAAAAAAAAAGAAAGAAAGAAAAACAGTAATCACATGCCAAAAAAAGTTTAAAATTAGCCCCCACCAAATTCTAATGTCGGAACTAGTCTCCTCGTGGAGAAAACGTCAGATATATCTCCATGACACGTTAGACAGACGACACGTGGGTATATCGCGTATCAGTGATGCGACGAGTGAAAACCGCGCCTGACAACCGCGACGAGGAGCCGAATGACGCGCGCGCCGCGACAGTAGTAGACCTATGGGTGGGGCCCATAACGCAGATGCGACCGGCGATGCGTGAGCCGTCGTGCTCGAGGCCTGCGACGCGCGTCTCGCACCTGCCACCGCGATGCCCGACTATTACAACCAAACTTGTCTAGTGCTAAGCTAGCAGGCTACTGTAACGTTTATTTATTTATTTAGGAGTGCACCAAGTACGCTGCATCAAACACTCTAAATGTATTGTTATCGTTGTTTTTTAAGGACCTACACCTAAAGGGGAGCTCACAGTAATGGGTGTACCAGGGATTACAATTTATCATGTGAAGTGCCATTTGCAGGTGAAAATTTTCCCCTCGAGGAAACAGATGATCATTTTTTTCTTAGTGACTAATACTTTTTTTTCCTTGGTGTTTGTGTAGAAGTATCGCCTTGCAAAGTACATACCAGAATCTCCTGCCGAAGGTAAATATCCCTCTATGCTTCATTGGCTTTCTAGTGCACTTGGCCTTCTTGCCTTCTGTCACACCAATAAATTTAACAAGCTTTCATTTCTACAATTGGTGCATCATGTAGATTCCAAGGACGAAAAGAAGGATTCTATTGGTTCTCTCTCTAACACTGGCTCTGCACTGTAAGCTAATTTACTCAACTGTGTGTACGCATGTTTATATCATGTGGTAGCATAGGCTTTTTATGCTGGTTGGTATCGTATTTAATGAACTACATACTTCCTCTGATTTATAATATAAGTAATTTTAGGTTTAAGAGATTTATCAAAATATAAGTAGTTTTAGGACTCTAATGTATATTTATGTAAGTTTTTTCCTAATCTATTCCTCTTTAATTGTTATGATTAATGAGCTCTTTTCTTATATTTGTATATCTTAAATTATTTATTGCATGAGAGACAAGAATAATAATGTTATTTGGTATATTAATTAATTTTTTTTAATTTTTATGCTCAAATCTAAAACTATTTATATTAGGAATACTTACAGAAATATTCTTGACTTATCTTTCAGAGGACTACAAATCAATGAAGTATTAATGATGGCAGCTTTGGCAGGCGCAGGTGCGATCGGGGGTGGCAGGTGCGAGCCGCGTGTCACGGATGGCCCACGCGTCGCGGTCTCCGGACACGGCAGCGTCTGCGTCACGGGCCCCACTCGTGAGTCCATGCGTTATTTGGCTCCTCGTCGCGGTCGCCGGGCGCGATTTTCATGCATCGTGCATTCGATAAGCGATATACTCATGTGTCATCTGTCCAGGGTGTCGCGAAAATATATCCGACGTTTTCTCGATGAGGGAGCTAGTTTCGACGTTAAAACTTGCTAGGAGCCTAATTTTGGCTTTTTTCCCAAGCCACACACCATTGATCATGCAAAGGGAAGTGGATGCGCTCGAGACAAACCAACGAATGGACTGGGAAAAAGCTGAGAGCATTTTACCTCTTCCTTGTCTTGAACCCGATTTTCACGGATGGCCATTTACTTGTTCCCTCTCCACCTCTCTACAGATCATTCCCTCTCTCCCCCGAAAATTCCCCAATTCGGTCGACAAGGCCAACACGCCCGGCTTCAGGTGAGAGATTTGGTATCCGTATTAATTTTTTCCTCTTCCAATGCGAGTTTTCTGCAATCCCTGCTAATTTTTGGACCAACAAATGGGCCGATTAGACGTAAGTCTGCCTGCCTGTTTCTTCGTTGCTCGAGGTGGCGATCTGCTACTGTTTAGGAATTTTAAGCACGTGATTGTGGCATAGATTGCTTCCTTCCTCCTGGATTTTTTGGGTGCTAGAGTCGGGTGAATTGATGAATTGGGGTGCTTGTAATGTTGCGGATGTTTCTGACCTACTTGGGGGCAATGGATTGGTTGTACATTGTTGCCAACTGTGTCATAGTGAGCTCGTTTGGTTGTGTTAATACGGGCGATCATTTTTGTTTCTTGTTTACAGCATAATGCCAGCGCCCTTTTGAGACGACATCATTCAAGGGTTCTTCATCAACATTCAGCATGGCAGTCTCTATGAAAGATTTGGATCCGGCATTCCGCGGAGCTGGACAAAAGGAGTATCCTTTCGATTGCTTCAATCTATCCTATTTCTAGGATTTTTCATGGCTGGGATATTTGAACTTATAGAAAATACATTGAGACCAAGATTATTCTCCCAGACAGGAGAAAAAAAAGGATCTAGGTCTATGATCCATGGATAGAATGATCACCAACTGTTTTTAACAGTAAACTTGTTGAGCACCGAAAGGCTAATTGGTGTGGTAATGTGGTTGCCAGTTGGTCTCAGAAATAAACTTACAAACTGTTTGTCATCTAAGCTGTTATAGAGTGCATCCATTTTTCTCTTTCATTGCACTTGGATGTCTAGTGACTACTATTTCTGATGATCCTTTGATAAGCTGCTTTAGTTTGCAGGATTAATATTATAGTAGGTCACCATATTCAGCATTTCCGTTTTGAAAATGATACATGACAAGTAATACTTATTTAAATGTCTTCAATATTAGCCATAACTCATATTATAAACACACAATTGAATTATTAGTGACATGAACAAAAAAAACTATGATGCAGTTAATGCTTGTTGTCTAGTAGAAACAGGGCTGCATACACTGTATTGGAGGTTGACTAATTAAATAGAAAGAATGATGAACAATGTAAAGATCAAGCAAACAATAGTAAATGCTGATAAAAAAAGCTGATCGTTCCCTTTCAAAGTTACTCTTCGATCTTTGTCATTGATCCCCATGAGTGTTTTGTTATTGTTCATAGGAGTGTCATATAAATGCATCGTATTCTTTAACTACAACACAGCGGTTTGGAAATATGGCGTATTGAAAATTTCAAGCCAGTTCCTGTGCCAACATCTTCATATGGAAAATTTTACACGGGTGATTCATATATCATCTTAAAGGTATGGAAGTATCTGTGCCTTGTCATGCACCTTATTTCTTTTGTTACATTACTGGTGCTTGATTGCAATGGTAGACAATTTTTCATGATATAATATTTTATTCTCGTTACTATATCAGACAATGCAATCCTTAGTCATTCTGGTGCATCACATGCTTCACTATCCATATCATTAACTTTGTCATCTTGACAGCTCAGTTTGTATATGGCTTGAACTCAGCTCTTGCATTATACTTATTGCACCAAAAGGTTATCCCCCTCATGCTTCTTTTTCTCCCTACAGACAACAGCCTTGAAAAATGGTTCATTTCGCCATGACATCAATTATTGGCTTGGTAAAGATACTAGTCAGGTAGATTCTCAAATCATTTGGCAATGCATTAGTTGATTTAACTCTTCTGAGCTACTGCACAGGCTTTGTGTTAACTAATAGTTCTCCAAAATACCCAACATTTGCCATGTAAGGATGAAGCTGGAACTGCTGCAATTTTAACTGTGGAGCTTGATGCTGCCCTTGGAGGGCGTGCTGTCCAGTATCGGGAAGTGCAAGGCAATGAAACTGAAAAGTTTCTCTCATATTTTAGACCATGCATCATCCCACAGCCAGGAGGGGTAGCTTCTGGGTTCAATCACGTAGAAGTCAATGAGCAGGAGCATGTTACCCGTTTATATGTGTGCAGAGGAAAGCATGTTGTTCATGTTATGGAGGCAAGCTATCTGAATCGCTATCTTTTTTCTGTGTAAGGTTTGCCCATTTCTTGATTATGCTTGCTACTTTACAAACCAGGTTCCTTTTGCTCGTTCATCCCTTAATCACGAGGACATATTTATTTTGGATACCAAGTCCAAAATTTTCCAGTTCAATGGCTCCAACTCATGCATTCAAGAGAGAGCAAAAGCTCTTGAAGTTGTGCAGTATATCAAAGACACTTTCCATGAGGGCAAGTGTGAAGTGGCAGCTGTTGGTAAGCAACTCTGATAACGTGTCTTGAGTATTTGAAATCATGTTTACAAGATATGAAAATTTAGAGTCCTCTGTAGAGGATGGAAAGTTGATGGCTGATGCTGAAGCTGGTGAATTTTGGGCCTTGTTTGGTGGCTTTGCTCCTCTTCCAAGGAAGACACCTTCAGAGGAGACTGGGGAAGACAGTGAAATTGTGGTCAAATTGCTATGGTAATTCACTATCATTAAATATTCAATAAGATTAATTTGTAATTCACAGCACAACAGCATCAATAGTCAATAAGAGTAATTTGTTATCCACATGATGTCATCTATGAGATAGATTTGCTCTTGAAATAATGCAACTGACTCGCTGATTTCTATGACTATTTCTCAGTTTTAACCAAGGAAAGCTGGAGAATATTAGTTTTGAATCCTTGGCACATGAGTTGCTTGAGACAAACAAATGCTACTTGTTAGATTGTGCTGCTGAAATGTATCTTTGGATGGGTAGAAGTACTTCGTTGCAAGAGAGAAAGGGTGCAAGTCAAGCTGCCGAGGTAACTTGTTTGCCTAAATTGATTCTACTTCTTAATTACATCCATGCAAAAATATTATACAAGCCCGAAGGCTGATGATTAGAATCTGAACATTTCACTTCCTGGGAACAGGCCAGTGACCTAGTAGTAGGGAGGCTGCTTTACTTCCCCACCCACCTGGGTTCAAGTCCTAGGAATTGCTCACGTGGCTGTTTCCTTCAGAGCTCAGCATTTCTTTTATATAAAAATCTCACTTGCTAGTTGATATTGTAATACATCAAGTTGGTTCCCTTCAGTCAAATATAGTTTTATAGAAAAATACGAGAATATTCAGAAGTAGCTTGGATACATTAATATATTGTTTTTAGAGGGCTTACTTATTTCTGTCTCAGAAAGAAAAATTGTTTGGTTATATTCCTGTGCCTACCAAAAGTACCACCTTGGTGAGATATCACAATGATATTTTTAAAATATCATTTTAATTGTTTGTTCAAAACATACTCATGTTTTACATTATGTGTTGCTGCATGCTCAGTATCTTTTGCTTTTATACAGCAATTGCTCATTGATGACAGCCGAACAAAATCACATGTTATGAAAGTGATTGAGGGATTCGAAACAGTCATGTTCAAGTCAAAATTTAATGAGTGGCCACTGACGCCTGATTTGAAATTGTCTTCTGAGGATGGGAGAGGCAAAGTGGCAGGTTATTGTCTATAAATTCATCAGTTTTAGACTTCAGTGCAACGGATAGCTGAAAGGTTCACCAAATCGTACATACTAATCTATTATTTTCTTCTTCCAGCTCTCCTCAAAAGTCAAGGATTAGATGTTAAGGGCTTGCTGAAAAATGCTCCTGTAAAAGAAGAACAAGAGCCTTATATTGATTGCACTGGCCATTTACAGGTATTCTTTTTGATGACTTCTTATGGACTTGTCTTGTTATGACCGGTAGTCCCTGGAAATCTGTCTTGTGCATACAATTTTTAAGGTGCTAGGTATCTTTTGAGTTCTCCATTCTATCCTACCAAATACAACTATGCAAGATAAGGGGAATAACAACCTTGTAGTATATGTCAGAAAGTAAATTTGGTAACTAGTGGCCACTACTCTCTCTTCCATGTGTTTGAAAAATATGACCATTTGTGACTAGATAAAAAGACAAGAGAGAGATGAATAGTAGTACCTCAGTTATATAGCCACAAATTTGTCTTTTTGTACAGGTCACAAGGAGTCATATTTTTGGATGAATTTTTGTAGGTGGATAATAAGATATAGCATGACTTACATCCATGGTTTTTTTTCCACATCTTTTGGAAACTCATAAAGTGGTTTTTGAATAATGGGCTGTAGTGGCAACTAGTTGCAGAAAATCCGCTTTGGTACAATTTAGTTGTCCACATACTTGTTAACTCCCTAAACTCAACCATGCCTTTTATCTACACTCATTTATCTTTGATGCCCACACTCCAACCAAAGTTTGTTTGCATAGCAGCATTCATCCATTTTATTTTGGCGTAAGTTTGACGGTGGTTTTGTATCCTATATTTTGGCATCAGGTCTGGCGTGTAAATGGAAATGAAAAGACTCTTCTGTCATCCCTTGAACAATCAAAATTTTACACCGGAGATTGCTACATTTTCCAATACACATATACTGGAGATGACAAGGAGGAATGTCTTATTGGAACTTGGTTTGGGAATAAGAGCGTTGAGGTAATATATATGCACAAAATCAACTTTAGCTATGAATATTTGAAATTGACATACATATAGATTTCTATGACACAGTCACTAATTGAATGTTTTAGAACTAACTGAAGGTTAGCAGTCTTAAGCTGTTAGCTGTTTTCCTTTTTCTCGATTGATAAGACAACAGATATTTGCACACATAGTTGTCGATTATCTGCCTATATTTAATGCAAGTTTGTGCATGTGAATGATCTTGTTTGCTTTCAGGAGGAGAGGGTGTCAGCCATTTCACTCTCTGGCAAGATGGTTCAGGCTGTAAAATTCCAGGCTGTCCAGGTACACCCATTGATTCTTTTTATATGTTAAATAAGATTGTCACTCTCTAATTTATTCTTGCTTAATGCACAGGCTCGGCTTTATGAAGGGAAAGAACCAATTCAGTTCTTTGTCATATGTCAGAGTCTCCAAGTGTTTAAGGTTTTCTTCTGATAGATTGACATTGTCAGATAGATAATTTGAGTTGAACTTTTAAATCTATTTTCTCTATGAATTTTCAATGTAGGGTGGCCTTAGCTCTGGATACAAGAACTTTATTGCTCAAAATGGTCTCGATGATGACAGTTACTCTGAAGCTGGGCTCGCCTTATTCCGGATTCAAGGTTCCGGATCAGAAAACATGCAAGCAGTTCAAGTTGATGCAGTAAGTTGAAAATCATAGTTTTGTTCATCATTAAATTTTTATCTTCCTAAGCAGCTGCTTCATCTCTACCATCCTTTCATTAGGTGGCTTCATCATTAAATTCGTCCTATTGTTACATTCTACACAATGGAAACACTGTGTTCACATGGATTGGGAACCTTACGAACTCACTGGATCATGAATTGGTTGAGAGGCAGCTAGATGCAATTAAGGTGTGAACAATCTTCCTCGTTGGGGCTAATATAAATATTTGTGCTTGTGGCGGAAACAGCTTTGACTTTGGTATGGCTATCCATTGATTTTAACTTTTAATCTGTGCATTGCTTTTCTGGTTATACAGCCAGATCTGCCGTCCAGATCACAAAAGGAGGGGAGAGAAACCGATCAATTCTGGGAACTACTGGGTGGTAAATCAAAGTATGCAAACCAAAAAATAGGAAGAGAGCATGAAAGCGACCCTCATCTTTTCTCATGTATCTTATCCAAAGGTAATCACAAACAAGCCGTTGTATAATTTTCTTAGAATCTACTCAGTGGAACTTACCATTCAACATGTGCTGACCCTTTTTGTTCTTTCCTGCGCGACCAATTTGCTGTTGGGGGTTCATGAAGGCAATTTAAAGGTAAGCAAAACAAAATGTGAAAATTGTATTCCTGAGCATGATCTCCCCTTTGCATATCTAATGTCAACCTTCTTTTAAATTATACTTCAACAGGTCAAAGAAATACACCATTTTACTCAGGATGATCTGATAACAGAGGATATTTTTGTTCTAGATTGTCACTCGTACATATTTGTTTGGGTCGGCCAGGAGGTTGATGCCAAACTGAGATCACAAGCTATGGATATTGGAGAGGTAATAACAAAATTTACTCTGTGTAGTCTAATTAGACATCACATTTTCTACATGGCTCTTAATTTCTTTTTTCTCATTACTGCTGTGCCAGAAATTTCTTGCGCGTGATTTCCTTATGGAAAATCTCTCCCGAGAAACACCGATTTTCACTGTTTTGGAAGGAAGCGAGCCTCAATTTTTTACTAGGTTCTTCACCTGGGACTCAGCAAAATCATTGGTACGTAGTTGATATGTAGATTGCACCTGCTTGTTGTGAATCTAACAGCAGTTTCTGTTCTGTGTGATTAGATGAGCACCTAACTACCCCTTATTTAGAGAGATAAAATGCATCGCACTCACTTTTGTTTTTGTTGCAGATGCAGAGAGATAAAATGCATCGCACTCACTTTTGTTTTTGTTGCAGATGCATGGCAGTTCATACCAAAGGAAGCTTGCCATTTTAAAAGGTGGAGCGACTCAATCGCTGGATGTAAGTCTTAATCGAATCAACTTCCAGTACTTGGTGGACATCAGTAGGTTCTTAAGCTTCAATGCTTATAAATGATATTTTTATTCGTTGATGATTTGCTCTCTTAGTGGCTGGCTGAATGCATTCGTGGATATTTATGCTGAGCTGTGCATATATACATGTGACTAGCGACCATTTACTTCTCACAGTCATATCAATGAGTCCACTGTTCAACTTCAGCATTTATAGAGCCGTTTTGTCATCTATACGAATGAACCTGAATACAATGCTATGTGTAAGTTCGAAATAAGGAGTACAAAGTGGAATAATTGATTTTCATTTTTCTTGTTCAGTTGCATACTTGCATCTGATCAGTACAGTTGCATTTTTGGTCATTTTATTGTGCCACCAGTGTCTTTCAGCTTGGTGTTCGTTCATTTTAATGCCTGATCTAGTTATACGCCTCCAATGTTTTTGCGGGTATTTGTACTATTCATTGCTTCCAAACATGATAATAACAAAAGTATTAGATAAATTCCTTAATGACCTTTCTACAAAATTTCTCTTATTGATATTCTCTGTGTTGTCAGAAACCGAAACGGCGAACACCAGCACTGTCAGGACGGGGTGCGGGTGCAGGACAAGATAAATCTCAACGCTCAAGAAGCATGTCCACCAGCCCGGAACGCCACCGTGTTCGAGGCAGATCTCCAGCCTTCGCAGCGTTAACTTCTGCCTTTGAGAAATCTAGTACCAGGAATCTTTCCACCCCTCCCCCTGCTGTTAAAAAGCTTTTCCCAAAATCTGCTGGACCTGAGCCGTCCAAGCCATTGTCCAAAGCATCAGCTATCAGTGCTCTCACCAGTTCTTTCGAGGGTCCCATGAAAAGTACGATACCAAAGTCGGTTAAAGGTATGTGCAGTACAACTGTTTAGATGCCAATTCCGCTAGGACATAATGGCAAATGTCATGTTGTCTTACATTCTTCCTCTCTAATTTTTGGCAAAATTAAGCGAGCCATGAGCCAGCGAAGGAAAGACAGGAGGAAGATGCCACGGGCAGCGACAATGTAAATGAAAATGAGCCAGAAGATGACAAGGGGCGCACTATCTACCCATACGAACGTCTGGTAACCACAGCTGATGATCCTGCCCCCGACATCGACATCACCAAGCGAGAGGTGAGAAACTTATCTTCCACTCCTTTCTTTCTTGCTACTATCAGCTGACGATGACATGTACTGCTGTCAACTGATTGCAGGTCTACTTATCGACGGCTGAGTTCAAAGAGAAGTTTGGCATGACAAGGGCAGCGTTCAACAAGCTTCCCAATTGGAAGCAGAACAAGCTAAAGTCTGATCTCCAACTCTTTTAGCTCCGCACTCTTGAATGAATGGCCCTTGGTGGTCGTAGTCATCTCCAGCACCTCAACCAATTTTGAGGATACGCGAAATTTTCAAGTCATTGTGGGGTTCTTCTCTAAACCTAGCTTGAGTCTGTTCTTTTCCTAGGCTCTGTTTCTTTCAGTAAATAGGTTTTGGGGAACCATTTTGCCATTTTCTTTACTGATTCAGAGCTCACACAGATTCTGTCGCGAAGCTCGCGCTCCTGTATTGCTTCTTTCTTTCTTTCTTTTTTCCAGCTTGGTCGGCATTTCTGTACTGGCCGGGCAGCAGAGATGCACATGATTGAGAGATGAGTTGTAGTCTGGTGCAACACAATGGCGCCAAAGCACGTACAGCAGACTGCCGACCCGCGTAGTCGCCATATTCGTTTTGTTTCTTACATCAATAAAGCCTGATAATTTCTTGTCGATCACGCGCGATGCCGAATTGCCGATTCCTGCCGAGGCCAATAGCCACACCCGATAGGTCGGGTACGCCATGCAGACACGAGGACGGGGGCAAAAGCGCACACGCGGTTGAAGTCAAGCTACCGCTCGTGGGCGTTGGTCGCCAGCAGCGCACGCCACGGTTTGGCACGCGACTGGTCGCAACCCCATCCGGGGATGCGCCCGTCCGGGAAAGCGAGGGAAGCTGAAGCGGGGCCAGCCGCTGCCCGCTGCGTGGGCCGCGCCGCGTGGATCGGGGAGCCACCGAAAATTTATGTGAGCTTTTTTCACGGTACCTTAAAACTAATATGCATCATTTGTTTTGGATTGAGCAAACCTGATTCGCTTATTCCACCCTGAATCCAATCCAAACTAGCGCATGAGTTAACACGGTTTTACGGTGTTTGGAAAGGAGGTAATTGCACAGTAGGTACATAAACTTGGCAGCCACGTGCACTTAGGTACAAGAACTTGCAAAACGTGCACGAGGGTACAAGAAGTTGGCTTTTATGATCGGCGGGGTACAAAAGAGGCCAGCGTCGCCCCGGCGGAGGGCGACACGTCACTGTCGCCTCCACCGAGGGCGACTCTTCGCCGTTGCCTCCGGCCAGGGCGACTCGGGCCACGGCGGGGCCCCACGCTGGCTCGACTTTTTTTCTTTTGTTTGGCCAAAAAAAAACTACATGTATTTTGCTGGTTTGGAGAGAAAAACATGAGCACAACAAAATAATTTTAAAGAGCTCTAACAAAATTTAATATTTTTAAATTTTGTTATAGCATGTATTAAACCCACCAATAAATTCGTTTTGAATTTTTTGTACGAAAATAATTAATGGCTGATGACATTCAGTTACAGATCACATCCAGTTCACAAAGAATTTTTTTCTTTTTTTTCATAGAAATACATAGTTCATAACAAAATTTCACAAAATCAGGACATCACATTCATATACACATTCAGGGTCATAGCAAAGTTTACATGCAAATTCAGTTAAGCAACAAGGTGTAATGTTCACAAAACCACCTAGTTCATAACATCTGAACCAAAAAGTGCATAACATCAGAACCACCTAGTTTATAACCTCACACAGTTCGAAAGACTTTTAAACAAAATAAATAAGTGCGGGGAGGTAAACAAGACAGTTCACTCCGCAGGTAAATTCTGAGTGACCTGAATTTCTTCATGCTGATTAACTGCAGCATTTAGATCAGGCAGTGGTGCAGCATTGAGATCAGTCACTAGTACAGCCCTGCCCTGACTGTTTCTTGCCCTGACTGTCCTGATATGGTCCCTTGGTTGGCCTACTGACTTTCTTCTCACTCTTCTAGTATTGGCCCTGCCCCTACCGGCAGAACCTTCA
Source organism: Stipa capillata (assembly GCA_019208055.1). Classification (NCBI taxonomy): domain Eukaryota; kingdom Viridiplantae; phylum Streptophyta; class Magnoliopsida; order Poales; family Poaceae; genus Stipa; species Stipa capillata. The sequence goes on from JAGXJF010003027.1 coordinate 374,437, forward strand.
GGTTGATCTTGTGCGAAAACCTTGGAAGCAGTGTTTCCTCCCCTCGCTCTGGCTCTGACCCTTCCTCTATTCGTTGCTGTGGTAACCCTTCCCCTGGCTTGAGGAATTGATTCCCTGGCATCAGCTACAAATGCGCTTTCTTGTGGAAATGGACCATATGTCATGTGAGGTACTATGTAGTTTCTCTCCTGTCAAAGGAGAAATCAGTGCATATGGAACAATTAATCAGTAAAATTGAGAAAAGTTATTTACCTATTGCCCAAGGTTGAAAACCATGCTATCTCTTACATTTGATGGATCATGCATAGGGTTTGCTCTGTGGGGCATTATGTTCTGCACAAATTATTCAGAGTCCGCAGTTAGCAAACTGAAGAGTTATGGTAAATTATGCAAGAACTACATACCTGAAGAATTGATGGATCATCATCTTCTTCCTCTGGAACTTCAGGATCTGCAGCTAGATTCTGCATGTACTTGTTGTGCCCTTTTTTTGTTGTGATCTGCCTTACCACATATGGAACAATGCATGCTCACTCCATGCTTGCTAATATGTTTTGCACCATGTTTGATCTTCTCTTCTGGGTCCTTCTTCCTGTTCCTCCTTGGCCTACCAACTTGTTTTTTGAAGATAGGTGGATGAATTTCAACCCCATTCATTTTCTCCCAATGAGATCTGTCTCTCAGTGGCACTAGGTTGTAGCCATATGCCTGAAGGTAATTATCAACACTGTAGCAATTATGCACCAACTCTACAGGGTCAATCCTCTCTGACCTGCAACAGGCAATTGCATGGCCACATGGTATGCCAGACAATTGCCACCTTCTGCAATCACATGTCATCAAGCATATGTCAACAACATACTTAGTTTCTCCTGACAGCACTCTAAACACTCCATTGCCTGCTTCTGTGGGGAATAAATTTCTTGCAAACTCAGCATTTTTATCTAGTTTTTTTTGAATTTTTGGGCATATTCTTCTACCAGTCTAGTTCTGTTGTGCTTCTTTCTTTTTTCCTTGGACTCTGTTCAAAAGCTTCAGGAATATACTATCCAACATGGAAAGTACAGGGAACTCTCATGCATCTAGAATGTAACTGTTAGAAGAGCAGATGCAGATGCTATCAGATAAAAACAAACTGATAAGGAGCAGATGCTATCATATAAAAACAAATTGATAAGGCACACATACTATCATATAAAAACAACCTGATAAGGGCAACATGCTATCATGTAAAACAAAGTGATAAGGACCACATGCTATCACAGGCTTTTACCTGTTGAACACTTCACACATGTTGTTGAGCAAAATATCACATTTTGGGAAGTCACTAAAGAATGCTTTAATCCAGCAATTAGGAGGGTAATTCTCAGTCCATTTGAAAGCATCAAAACTGTCATCTTTTAGTTTCTGCAAGTTCTCGTTATACTTTGGAATATTTGTTGATCTTGCAACAGCCCACAAGTCATTCTTCAGAGTTTCTCCCTTATGCCCTGCCTTGTTAAAGTTTTGGTACATATGCCTCACACAAAATCTGTGCTCAGCATCTGGCCATACCTTAGCCACAACCTTAATTAACCCCTGTCCACAACATAAGAAATTGCTAGTCAGCACAATTGTTATTTCGACATTATAAAATTTAAAAATGAAATGAATAATGCATACCTTCTGCTGATCACTCATTATGGTGTAGGGTGCAGTATTGATGATATTTAGGTCATCCTTGAGTGATGTGAGAAACCACTCCCAAGAGCTTGTTGACTCCACCTCCACAAGACCAAAAGCAATAGGATAAATGCAGTCGTTTGGATCTAATCCCACAGCAGTAAGCAACACACCTTTGTACCTTGTTTTTAGGTGACAACCATCAAAACAAATGACTGGCCTACAACCCTTTAGGAAACCTCTTTTCAAGGCACCATATGACCAATACAGAGTTGATAGGTGATCTCTAGGTTTTGTTTCTCCTTCATGCAGTACCTGCTTGGTGCATAGGAAGAACTTGGAACCAGGATTTGATCTCCTGAGTTCTTGTCCATAGTCTCATAGCCTGTTAAACTGTGATGCCTCATCACCATGGATTTGAGTTAGAGCAGCTTTCCTCGCCCTCCCCAATTTATCTCTATTTGGTAGCATGTTAAACTTCTCAGCACTTTCTTACCAAAAGTCCTCAAATCCATCTTCTGGTTGTCTCTGAACTCATCTATAAATCTCTCAGTTAAGAACTTTGCTATCAGTGATTTCAGTTTCCAAACTTTCTGACAAGTGTGATTTCCAGAATAAGTCTTAATTAGGAAGCAGCCTGTCCTGTTGTCCATTGAACCTTTGAAAATCCATGGGCACCCAGACACACAAACAGCTTCTAACCTACTTGCTTCATTCCTCACCTTCTCCACCTTAACCCTGTTCTTCACACTATATGCCTCTAGAGCAAGCCTAGCTTCCTTAACATCAGAGAAAACCATGCCAACTTTGAACTCTGGGGCTTTCATGTCAACTTGAGGATTAAAAGCCCTCCAGTTAAATCTGAGCTTTTGTTTTTCTGCTGTGCACATGTTCAACTGCTCATCATCTAGCACATACTCTTCCATATCTTCAGTTATTTTGTGCACATTGTGATCACTTAGTTCCTCATCCACATTCTCATCAAACAGATCATCATCACCTTCTTTCATTTCATAATCACTGTCCACAATATCAAAATCTGGATCAAACTCAGAATCAGAGTCAGATTCTTGTAGCCATGAATTGTTTTCACCCTCCTCTTCACCTGCACTGCTGTCTGCTCCATCAGCTGCAGTGGCAGATGGCCTTTCACCTGCAGTGCCTGAAGGCCCTTGACCTGCATCGCCTGATGGCCCTTCACCTGCAGTGGTATCTGTTACACCTCGGTTCAAAAGTTTGTTCGAGTGATCAATCAGCAAATTCAAAACCTTGTTCTCTTTTGCACAATTTATCATAGCCAAAATATCAGCATCTCTTGAAACACGCCGCAACCCATCTCCAATGGTTTTTCCTAGATAACACCAGTATACATTCTGCTCCTTCTTTGGATAACTCAACCAGTTCAACCAATCTTGTATGTAAAGAAAGGAAAATGTGTCTGCATGGCAGAAGTCCCAATAGTCCAAAGTGCTACTCAGATAATCTAATTTCTGTCCTGTCCCATAGAAAATTCCATTATGCTCAATATGAACTGAAAACAGATCTTCATCACCACCTGCATTGTCCAAACAAGCAGGAACATTACAAACAGATCTTGTGCTTCTTACAAAAAAAGTTATTTCCTTCACCGTAATCCGGTGGCGGGTCGCGGTAATCGGGACGATAGACGGGCTCCGGCGCCATGGGTCGTCGGCGACGACGACGAGGTCGCCGAGGTCACTTGGGAATAGACGGATCGCCAAGCAACTAGTTCAGCGGCAGAACTCCAAGCGACAGGGGTTTTTTTCCCAAAAAACCGAGCACCCGGTGCGCGTCCAAGTGAGGCACGATCAAGCCTAGCGCGTCCAAGTGAGGCAGGACCAAGTAAGGCCCGCGGTTCAGTATCTGCGTCTGGACGTTGAGATCAAGAGGTATGTCTTTTTAAATGTCGGAGATTATCTTACTCATGGTCATGTTAACTTTACCATACTGCTTGCATCCGTAGCCGACCATACGAGCTGACACGACGCTCATGCGGAACTCGTCTTGGAGAGCTCATACAGGATTTTCGAGGATGCACGAGCAGGGCCAGAGCTCTGAAGGAGGCACACTTGGGGAGGTATGCTATCTAAACTGAACGATACTCCGCATGTAATCTACATACGATACTCCGTGGTCATACTGATGTTTACCTGACCTTGATGCCTACGTTTCAAGTCGTCCATACGCCCTAACATGACACTCATGAGAGACCCGTCTACGAGAGCTAGTACAAGTCCTCTGAGAATGCACGAGCAGGGCCAGAGCTCTCAAGGAGGTTCAAGCACAGAGGTACGTGTACTATCTTCTAATCAGTAAAGAAAATAAGTGCTAAAATTATTTTAAATTATTTTTGATGTGTAATTTATCACTTTGTCTTCTCAATACGACATGGAATCGCCGTACGCGCAGGGCCAGAGCTCTCATGGAGGTGCAAGCAGAGAGGTACGAAAGTTTAAATTTAACCTACCAACTATTTGCTTGCTTAAATTTAATCTTACATATTTAATTACGATTATTTTTTCGCAGGACTACCTCGATTCGCCGCCGATGGACGAGAGTGACTTTCCTGTGCCGGACCTGTGTTTTCTTTCAAATATTCAATATCAGTCCCTCGTTGCAGGACCTGCTTATCAGGGTGCGTCATCCCACGACATGGCAGAGGGCTCTCAGTGCTATCACTGGATAGACAATTTATTTCAAGCTGACGAGCTTGATACAGCCAGATTCCTACACAGCCGGATGTTACGCAAGACAGTCAGCAAACTCCGCAAGACAAGCAGCAAACTCCGCCCTACAATCTCCGGAGCAATCCAATACCACAGTCACAGTTCATCTTCCCCTCCGATCATATGCCACCAAGGCATAAGAGAGGAAGAGGCTGATTATCATGAGTTTATTTATTTCTATGCAATATATGAGGTTATTCTCGTTCAAAACGAATTTATTAGAACAAATATAGAGCTCTTTAAAATTATTTTGTTGTGCTCATGTTTTTCTCTCCAAACCAGCAAAATACATGTAGTTTTTTTTTGGCCAAACAAAAGAAAAAAAGCCGAGCCAGCGTGGGGCCCCGCCGTGGCCCGAGTCGCCCTGGCCGGAGGCGACGGCGAAGAGTCGCCCTCGGTGGAGGTGATGGTGACGTGTCGCCCTCCGCCGGGGCGACGCTGGCCTCTTTTGTACCCCGCCGACCGTAAAAGCCAACTTCTTGTACCCTCATGCATGTTTTGCAAGTTCTTATACCTAAGTGCACACGGCTGCCAAGTTTATGTACCTACCGTGCAATTACCTCTTTGGAAAGTATCTCAGCTATACATGGCAGCAACCGTCTCCCCGTCCCGAGCAAACGACCGGACGTACCAAGTCAATAAGGGTAACAGTGTTAACTCATGCTAAATTCACCCCTGAAGCCCCCGCGTCTCCGACCGTGCGACACACTTGCATGGGTTCGCTTCTCTCTTACTTTCTGCTCCGCCCCCTCTCCAAATCTGGCAGAGTTGCAGCCGGCCGTGATCCCTACAGTCACCACGGGACCCGGCCTCTCATCTTCAACCTCCTCGATGGCGGCGCTGGCGTGGCAGATGCTACAGCTCGATTCTGCTTGCAGCGTTGCCTCTCTCCGTCTCCGATTACACGCGGCAGGGCGCCGTTCCCTGCCAACGACGGAGCCTGCAGCATCGGCGTGTGCATCATGAAGTAGCGCCCATCTTTCCCCGGCCCTAAGAACCTCATTACCGACTAGGTGGGTCCTAGATCCCGCAACTGCACTGGGGTTCTAGGCTATTGCTCCCCACCAATTCGCTGAACCTTGATGGTTTCGATCCCAATTCAATGCGCACTGGCCAATTCCTTGCGCTCTCCCGTCGAATCGGTTGCTTCAGTGGGTGGAATCCCCATGATGTATCTTGGTGCGAACGAACCAACCACCATGACGGGAAGCTCGAGACTCGACCTCGCCGGGAGCATCCACGAGGGCCCACCAGTGGACATGTCGAGGGCGCCATTGCAGCAGCCGTCGTTGGTAAAGTGCCTCTGCTGGAGCTGCTGACCATCAACAACCATATGTAGTCATCTTTCACCGCGGAGTTGCGGCAGGTGCTCGGTGTCACCATGGAGGTGGAGCATTCATTTGGGCTTGTGCAGATCAAGTTGCTTCCATGGAATCCTACTTGGCTGGTGATCAAAGCGTGCCTCCGACATGCTGCTGGCTGTCGCCTCTCGCGTGCGAGCCGCTGGGGAGCTGCCGAGGCCAAGGCTCCTGAATCCCTCCTTACTGGGTGCGAGTAGGTAGGGGGAGGTGGCAACACCAGGATAGGTCACACTAGGATCGATCTTTATTGAAATCGGCGGAGAGGCAGTGTCCTGTTCGTAGATGTTCAAAACTCGTATGGAACATGGAACGTGGGGGAGAGGTAAGTGAGGGTGAGTTTTGTACCGACCCTACTCTGCTTCGATCAATGGTAGATACCGATACTTATCTTCAAATACCAAGTTAGAACTGCGTAAGAGAGATTTGATAAATTATTTTATCTTAATTTGGTCTATTAGTAACACATGACGAATATTCTATTAAAGATCAAAGTAAGATGAGATATTTTATCATTTTACCGTCTGTTAGACATTACTCCGAAATTAGTGTATCTTCGATATCCTTCGAGTCTTCGGTACGCTTCAAATCCTTATGGGGAAGTCTATAAATTATACGTCCCTTGCTTGAATCATAACGATTTACTTTAATTTTTACCCTATCACCCATCAGTGTTCGTATAGAACTAGACCGAATCTTTCCTGAAATATAGCCCAGAATGATGGTATCTTTCCATTTCCACATTAGCACTATCGAAAGAAAGCTCCTTTTCTGATCTCACTATCAGTAGTGATCATCTAGACATGACATAATAAGTCTATCTAAGAAATATTGTCAAAATCTACCTAACCTTGACTGAATGGAACGGAAGGTGACTATTAGCATATGGCCAAAAAGATTAAGTCGCCGTCTCCGAGCAATTCCAGGCCCTCGAGTGGATATTGTTGAAATA